>JAPTHN010000006.1:26913607-27099470 GCA_026936325.1 Platynereis dumerilii
TATATGCCTATGTATTATTGACATTTTGTATTTATCATGTAACTAGTGAATAACAATTTACTGATCACAAATACTTTCTTTGCAGTGGAAGAACATGATGAGGCCAGCAGTGACACAGGATCCTTTAGATGCAATAAAAAGAAAAATACAAACAACAAATCAAATGTATACAGCGCCACCCAGACACCCCGACCATAATAAAAGCATTCCTCCTCCAATGTTGAAATATAACTGTTGAAAAATGGTTTTCCCCACAACGTAATAAAAACGTTTCCCAAAAATGTTGAAAAAATGTTTCCTCAAAACGTAAAAATAGCGCTTTCTCCATTACGTAATGAAAACATTTTCCAAATACGTCAAATAACGGTTTTCTCATAACGTAAAATAACCATTCTCCAAATAATGTTATAAAAGCATGCATTGGCAAACATTCTAAAAACATCTTTCTGATGCGTTGAATAAATGTTTGCCAAAAGAGTGAATTCAAAATGTTATATAAACAGAAAATAAATGATAAATTATAACCATGGGAGAAAACATCAAAATAACGTTTAAAAAACGTTTTTGGAAAACCGTTAAATCCAAACGTAATTTTGCTTTTTATTTGATGCAATTGGAAACAGTTTTTGGAAACATCGGCATGACATTATTCTAACCGTTTGTGTTTAACATTAAAATCATGTTTTTTGGACCATCCAATTTAACGTTATTTAAACGTAATGAAAAAACGGTTTTTCAACGGATTCTCGACCGTTTATAAACGTAATTTAAACGTAATTTTGTTTGTTGGGTACACTGTGATAAAGCATGTCTATAAAGTGATTGGAATTCATTTTTAGAGCATCTGAAACACTCCGTCTTTAAAGCTCTTCTGGCGTCCCGCAGAATTCTGGCTACAAGGGCTTCAACTCTTTGGGCCTTGGAACTTGAGAGACCCCCCCCCCCCCAATAACACTTGACCACCCAGAGGAGAACAACCCAGCCCCTTTAGTATTTTCACAACCTTCCAGGAAAATCAAATTATTCTCATTTTACATTTAAGAGAACGAGTTAATCCTTAGGGGCCTTGAGGACACATACCTCATAGGCTCATGTTGGCAGGCATGCCTGCTTATTCACTAATAATGAATCTTATGTTTCTAATTCAAAATGAGTGAAGTCCTTATATCCTGTCTTCTAAGCATGTGGTAATCAAAACATATCTCAACAGCTGATAAGTAAAATAACAATCACTGACTTGTTCAGTCAAATATTTTTGCTATCAAATTCATCAACCTTCTATTGAAGGCACACTAAGACAGAAAGTGCACAAAATTTCTTTCAGAAATTTCACATGAATATTTAAAAAAATCCCTACTTCAGGTTTACGGACCGATCCAAAAACGTGATTCTGCCCAAAGGGTGAAACAGCCAATATGTGTTCCTAAACCAAAATAAAACAGTTTTTTTTATTAGCTTTATTCCACATTTATAAAATACAAGTAACTTTGAAATTGAGGAGGCCACTAATTTTGTCAAAGACACATGTCACATGACCTGCGCACAGGCATGTGCTCATCATAGTATTTACATGGTTTGTACAGAATATAAGTATATAACTCCTCACACAGAAGCCGTCAAATGGGTAATATGCATATTACATGGTCAAGAGATATAACCTCACTCCGACTCTCCGAGCATTGAGGTAATCACTTGTTCTTCCTCAACTGTAACCTAATGTCCTCCATTACCACACAGCCATATTTGTTCTTTTTGAGATCCTTATGAACAACACAACAACAGTACCACAACTCACTCCTTCAACAAAGCAATCCAGTATAATCTGGCAAATAATTATTCATCTTGACGAATTGGGAAAAAGGTAGGTATACTCGAGCAAAAAGAAAATCTGATGATCTTAACACGGTGTATGCAATGCATCACCACAGTGTATGCAATGCATCACCACACACTTAAAAGGGTCGTGTAGTTGCATACATCATTCAAGGTGGTGTGCGATTACATGCCATGGGCTATCAAAAACAACATCAAAACAAGTTCCACAACAAAGCCAACAGTCAGGAGAAAGCTTGGTGTCAGCATGTTTCTTGTGATTGTCTAACGAGGGATATTGCTTGCAGGGTTCAATGGGGTGGAAGTGATAGGTTACTGCAATTTCAAGAAGTATGAGTTTCTGCAATAGGACAGTAAAACGTGGCAAATGTACTAGATGTGATTGGTTGAGACACTGAAATACGTGGCATAAAACTAATTTGAATATCATAAAACGTATATCAAGCCCAGAAGACGTGCTTGTTGGTGGCTTATCTCATCAAGAAACCAAACTCTGCTGCTCAGTGAAGCAGAATTATTAAATTTTTCACAGCTTCCAACATTCAACATACAGATTTGAAGGACGTTTTATTGCTCATACACCAATCAGATGAGCTTAAAATGCAACGTAGATGGCATGAAAACTTGTCCAAGCAACTCATACTAATTGAAATTGCAGTAAATATTAATGAATTTATCAAAATGGAAATTGATTATAACGTTTAAATGAAAAACCATGTTAATTATTAAGGATGTAAAAATCTAGCATCAACCAAACAGTACCATCATTGAGTACAAGTAATAAGTTTTATTCAAGGCTGCAAAGCCAGAATAACCAGTGAAATCTAAGTTTGTCATATTCAACAAAATCTGCTGCAATCAAATTTTACAACTTGCCACAAGCCAAAGGCATCCAAACTTCTTTGCTTGGAGAAATTTGGCAAGCTAAGCGCTCAATAAAGCCCGGAAACAACCGAAGCCAGATGCTTCACTGTAACTTCATTTGGGACACTCTCAAGTCTTTGTAAATCCTTAATTCAGCATTTAATTAGCTTCTTATTAGCTGCTAACATCATTAATTATGCACAGACCGACAAAGTGGCTAAGTCCACAGACTGCTGTAGGGACCTTATTTAAGTCTAGAGACCTGCTCAAATGTAGAAACCTGATTTAAATGTAGCCTAGCAACAGTTAAAACTTTGCTTTGTATTTAGCTCTAGAACTTTGTATTCTTATTCTCCCAGTCGCTCTCACACTTGCTTGAAATTACCTCCTTTGCTCAATTTAGCATCCAACTATTTTTTACACTTTTTCAATTCTCGTTTTCAAGTCAACCCAAACACTAGGCTTTCTGAAGAGACTGAACTTCTGTCTAAAGAAGCCCTTAAGAGGTTATTGCTTTCATTGAAATTCAGCAAAGTTGTGACTGGCGCAATAAAAATGAAATTATTTTTCAGACTAACATTTCTTGCTGAGTCAATTTCTAGTAAAACAACCAGTTTAGTATTTAAATCGTGAAAAATCAGCTAATTACAGGATAACTTCTAAGAAGGCCTGGAAGACGTGGAGAAGTTCAAAGGCGATGGACAAAACAGCAAGACAGACAGAAACAGAGATTATTATTTTGGACTTGCAACGTCATCATACAATTCTTAAAGTAAAGCGGTTACAAAATATATTTCTTAGGTGAGATTTTGCCGGAGTCTGAAAAACTCTTGGAAATAAAATCCATGGGAGTTAAATTGTGTGAGTGCAGTTTTTTTGATGTCAATGTATTCAGCCAGATTTTTATAGGGCAATTCGATGGATACTTGAAAATGATACTCTATTCTATAAAGTAAACGGTAGTGGTGACTCTGCTTTGTTCGAAACACGGTGCATAGATCAAGCAGCGTCTTAGCAGCCACGTTGAGCTCATCCTGTTCAAAGAAAATAAACAAACACCACCCTAGCTAACATTTTTGTGGTTTTTCACTTTTTCCACACCTTTTCTCTCCCATTCTACTCTTTCATATTCACCAAGAACACAGATGTTGTTCCCTGTGATTCATTGTGTTTCAGATATGCATTCAGCTTCATTCACAGGTTTTGACTTGAAAAAAGCAGGTATGGCGGAGGGGGGATTCGCCCGGCCTCAATGATGACACAGGAATCACATTTCTATGACCAGATTGTTTTCGCTGCATGACATGACGGCGTGTATGGTGATTGGAGATGGAAGCTCATTGATAATGGTCAATGAATCAGTAAGGAAACCAGAAATGGTTGATGACGCAAACTCTGTGATTCCTAATTAAACCTCTTACCGTGCTCCAAGCAGCTTGGGCTGGCACATCACAGATTCACAGATCACAGTCATGCTGCGATCAGCACGGAGGGCCTTCAGGAGGAAAACACCATAGGAGAATCTAAACAGAAAAAACCACTACACCTTACACTCGAAACACAAAGTGGTCAAAATGACAACTTTAGAGTATTTCCTGGTGCCTAAACTGACAACTCCTTGAGTCAGAATTATTAGAAAGCTGTCAATGTGACAAATATTGGATTAGTAAGCTGTACCACTCTGGTAATCAAAGCTACCAGATGGTGATCAAATTTACTGCCTTTCGGACACTTACATAGTCAACATAGTCATTTTGATTATGATAGAATAGTCAAAATTATTTTCCAGGAAGTCGGTACCAAATTTGTCATCAACCCACCTATCATGTTTGGGCACTCATTGCACTAAAATAAAAAGTTGTTTTGGAAATTGAAAACTGCCATCCCCATAAAATCTATTGCCAGAACAGATAACTTGTATTATGTTACGCATAATGAGCATGGTGTTAGCCGCAAAATGATAACTTTGCTAGTGTCATAATACAAACTACAAATTATTTCCCCATCCTCAGACAAAAGCAGTATGGAGAATGGGATTATTTCACAACTTCTAATTCTGTCAATACAGGGAGGATAATCGAATTCTAAAACCAAGTAGATGTCAATGATCCGATTTCGTTTAGAAGCATAAAAAAAGAGACAATCTAGAATAGATCCACTTCGCATATTTGTGGTGCAATCCAGAATCATCTTGGAGAATCAATCGAGAACAATAACCTGTCAGAAATTACTTCAATAATAACATTGAACCACCATGTTCTAGAAGTATGATTATCTATTATAGTATAATACTATTCTATAAACCATTTTGTTGTTTTCCTGAAAGGCTATCTGAAGTTTATCAAACCTGCATAATGTGAGAAAGATCATTGAGGAGTAATCAGAATCAGTGTCAAGCCCCTATTTTTTCTAACCTTCCCCTAGAAACACAATAGAAACTGATGGGCTTATCTGGACAGACTGGGACCACAAGTAATGAGGGGAAATGCACTCTTATTAGCCGGGTGTGAAACATCTGTCTAGCATAAATTTACCCATCCGGAGTCAAAACCAGATAACAGAGGTTAGCAGCTCAGCACACTACCACTCAGCAAGGCCCAGGGGCCCATCTACTACAAGAACCATGTCCATGAAGTATCCTCTCAGGAGTACATGCCCTCTTAAAGAGTACTCTTATGGATCACATGTCCAACAAACAGCGCCATCTGTCTGTGTTTACTCTGCTTAGAATAGTGCATTACTCAAACATTACACTAATGTGCGCAGATCATTTTCCTAATAAATCAACCTGAAATAGCGTAATTGAAACCACAATCTAGTTAAAACTAATTGTATTAAGCACTGCAACAATTAGGAGAATGTGCAACTGCTACCAGAATCATTTTTTCCCAGTAGATGATAAAGAAGGAATCTGAAAATATAACAGCATGTAAACATCTTCCTTCAGAATATCTGTCTTGCAGGTAGAAAAATCTTGATCAATTTGTCAGCATGAGAATCATAGCGGATGTTCCTTCACTGGATATTTTGCCTTTTCCCATACAATTTGCATAGTCAATAAGTAACAGAAGAAAGTCAGCTGGGCATTCAAGTTCTTGGAATCTTGGAATCTTTTGTGAAAAATTCATTAGTTGCTGTAACAGCATTCGTACATGGGTTGTTGTGTTCTGTTTATTGATAAAATTCCAAGACAGATATAAATCATTGTAATATATCTGTACATCAGTGTAAATTATATTTAACTTCCTAGCAAATATCAACTTCCACTTACACATTGATAGGTAATTCCTAATTGACACTTGAAGTATAAAAGAAGGAAAAAAGACCACACCAGCTAGTCTGAGTTGGGAAAGAAAGATAAGACTTGAGAAGAGAAAAAGATAGACCTGGTGTCCTATCAGACAGTAAGAGTGTTCTTTTGTTAAAAATGGAAGAAGCTAACTCAGGCTTAAGGAGATTAAAATAACATCTTCTTAAGTGAAAAGAAGTGGTCTGCTCAAGCCATGCACTCTGCTGCAATCCTGACAGGTATTGCGTTGGTCGGAGGAAGGTGGGAATAGAAGCACTTTGATAGTAGCACTTGATCAGATGGTGCATTTGACGGAGGGCAGTTAGGCAGGTGATGACCATGTGTTTTCCCATTCCCATCCCAGTAGCCTCTCCCCGTCGCCTATGCACCCACCTTTGAACCTTCTCCAGTTCAACAGTACTGTGAAGTATCTACATTGTATGTTTTTTATCAGGTAAGCCAGCATCATCTGACCCATTAGTCTAGCTAGCTTCTTGAAGGATAGGCTTCACTACCCAACTCCACACTAAATTTCAAAAGATTTTGATTTTTCTTCTTTCTTGCATGCAGAAAGATGACTGCACAATCAAAATATAAAAAATCGAATGCTGATGTCTAGAACGTACCAGCTGATATTGGTTTTGTTTGAATCAGACAGACATTTTTTTTTTAGTTTGTAGACAGTGGAGTCACAGACAGTGGAGTCACACACATTGTTTCTTTATTATCTTTTGAAAAACTCTCCTCAAGACATACTCATTTATAGAGTCCATCGCCTTTGTATAATCTCAGGAATAAGACACATTGCATTAAATGTCAGAAGGGAAAAACCAACTTATAATTCTGTTTGCAACAAATCCATTAAAAAACATGGCATCACAGGTCAACTTAGTAAACTGAAGAAAATGTCATTCTCCAACATGGAAAGCCAATGCACAAAGGTTGTTAGACTGATTGCATAGCCTATGATACACTGGTCACAAGTGCATTTGCAGAATATATATGGTGTGATATCTATATTTGAATTTACAATTGTGCATAAAGAATTAGTATGACAAGGAAATATTCTGCTTTACCAATTCCTTGGACAGGTGAGGTATGATTAAATACTGGTTGCAAACAAATTGATAATTGAAACTTGCATTTTTGAACATACATATTAAGCCACTGGTTGGCGAGGGGTGCGAAATAAATATCATTTGAAAAAAGAAATTAGTTATCACTTTTAATGTACTTAGACTTCCAGGCATTGAGTCTGTCCAGGACACAATGAGCTTCGATACTTGAAAACAGTTTTTTTCGGAAAGCTATGGCATCCTTTTGGCAAATGATTCGGTTGTACTCTATTCACTGAACCAGAAACCTACCAAACCATGTTCTGTGGAAAACTTGAGCAAGCAGGTATGGGAAATAGCAAACAGCGTTGCGGTCTGACAGATATAGATTTACAAGCACCTGTTACTAAAACACACATTGTTTAAGCCAAAAACCAACAAAGGAACGGTCGGAAAGAAGCATAAATGGAAATTGTATTAAAATATGACAAAAAGAACTGTGCTGATTTATGGGAGCAGAGATCAGGTTAGTCTGTTAGCTTCCTAACTTACTGTCTCCCAATAAATCTGCATGAAAATCAATCTCTGCTGAGATAGCTCAAAAAGGTAGGCAAATAGTAACAGAAACTAAATAGACATTACTGCTTCTGCCAAGAAGAACTTACTAAGAAAAACTTTTAAGAAAAATTTGTACATTGGGAAATACAGAATTTGACAATGCTAAGCATCAAGCACTCTCCTGAAGGAATAGATAAATAATGAAATTAACAAATACATGTATGAACAAGAATCCGCGGATTCAAAATCGACCTAGCGCAATGAAATGAAGGTGCCATTGCTTAAACCATTGAGCAACTGATATTGGAAGATAGGAGAAATAGTTGATTGGAAGATGCTAGACTATTAGTATAGAATCAATGCAGTTTGAACAGATTTCTAAAAAAAAAGAAAAGATGGCGGCCATTTTGGATTTCTCAACATGTTCCTCATCCATACCCACAGGCCATACCTATACCAAATTTCATAACTGTAAGTGAAATATTAAGGTCATAATGGTCAGTTCAAGCATGAAGAAAGATGGCTGCCATCTTGGATTTCTCAACATGTTCCCCCGACTGATACCCACAGCCCCATACCTGTTCCGAATTTCATAGCTCTAAGCGAAATATTGAGGTCACATTGAGATCTTGACATGTTCCCAATCCATACCCAAAGTTCCATACCTGTACCAAATTTTATAACTGTAAGTGAAATATTAAGGTCACAATGGTCAGTTCAAGAATGAAGAAAGATGGCTGCCATCTTGGATTTCTCAACATGTTCCCCCGACTGATACCCACAGCCCCATACCCAACTAAGTTGGCACCGCGACCCTTCCACCACAGGACCAATGGTGGAACCTAAATTTTTGACCCAGGACCAATTCAGAAACTGGTTGAGATGATTGAGATGATGGTGGAAATACCGACCAAAAGTCATTTTGTGCCTTACCCGGGTTGTATAGGGCCGCACAGCATTGGGAACCCTCCATTCCACCACAGGACCAATGGTGGAACCTTTTATCCACCACAGGACCATTCGCATAGTTTGAGTCAGCTTTTGCCTAAATTCTTGTTATATGTCTCTTAAAAGTCATTTTGAGTAATAAGGTCAGTGTGGGGTTACACGGATGAAGGAACCCTCCATTCCACCACAGGACCAATGGTGGAACCTTCTTTTTTCAACCCAGTACCAATTCAGAAACTGGTTGAGATGATTGAGATGATGGTGGAAATACCGACCAAAAGTCATTCTGTGCCGTACCCGGGTTGTATAGGGTCGCACAGCATTGGGAACCCTCCATTCCACCACAGGACCGATGGTGGAACCTTTTATCCACCACAAGACCAATCGGATGGTTTGAGTCAGGTTTTGCTTAAATGCTTGTTATATGTCTCTTAAAAGTCATTTTGAGTAATTAGGTCAGTGTGGGGTTACACGGATGAAGGAACCCTGCATTCCACCACAACACCAATGGTGGAACCTCCTTTTTTCAACCCAGGACCAATTCAGAAACTGGTTGAGATGATTGAGATGATGGTGGACATACCGACCAAAAGTCATTTTATGCATTACCTGGGCCGTATATTGTCACACAGCATGTGGAACCCTCCATTCCACCACAGGACCAATGCTGGAACATTCTTTTTCAACCAAGGACCAATTCAGAAACTGGTTGAGATGATTGAGATGATGGTGGAAATACCGATCAAAAGTCATTTTGTGCCTTACCCGGGTTGTATAGGGTCGCACAGCACTGGGAACCCTCCATTCCACCACAGGACCAATGGTGGAACCTTTTATCCACCACATAACCATTCGATAGTTTGAGTCAGGTTTTGCTTAAATGCTTGTTATATGTCTCTTAAAAGTCATTTTGAGTAATTAGGTCAGTGTGGGGTTACACGGATGAAGGAACCCTGCATTCCACCACAGGACCAATGGTGGAACCTTCTTTTTTCAACCCAGGACCAATTCAGAAACTGGTTGAGATGATTGAGATGATGGTGGAAATACCGACCAAAAGTCATTTTATGCATTACCTGGGCCGTATATAGTCACACAGCATGGGGAACCCTCCATTCCACCACAGGACCAATGGTGGAACCTTTTATCTACCACAGGACCAATCCAATAGTTTGAGTCAGCTTTTGCGTAAATGGTTGTGATATATCTCTTAAAAGTCATTTTTAGTAATTAGTTCAGTGTGGAGTTACACGGATGAAGGAACCCTCCATTCCACCACAGGACCAATGGTGGAACCTTCTTTTTTCAACCCAGGGCCAATTCAGAAACTGGTTGAGATGATTGAGATGATGGTGGAAATACCGACCAAAAGTCATTTTGTGCCTTACCCGGGTTGTATAGGGTCGCACAGCACTGGGAACCCTCCTTTCCACCACAGGACCAATGGTGGAACCTTTTATCCACCACAGGACCAATCAGATAGTTTGAGTCAGCTTTTGCTTAAATGCTTGTTATATGTCCCTTAAAAGTCATTTTGAGTAATTAGGTCAGTGTGGGGTTACACGGATGAAGGAACCCTGTATTCCACCACAGGACCAATGGTGGAACCTTCTTTTTTCAACCCAGGACCAATTCAGAAACTGGTTGAGATGATTGAGATGATGGTGGAAATACCGACCAAAAGTCATTTTGTGCCTTACCCGGTATGTATAGGGTCGCACAGCATTGGGAACCCTCCATTCTACCACAGGACCAATGGTGGAATCTTTTATCCACCACAGGACCAATCGGATAGTTTTAGTAAGCTTTTGCTTAAATGCTTGTTATATGTCTCTTAAAAGTCATTTTGAGTAATTAGGTCAGTCTGGGGTTACACGGATGAAGGAACCCTGTATTCCACCACAGGACCAATGGTGGAACCTTCTTTTTTCAACCCAGGACTAATTCAGAAACTGGTTGAGATGATGGTGGAAATACCGACCAAAAGTCATTTTGTGCCTTACCTGGGGTGTATAGGGTCGCACAGCATTGGGAACCCTCCATTCCACCACAGGACCAATGGTGGAACCTTTTATCCACCACAGGACCATTCGCATAGTTTGAGTCAGCTTTTGCTTAAATGCTCTTATATGTCTCTTAAAAGTCATTTTGAGTAATTAGGTCAGTGTGGGGTTACACTGATGAAGGAACCCTGCATTCCACCACAGGACCAATGGTGGAACCTTCTTTTTTCAACCCAGTACCAATTCAGAAACTGGTTGAGATGATTGAGATGATGGTGGAAATACCGACCAAAAGTCATTTTATGCATTACCTGGGCCGTATATAGTCACACAGCATGGGGAACCCTCCATTCCACCACAGGACCAATGCTGGAACATTCTTTTTCAACCCAGGACCAATTCAGAAACTGGTTGAGATGATTGAGATGATGATGGAAATACCGACCAAAAGTCATTCTGTGCCTTACCCGGGCGTATAGGGTCACACTGCATGGGGAACCCTCCATTCCACCACAGGACCAATGGTGGAACCTTTTATCCACCACAGGACCATTCGCATAGTTTGAGTCAGGTTTTGCCTAAATGCTTGTTATATGTCTCTTAAAAGTCATTTTGAGTAATTAGGTCAGTGTGGGGTTACACGGATGAAGGAACCCTCCATTCCACCACAACACCAATGGTGGAACCTCCTTTTTTCAACCAAGGACCAATTCAGAAACTGGTTGAGATGATTGAGATGATGGTGGAAATACCGACCAAAAGTCATTTTATGCATTACCTGGGCCGTATATTGTCACACAGCATGTGGAACCCTCCATTCCACCACAGGACCAATGCTAGAACATTCTTTTTCAACCCAGGACCAATTCAGAAACTGGTTGAGATGATTGAGATGATGGTGGAAATACCGATCAAAAGTCATTCTGTGCCTTACCCGGGGCGTATAGGGTCACACAGCATTGGGAACCCTCCATTCCACAACAGGAGCAATGGTGGAACCTTTTATCTACCACAGGACCAATCCAATAGTTTGAGTCAGCTTTTGCTTAAATGCTTGTTATATGTCTCGTAAAAGTCATTTTGAGTAATTAGGTCAGTGTTGGGTTACACAGATGATGGGACCCTCCATTCCACCACAGGACCAATGGTGGAACCTTCTTTTTTCAACCCAGAACCAATTCAGAAACTGGTTGAGATTACTGAGATGATGGTGGAAATACCGACCAAAAGTCATTTTATGCATTACCTTGGCCGTATATAGTCACACAGCATGGGGAACCCTCCATTCCACCACAGGACCAATGCTGGAACATTCTTTTTCAACCCAGGACCAATTCAGAAACTGGTTGAGATGATTGAGATGATGGTGGAAATACCGACCAAAAGTCATTTTGTGCCTTACCCGGGTTGTATAGGGTCGCACAGCATTGGGAACCCTCCATTCCACCACAGGACCAATGGTGGAACCTTTTATCCACCACAGGACCAAGCGGATAGTTTGAGTCAGCTTTTGCTTAAATGCTTGTTATATGTCCCTTAAAAGTCATTTTGAGTAATTAGGTCAGTCTGGGGTTACACGGATGAAGGAACCCTGTATTCCACCACAGGACCAATGGTGGAACCTTCTTTTTTCAACCCAGGACCAATTCAGAAACTGGTTGAGATGATTGAGATGATGGTGGAAATACCGACCAAAAGTCATTTTGTGCCTTACCTGGGGTGTATAGGGTCGCACAGCATTGGGAACCCTCCATTCCACCACAGGACCAATGGTGGAACCTTTTATCCACCACAGGACCATTCGCATAGTTTGAGTCAGCTTTTGCTTAAATGCTCTTATATGTCTCTTAAAAGTCATTTTGAGTAATTAGGTCAGTGTGGGGTTACACTGATGAAGGAACCCTGCATTCCACCACAGGACCAATGGTGGAACCTTCTTTTTTCAACCCAGTACCAATTCAGAAACTGGTTGAGATGATTGAGATGATGGTGGAAATACCGACCAAAAGTCATTTTATGCATTACCTGGGCCGTATATAGTCACACAGCATGGGGAACCCTCCATTCCACCACAGGACCAATGCTGGAACATTCTTTTTCAACCCAGGACCAATTCAGAAACTGGTTGAGATGATTGAGATGATGATGGAAATACCGACCAAAAGTCATTCTGTGCCTTACCCGGGGCGTATAGGGTCACACTGCATGGGGAACCCTCCATTCCACCACAGGACCAATGGTGGAACCTTTTATCCACCACAGGACCATTCGCATAGTTTGAGTCAGGTTTTGCCTAAATGCTTGTTATATGTCTCTTAAAAGTCATTTTGAGTAATTAGGTCAGTGTGGGGTTACACGGATGAAGGAACCCTCCATTCCACCACAACACCAATGGTGGAACCTCCTTTTTTCAACCAAGGACCAATTCAGAAACTGGTTGAGATGATTGAGATGATGGTGGAAATACCGACCAAAAGTCATTTTATGCATTACCTGGGCCGTATATTGTCACACAGCATGTGGAACCCTCCATTCCACCACAGGACCAATGCTAGAACATTCTTTTTCAACCCAGGACCAATTCAGAAACTGGTTGAGATGATTGAGATGATGGTGGAAATACCGATCAAAAGTCATTCTGTGCCTTACCCGGGGCGTATAGGGTCACACAGCATTGGGAACCCTCCATTCCACAACAGGAGCAATGGTGGAACCTTTTATCTACCACAGGACCAATCCAATAGTTTGAGTCAGCTTTTGCTTAAATGCTTGTTATATGTCTCGTAAAAGTCATTTTGAGTAATTAGGTCAGTGTTGGGTTACACAGATGATGGGACCCTCCATTCCACCACAGGACCAATGGTGGAACCTTCTTTTTTCAACCCAGAACCAATTCAGAAACTGGTTGAGATTACTGAGATGATGGTGGAAATACCGACCAAAAGTCATTTTATGCATTACCTTGGCCGTATATAGTCACACAGCATGGGGAACCCTCCATTCCACCACAGGACCAATGCTGGAACATTCTTTTTCAACCCAGGACCAATTCAGAAACTGGTTGAGATGATTGAGATGATGGTGGAAATACCGACCAAAAGTCATTTTGTGCCTTACCCGGGTTGTATAGGGTCGCACAGCATTGGGAACCCTCCATTCCACCACAGGACCAATGGTGGAACCTTTTATCCACCACAGGACCAAGCGGATAGTTTGAGTCAGCTTTTGCTTAAATGCTTGTTATATGTCCCTTAAAAGTCATTTTGAGTAATTAGGTCAGTGTGGGGTTACACGGATGAAGGAACCCTGCATTCCACCACAGGAAAAATGCTGGAACCTTCTTTTTTCAACCCAGGACTAAATCAGAAATTGGTTGAAATGATTGACATAAGTATAGGTTATTCACCTAGGGAGAGGCAATATGTGATTTATCCATTTAGGGCATTAGCCCGAGCCGTGATAAACACATATTGCCGATCCCGCGGTGAATAACCTATACTTATGTCAATCATTTCAACCAATTTCAGGCGCATAACCAGTGGTTCAACCTTTTTGATTTTACAGAAGAAATTTTATTGTTTGTTTCAACTATTGATAAAATTCATGGGTAATATCACTTATAATACATCATAATAAGTAATTCGACCAGTATGGGCTTACATTGACAAAGGAAACTTTCAATCCACCACAGGACCAATGGTGGAACCTAACCCCCTGCCCCTGAATACACTTAATATTTTATAATTATGGCCGTACCACCAGGGGTGGTACCGGCCATTTAGCAGATAGAGAAAACGTCGTCCGCTGTCGTCCGCGATCCCATTCGTGATCGTCTGACGTCGAGATCTGAATTACCAGGGGCCCCTGGGGCCCCTAACTTGGCAGAATACCTTAATCACTCATGCTCTCGTGCTGTGCGTCAGAAATTTCGGTGTACATCGTTTTTTTGGCAGCGTAGTACAGCAATTTCAAAACCGACTATTCTTTCACACATTTTTTCGGATCGCTTGCCGCCATCTTGGTGTCATGGTTACCGACCGTAAATGCGACAGAGGGCGCACCGAATTTACGTCGTGCGGGTGGCGCCCCTGCCGTAAAATTCGACAAAAACGTTGTGTAAAGCATAACTAGATGGCTGTATTCCAACAGTTTTGTCAGTCTGTATATCCAGAGATGCTTACCCCTTTATTAAGCCCAAAATGTTGTCTTTCACTTGCTTTCCTTCTTCTTCTTCTTTGTTGTGCTCACGTCCGTGAGGACTCTGCACTCTCCAATTTAGTCACTCCCCTCCAGGTGTCTCTGTTCCTTGCCAATTCTCTTGCCTCTTCTATATCTGTAATATTAAATTCTTTCAGTTCTTTCATGATGTTTCCCACCCATGTATTTGCTGGTCTTCCTTGAGGTCTTTTAACTGGTCGAAGAAACTCATCAAAGGCTTTTTGGGCAGGTGTTTCAGATGGTAGTCTTAAAAGATGGCCAAGCCAATTTAGTCTTCTCTTTTTGATGGTGATACTCCATTTTTCTTTGATTCCTGTTCTTTTGTATAAATCTTCATTTGATATTCTGTCTGGATAGTGGATTTTCAATAGTTGTTGCAGTAATAATCTTTGGAAAACGTCTATTTTGTGTTCTAAATTTGATGTTAATGTCCAGATTTCACTGTTGTAGAGAAATATACTTCCTACGAATGCATTCAATGCTCTTATCTTCATCTTCATACTTGCTTTGCTGTTGAACAGATGATTTAATTTATTCTTTGCATTTATTGCCAGTCCTTTTCTTCTTTTGATGTCTTCTTCCGTATCCAGTCTGCTCCCTAGGCTTTCCCTTGTTAACATTTAAATTTCTTTCTTGCACTTTTGATGGTACTTGATCTTCTATATTTTCAATGATGTGTTTTCCGTTTGATGCCCATCCAATGTCGTCTGCGTATTGCTGGTCAATCGTAATATTGATGTCTTTGAAGATGGCGTAATTATGATCATTTTCTTTCTTTTCTCTTTCCAGTCTTTCGTTTTCTGATTTTGCATATGAATGTTCAATTTCTGTTCTACTTCTGTTGAAATTAAGGGCTTGAGCTAGGTATAGTGTGAAAAGTACTGGGGACATACAATCGCCTTGTGGCACTCCAATGTTTGTCTTGATATTTTCACTTGTGTCTGTCTTGACTCTGACACTGTATTTGACTTCTTTGATCATGAGATGAAGCATATGTAATTCTCCGTCATTAAGTACATTTCTTAGATCTTCTAGTAGTGTTTTTCTTTTCACGGTGTCAAAAGCTTTGGACATGTCAAGCATCAATAAGAAAATTGTGTAGTTCTTTGATGTGATTGCTTTCTCTGCTAGACATTTAAATGTGAATACATGTTCTGTTGTTGACCTTCCTGGTTTATAAGCTGCTTGTGTGACGGGTATTTTCTCATTGATTTTTGCAGATGTTCTCTTTATCATGCAGATAGCTAAAATTTTCCGAAGTGCAGATAGTAGTATAATTGGTCTCAGATTTTCCGGTTGTCCTTGAGGTTTTCCTGGTTTTGGCAAAGGTATTAAAATTCCCTCATCTATTTCTTTTTGATAATCCCCAGTTTCTGCAATGTTATTTAGTAGTCTCGCAATCTCTTCAGCTACAACTATAGGGCCATGTTTTAGAAGTTCGCTGTTGATGTTGTCTATTCCCGGACTCTTGTTGTTTTTCAAAGTTTTTATGGCTCGCTTAATTTCTTCCGTTTCAAAAGGTGGATCCATTTTGGCTGGTTTCACATGAATGCTCTCTTCCATGAGATGAAAAAAATCTCAAAACCAGCTCATACCTAATCTGCAGAATGTTGCGGTTGAAAATATAAAATGCTTCACACATGCTTTTTAATACAGTGTGTTTGTCATCATGCTCAATATCCAAAGTATGTGCAATTGATTGACATTCAGTTTTAGAGTTTTACTGGATGCTTTAGTATTTTCCAGACTTGAAAAAAAAAAAAAAATTAGAAAGCATAAAAGTTTTCAACCACTGGTGGTCTGCAGGCTGTACGCACCACCGGCCGACAGATGGCGCCGCGCTACTTGATGCTTAGACCGAGGTCACAGTCTTCACGTTGCTGTAGGCAACGTAGACTGAGGACATATCATTGACTGAGAACTCTTGAAATCATTGGAAGCGATAAGTGATAATAATAAACAATCAAACGAGAACACAAACAGAAAACTGCAAAGTGCAAACAGAAAGCAACATAAGCAGTCATCTGCTTTTGTCTCCAGGCTCGGCATGTTTCAAACACAAAGAGCAATGAAGTGGGAGGGAACATTTATTTCTGAGTGTCCCTTTAAAAAATATCACAACATGTGCAAGTCCTAACCACTTGAGAAAAAATATCTATCTATCTATCTATCTATCTATCTATCTATCTATCTATCTATCTATCTATCTATCTATCTATCTATCTATCAGATTCTATCTATCTATATATATGTCTATCTAGCTATCTACCAATCTATCTATCTGTCTATATATCTATCTATCTCTTGGCCCCTATCTATCTGGGACCCTATCATTCAATCTAGGCCTATCTATTGATTTTTTTCCAATCTGTGTATGTATCTTTCTATATAAATTTATGTTTGTGATGTATTTTTGGAAAGTTTATTCTAAAACTATTCTCAAATATAAGAACTTTAACATATGAAGGCATGATGTCAATGTGCTATTATGAGGGTAAAGTATGCATTTGTGGAAAAGGGAGACATATACCTTGATTACAATAACACTTTGTAAAGAGGGCTGCAAATTCAATTCTGTGAATATGCGGTCTGAACATCTCAAATGTGGTCTTATTCAATCACTGTTCACTGAAGAGTGTTTGGAATCAGCCAATCAGATCATACATGAAATGCTTGACAGAGTATGACTGACTGCAAAATGTTTCAGTCCAAAGCTATTCATTTTAAAACAATTGAAGTACAAACAGAGAAAGTGAATCATGAACAACATACTGATTAACAGTTATCAGTTTATGCAGAGGCTCCCTACCTTCAACCTGAAACTTGTGTCATTTTTTTGTGGTAAATTATCGAAAATAGGCCGATTTTGACACTTTAAAGTACGGGAAAATTATGAAAATGCCACAGAATACATTTTAAACCATTTCCTATCCACCTATGCCTTTAATTTTGATGAAAATAGCTCCTAAACAGCTGCGACACGATCCTGTGTCGCAGATCTAGTCCTCAACCTATGTATTGTCTCCCATCCTTGACAACTGCATTGTCAAGGTGGGTCTTCCTATCTACTTGATGCTGCAGCGCCCCTAGTGGTAGATCAAGTTAACAGGTATTTGCTGGCTGTGAGTGATAGAGCTAGAGCCAGTTTCTGCAAAAGATCCTCTCAAGGCACTTTCTCTAGGGTTGGTCGGCAGGAAAAAAAAAATAAAGGAAAAAAAAAAATTTATAATGTCAAAAAAAAAAATTTTTTTTTTCTTTCGGAAGGAAATCTATTGTGTCGGGGGCAATTATGTGTGGCCTAATTTTTGAGCAGGCAAGCAGATGAGCTATAATTGTGTGTTTAAACTCAAGTTGGTGCATCTGAGCCATCTCCTCCAGCACATGACTAGATACAGATGGATAAATATTTTTGTATTAGGGGCCACCATTTAATGTCAGGAGGGGGACCTTGGGGTTACACAACATTTCTCCCCGAGGAAAATCCCAGGCCCCCCTGGAAATTAAATGGTTGCCGTTTACCGTTCATAAAGAAAATTCATTGTACAAGGCAATATTGGGTTAACTTCTCGAAGTAATCTTTTTTGCGCTTTGAAGTCCCACTAGCCCACTGGCGGCTGTGAAACGTCTGAATGGTCAAAATCCAACAATCGCTGACAATATCGCTCCCTCTAGGTCTGACTAAGGCTCCCGTACGGCCATAGCAAACTGGTTTGCCTTCTAGTTATAATTTCCAATAAACATCTCATAGTCAATGCCCCAGATGACAGGGAACCTCAACTTCCACAACTGGACCATTGATGGAACCTGACCTCCTGCAAAGGACAAACTTAATATTTGGAAGGAACAATATTTGATTATTAAGAAATGCCTGATAATTAATGCTCTATAGACCTGGCCCCATCACCGCACAACATCTAAGATTCAAATTCTGTTAGTTGAATGATGAATTTGAGTTAGGTATTTGGATATTGGGTCAAAATGGTATTTTGAACGCTAAGGTGACAGCACCTGCCTGGCCAGGTTTACAATAACAAGGCCATAGTACGGTGATGGCACTAATTATATTAATTCGCTATAAGTTTTGAAAAAACAGGCGGTTCATAGAATTAAAGGTGTTACATGTAGTCGAAGAACACCTTCGAACAGTGTATTTAATTAACTTAAAAATTGTACTACCACCTAAATTGTATAAAGTTTCAATTATGATGTTTATGTATAAGTTTGAAAGAGGTGAAATGCCGAGAATGTTTTCAGATATGTTCAATTATCCAGCTGATTTTTATCATTACGGAACAAGAAATATGAATAACCTTCGATTACCATTTTGTAGATCATTGTTAAAATCCATGTCAGATTTAAAGGTGCGGAAATTTGGAATTCTGTTGTGAATGTCATTGATTTAAATTGTAGTAAATTTACATTTAAAAAGAAAGTAACTAATATTTTAAGGAATTCGTGGTCTCTACCTAGAATATCTTTTGCTATTCTGTAATACAAAACTATTATTAAGATTATTGTCATTACCACTTTTGTATATATGATAGTGCCTATTAATGTTCTTAATTTATCAGTATTATTATTAATTTTTATTTCCTATAATATATATTCATTCACTCTTCCATAAAGATTAAGCAATAAAATTGTGAAATTGCTAGGGAACATACACATTCAGTGTGTCAGTTCCTCTTTTTTTATTGCTATTATAATTCTGCTATTTGTTATGTTGATTCGTTGAAGTGTAATTGTATTTTGTTTACCAATAAATTCTAATTATAATTATAATTCTAGTCTAGATCAACTTACCAATTAAGTAGTGGGATCAAAATCAAGGATTGTTACATGACTATGAAGTAATACCACTTAAATAGGCCAGCAGGGTGTATTTTTTTCCCGTTTCTATCCATTTGTTTGATTCTTTTAAAATAGCTTGGAACAGATATATATAATATTATGAAGGTTGCACAAGGTATGTAACTTTATCATGCAGCCGACCAATGCTGGAATATCTTGCCCTCAAGAGGACATTGTTAAAATTTATTAACAGAGCTAAATAAAAAATTATGGAGATTACACAAATCATTGATCTTTTCCTCCACCAAAGGACCAATGCTGGGACCTTCTCCCCTCAAGAGGACCACTTTTAAAATTTACCACTTGGTACTAAATATGGAATGATGGAGGCTATACATTCAAGTAACCTCCTCGTCCACCACAGCACCAATGCTGGAACCTCTTCCCCTAAATATTTTAAGAAGAATAATTTGATATATATATATAATAGTTACTCAAATCAATTTATCTGCTACACATCATCATGTGGTCAGCAGAAGATAAATTCAATTACTAAAATGTTTCAAGAAGATTTTATGCATTAATATTATTTAGTTTCATTGAGTTTCAAACAGGATAATAATGTAATTACAAAACTTACTGCAATAGGGATTGCTGCATCTTTAGCAACATGGCTCTAGCTGAAGAGAAATTTACTTCTTTTACAAGTAAGGATAGATTTAGCAGTCACTTTAATTTCTGACATCAATGTTAAGATTTTTCTAGATGCTCCAGTTTAAAAAACATATACATGTGGTTTTGTCCGTTTTGAGCTTTTTAAAATACTTTAATTTCGTTCTTCCTCAAAAGACTTAAAAGAAAATGAACTTCGTGTTCAACATCACCTTTTTATAATTTACGCAAATTTCCCTCTACACTTTTGCAATACCATCTATCAATTTTCGATCTCCAGTGGAAGTATGCCTGTCCTAAACAGTGCAATAAAAGAGCGTTCTTTGTGCGACTCATGAATCTTGTGACATATATGGTTCAAGGCAATATATATTCATGATTAAATTGTAAGTACACAATTTTGACTTTGTATTAATGTCGTCTGCCCATTGGATGCAGCGGAGTTCATCTAAAATTTACCAGGCATTATTTAAATGTTGTAGGGGAGACTGGGGTAAGTTTTGCCACGGGGTAAGTTGTCCCGCCCACTGTTGAGGTGAAATGAAGAACTGGGCAAAGAAGGCAATGCCTACCATATATACCCACTTGGTCAACATCATTTGGCACCAAGAAGAAAAAAAAAC
The DNA here is from genome assembly GCA_026936325.1 of Platynereis dumerilii. NCBI lineage: Eukaryota > Metazoa > Annelida > Polychaeta > Phyllodocida > Nereididae > Platynereis > Platynereis dumerilii. Next base: position 26,934,462 of record JAPTHN010000006.1, read on the forward strand.
CAAGTATAATGGTATGAAAAGCAACACTCACAAATTCAATTTTGTTGCTGAAAACATGACGTGCCGAGGACTGACATTCTTGTTTCTCCGTCATTTGGTTTTATAATGAGATGATGTCCCTCTGGTAGGATGGAGTTAGGAGCTATATCTCGACATTTGTGTTGTTAGATCTCTTCTCACATTGTTTATTTATTTTTGACAACCAGTTTCATCTAGAAAATCAATTTGGGGTAAGTTGTGCCATTTTGATAATTGGGGTGAGTTGTGCCGATGGTATGACATAGGAATGAATTTTTTATTCATCTTTACTTGTCTTCATTTTTGCATAAAATGTTTGATAAGTTTCCATGACATGTAACATGTCAGCCATAAGTTAAAAACATGATACAAATGATCTATCTTAAGAAACGGGTGAAATACAAGGTTGTTTTGGAATAAATTAAGCGGATCAACTTACCCCGTCATGCGGCACAACTTACCCCGGCACCTACTTTTTTAAAATGCCTACCATGACCTTCCCAATGGTCTGATTGCTCTGAAACGTTGGTCGATTCTGGCCAACGTATTGTATTTTGATGTCTGACTTTCAGATTACTTGATTAGGCTTCGGTTTTTCGGAAAATCAGCCTGACGCAAAAGATGGCACAACTTACCCCGGTCTCCCCTACTCTTGGGAATTTAATATTAGATGCTTATTGCAGCAAATAAAAAAAATAGAAGGTAGTCTTGTGCTGCATAATTATATTTTTTATCAAGTATAAATAAAATTATTTGAATTTGAATTTATTTGAATTTGCAAGTTAGGTTCCGACATTGGTTCTGTAGTGAAAGAGGAGTTTCATGGTCGTTTGGGGTATTTATTATCAGGCGTTTATTGGAAATAATGAAATGTTGAGGGTAGTCCTACTATGAAAGATGAGGTTCCTGGTCTGTTTGGGCATTTATGGTGAGGTGTTTATTGGAAATAATGAAATACTGGGGGTTGCCCTGTACAGGAGGTCAGGTGCCACCATTGGTCCTGTGGTGGAAGATGATGTTCCTGGTCATTTTGGGCATTTATGGGGAGATGTTTATTGGAAATAATGAAATACTGGGGGTTGCGGCTGCCCTGTACAGGAGGTCAGGTGCCACCATTGGTCCTGTGGTGGAAGATGATGTTCCTGGTCATTTTGGGCATTTATGGGGAGATGTTTATTGGAAAGGAGGTCAGGAACCACCACAGGTCCTGAGGTGGATTGCAAGGTTCCATCAATCATTTATCCCCATACTGAACTAATTACTCATAATGACATTTAAGAGATATATTACAGGCATTTTATCAAAGCTCACTCTAACTATTCAATTGGTCCTGTGGTGGATAAAAGGTTCCACCATTGGTCCTGTGGTGATATGGAGGGTTTCACAGGCTGTATTACCCTATATACACCCCGGGTAAGGCACAAAATGATTTTTGGTAGGTACTTCCACCATCATCTGCATCATTTCAACCCATTTCTGAATTGGTTTTGGGTTGAAAAAAAGAAGGTTCCACCATTGGTCCTGTGGTGGAATGGAGGATTCCACAGGCTGTGTGACCCTGTATGCCCCAGGTAAAGCACAAAATGACTTTTGGTAGGTATTTCCACTATCATCTGCATCATTTCAACCAATTTCTGAATTGGCTCTGGGTTGAAAAAAAAGCAAGGTTCCTACATTGGTCCTGTGGTGGAATGGAGGGTTCCACAGGCTGTGTGACCCTATACGCCCCAGGTAAGGCACAATATGACTTTTGTTAGGTATTTCCACTATCATCTGCATCATTTCAACCCATTTCTGAATTGATTCTGGATCAAAAAATAAGGTTCCACCATTGGTCCTGTGGTGGAAAAGAGGGTTCCACAGGCTGTTCGACCCTATACGCACCAGGTAAGGCACAAAATGACTTTTGTTAGGTATTTCCACCGTCATCTGCATCATTTCAGCCCATTTCTGAATTGATTTTGGGTTGAAAAAAAGAAGGTTCCACCATTGGTCCTGTGGTGGAATGGAGGGTTCCACAGGCTGTGTGACCCTATACGCCCCAGGTTAGGCACAATATGATTTTTGGTAGGTATTTCCACCATCATCTGCATCATTTCAACCCATTTCTGATCTAGTTCTGGGTTGAAAAAAAGAAGGTTCCACCATTGGTCCTGTGGTGGAATGGAGGGTTCCACAGGCTGTGTGACCCTATACGCCCTAGGTAAGGCACAATATGATTTTTGGTAGGTATTTCCACTATCATCTGCATCATTTTAACCCATTTCTGAATTAGTTCTGGGTTGAAAAAAATAAGGTTCCACCATTGGTCCTGTGGTGGAATGGAGGGTTCCACAGGCTGTTTGACCCTATACGCCCCAGGTAAGGCACAAAATGACTTTTGGTAGGTATTTCCACCATCATCTGCATCATTTCAACCCATTTCTGAATTGATTTTGGGTTGAAAAAAATAAGGTTCCACCATTGGTCCTGTGGTGGAATGGAGGAGGTATATATTTTTCACTATTTGGCATGTACACGAATTTGTAAAGCTGCAAAAACGAACATATACACGAATTTTGCATTCGTGTAAGTGATAAATATTGCTATTCACGAATTTGTGTATGTGTAATTACGAACATTGCAACCTTAAACTTGGCTAAAACTAACTCTAAACCTAATTTTAACACTAAACCGTAATTATATGGCACTTCCACGAATGTTAGTATTGGCAGATACACGAATGAATAGTAAAGCACATTCACGAGTGTTAGTTTTTACATGTACACGAGCACCTATGCTCGTTTTTTCATGTCCACGAATTCGTACATGCTCGTTTTTACACCTCCACGAATTCGTGAACATGTCAAATAATGAAAAATATATACATGAATGGAGGGTTCCACAGGTTGTGTGACCCTGTATGCCCCAGGTAAGGCACAAAATGACTTTTGGTAGGTATTTCCACCATCATCTGCATCATTTCAACCCATTCTGAATTGGTTTTGGGTTGAAAAAAAGAAGGTTCCACCATTGGTCCTGTGGTGGAATGGAGGGTTCCACAGGCTGTGTGACCATGTATGCCCCAGGTAAAGCACAAAATGACTTTTGTTAGGTATTTCCACTATCATCTGCATCATTTCAACCCATTTCTGAATTGATTCTGGATCAAAAAACAAGGTTCCACCATTGGTCCTGTGGTGGAAAGGAGGGTTCCACAGACTGTTCGACCCTATACGCACCAGGTAAGGCACAAAATGACTTTTGTTAGGTATTTCCACCGTCATCTGCATCATTTCAACCCATTTCTGAATTGATTTTGGGTTGAAAAAAAGAAGGTTCCACCATTGGTCCTGTGGTGGAATGGAGGGTTCCACAGGCTGTGTGACCCTGTATGCCCCAGGTAAGGCACAAAATGACTTTTGGTAGGTATTTCCACCATCATCTGCATCATTTCAACCCATTTCTGAATTGGTTTTGGGTTGAAAAAAAGAAGGTTCCACCATTGGTCCTGTGGTGGAATGGAGGGTTCCACAGGCTGTGTGACCATGTATGCCCCAGGTAAAGCACAAAATGACTTTTGGTAGGAATTTCCACCATCATCTGCATCATTTCAACCAATTTCTGAATTGGCTCTCGGTTGAAAAAAAACAAGGTTCCACCATTGGTCCTGTGGTGGAATGGAGGGTTCCACAGGCTGTGTGACCCTATACGCCCCAGGTAAGGCACAATATGACTTTTGTTAGGTATTTCCACTATCATCTGCATCATTTCAACCCATTTCTGAATTGATTCTGGATCAAAAAATTAGGTTCCACCATTGGTCCTGTGGTGGAAAGGAGGGTTCCACAGACTGTTCGACCCTATACGCACCAGGTAAGGCACAAAATGACTTTTGTTAGGTATTTCCACCGTCATCTGCATCATTTCAACCCATTTCTGAATTGATTTTGGGTTGAAAAAAAGAAGGTTCCACCATTGGTCCTGTGGTGGAATGGAGGGTTCCACAGGCTGCGTGACCCTATACGCCCCAGGTTAGGCACAATATGATTTTTGGTAGGTATTTCCACCATCATCTGCATCATTTCAACCCATTTCTGAATTAGTTCTGGGTTGAAAAAAAGAAGGTTCCACCATTGGTCCTGTGGTGGAATGGAGGGTTCCACAGGCTGTGTGACCCTATACGCCCTAGGTAAGGCACAATATGATTTTTGGTAGGTATTTCCACCATCATCTGCATCATTTCAACGGATTTCTGAATTAGTTCTGGGTTGAAAAAAAGAAGGTTCCACCATTGGTCCTGTGGTGGAATGGAGGGTTCCACAGGCTGTGTGACCCTGTATGCCCCAGGTAAAGCACAAAATGACTTTTGTTAGGTATTTCCACCATCATCTGCAACATTTCAACCAATTTCTGAATTGGCTCTGGGTTGAAAAAAAAACAAGGTTCAACCATTGGTCCTGTGGTGGAATGGAGGGTTCCACAGGCTGTGTGACCCTATACGCCCCAGGTAAGGCACAATATGATTTTTGGTAGGTATTTCCACCATCATCTGCATCATTTCAACCTATTTCTGAATTGATTCTGGATCAAAAAATAAGGTTCCACCATTGGTCCTGTGGTGGAATGGAGGGTTCCACAGGCTGTGTGACCCTGTATGCCCCAGGTAAAGCACAAAATGACTTTTGTTAGGTATTTCCACCATCATCTGCATCATTTCAACCAATTTCTGAATTGGCTCTGGGTTGAAAAAAAAACAAGGTTCCACCATTGGTCCTGTGGTGGAAAGGAGGGTTCCACAGGCTGCGTGACCCTATACGCACCAGGTAAGGCACAAAATGACTTTTGTTAGGTATTTCCACTATCATCTGCATCATTTCAACCCATTTCTGAATTGATTTTGGGTTGAAAAAAAGAAGGTTCCACCATTGGTCCTGTGGTGGAATGGAGGGTTCCACAGGCTGTGTGACCCTGTATGCCCCAGGTAAAGCACAAAATGACTTTTGTTAGGTATTTCCACCATCATCTGCATCATTTCAACCAATGTCGAATTAGCTCTGGGTTGAAAAAAAACAAGGTTCCACCATTGGTCCTGTTGTGGAATGGAGGGTTCCACAGGCTGTGTGACCCTATACGCCCCAGGTAAGGCACAAAATGATTTTTGGTAGGTATTTCCTCCATCATCTGCATCATTTCAACCCATTTCTGAATTGATTCTGGATCGAAAAATTAGGTTCCACCATTGGTCCTGTGGTGGATAGGTCGCGGCGCCGACCTCTATCCCCATACCTGCTCCGAATTTCATAACTCTAAGCGAAATATTGAGGTCACAACGGGCATTTCAAGAAATGAAGAAAGATGGCTGCCAAAATGGTCGCCATCTAGGATTTCTTGAAATGGTTCTCATCCATACTCACAGGCCAATACCTGTACCAAATTTCATATCTGTAAGTGAAATATTAAGGTCACAACGGTCAGTTCAAGAATGACGAAAGGTGGCTGCCAAAATGGCTGCCACAAAGTGGCTGCCATCTTGGATTTCTCAACATGTTCCCGACTGATACCCACAGCCCCATACCTGTTCCAAATTTCATAAGTCTAAACAAAATAATGAGGTCACTATGAGCAGGTCAATAAATTTAAAAAAATGGCTGCCGCAAAAAGGCCGCCATCTTGGAATCTTGACATGTTCCCAATCCATACTCAGAGTTCCATACCTGTACCAAATTTCATAAATGTAAGTGAAATATTAAGGTCACAATGGGCTGTTCAAGAATGAAGAAAGATGGCTGCCAAAATGGCCACCACAAAATGGCCGCCACCTTGGATTTCTCTACATGTTCCCAATCCATACCAAGAGTTCCATACCTGTTCCAAATTTCATAACTGTAAGTGAAATATTAAGGTCACAATGGGCAGTTCAAGAATGAAGAAAGATGGCTGCCACTGCCAAAATGGCCACCACAAAATGGCCACCATCTTGGATTTCTCTACATTTTCCCAATCCATACCAAGAGTTCCATACCTGTACCAAATTTCATAACTGTAAGTGAAATATTAAGGTCACAATGGGCAGTTCAAGAATGAAGAAAGATGGCTGCCAAAATAGCCGCCAAGATGGCAGCCATCTTGGATGTCTCGACATCTCCACGATCCATGCCCATAGTACCATACCTGTACCAAATTTCATTACTCTGAGTTGAAAACTAAGGTCACAAATGGACTTTTACACACATGTTGACAAGAAATGTTGACATGGACACATGGACATGGTTTACACGAGTCCCCTTTCACTAACCACCCCCCCTAAAAGCCTTTTTTTAACAGGATTAGGCTGTCTGCAACACTTTAATTTCTAAAAAGTGCAGACTGAAGAGCCAACGGGAGTCAAAATATTGTCCTAGACCATTGATGTTGGTATTGTAATTGTAGGTATTTTTGAGAGCTTTCCAACCATGGCAGGTAAAATGTATGAACCGCGGATTGGCGAAAATGGTCGAAAAACGAAAAAAACATTGAAACTTTGAAACAAAATGAATTGTCCTATCACAATTTTGAGAACAGATTTGGATTCCCCAGCTCAAAACGCACCTTTTAGGCACTAGTGCTTTTTAAATTTGCATAAAAATTAAAAATTGACACATCCTACTGTAGCATGGTTCAAAATTTACTATTCCTTCAGCATATCTACTGGTCTGCAGAACGCGAACTATTATTCACATTTTGTTTCCAGTACATTTGCAAAAAAAAAAAAATCTGCTAATTGTCACAAAAATTGAAATGAAGATTCTGGTAATATGAAAAGTCTAGAGGATTTTTTGTTTTTATTACTAGATAATGAAATTTCCAATGCTTGTCAGCTATTTCAAAAGGTTTAAGGGACCGTTCAGAATTTATGACTGGGGGGGGGAGTTTTGGCCGAGGGGGTACTAACTTTTCACATGTGTTTCAAGGGGGGGGCATTAATTTTTGACAACACTTCCAAGGTGGTAAGAAATTTTAACAAAGAAAAAATGTTAAAAAACACTTTTTTACGGGCAAAAGTCCACGAAATGACACGAATCTGTATGCGTGGCCAATGGCCATGTATAACAGTATATATGTGTGTACTGCTTTGTATGTCGAGGGGGGGGGTGCTCAAAATACGCGTGAAACCTAGGGGTGGGGTACTAAAAATCCGCATGAAACTCAAGGGGGGGTATCAATTTTTGACGGGAAGTTCCCGCAAAACTCCCACCTCCCCCAGTCATAAATTCTGAACGGTCCCTAAACTCAGTTGAGCTGTCCTGAGCAGCATCCATGCTACTCAATGAAGTGCTGAACAGCGTGAGCTGTATTTCCAGACCTCATGTATATAGGATGGGCTGATAAACTATCCATTTCAATTTAGTTGAACAACCATTTATAAATTTATCTATATTTGATTTCAAACAATGTGCAATAAAAATGTTCCAATTGAATAAAGAATAATTTGATCAAATCAACATCCAAAGAAATCCACAACATTCACGAGGTGGCAGGTGCTCCACTAGCTATAATGCTGGACTTCTTTAATTAGTACTGAGGCCTGGGCCCACCATTGGCTTTCTATAATTCTTGTTGTCCTGCACATGATTCTGGGAAAATGGTTCCACTCCAGTGGTTCCAAAAGTAAACATCCAGTGTTTTGGGAATGGCAGGGCAACATTTACATTAACTTGGGAGAGTTCTTTCATTTCATGCTATCAATACCAGCTTCCCAAAACTGGTGTGGCTTAATGTTCCCTAATAACCTCTCAACACAAAGCAGACCTCCTGAAATTTGTATGTTTTTAGGTAAATTCCCTTCTTTCACAAGATTGTGGAATGCTACCTTTCCCCCCCCCCCCACCCAAAATGGTAGAGTCCATGTGGTTACAAGTTGGTGTCACATGACCTACACCCAGTTCCCTCATTGGTCAGCCTACTGCTACTACTAGGTAAACAGCAAACATGGCAAACATTTGAAGAGGCAAACATTTAGATGTTCCACAGAAATAACTATGAAACTGATGAAATAACAACATACGCAGATGTCATTGCTATGCCAGAACTTCATTTGTATCACATATGAATGGTCACATGAAAAATTTACACAGTTTGTTGGTCATTTGCCAAGTTTCAGGCTAATCTCATAATTAGTCAAAAGCAGACAACCCACTTTCAATCCCCTTTCCCTTATCACTTCCCGACCCCCTTTGCCCTCCTCTAATAACCGTCGATAGGTCGGTTAAAAATTCAAACAAGGCAACATATTTGTAACTGTCAATGCATCATTTTACTTCAGCACTGTTTTCACAGTGACTGCTTGAAAATGTTTAGACATTTGATCTGTACACTTTTGAACAAGTGTTGCTTCTTTGTGTCCTTTGTTTTGCACACGATTGTAGTGAATAATGAAATAGTATAATGGAAGTATCGCGCTGTCAGTTTTACCTTGAAACAAGGTTGTTGTCAATATCATTATGATATATCAGTAGTCATTGCGACATTCTACTTTAGCCTGTTTCACAATGACAGCTTTAAAATGTTAAGAAATTTGAGCTGTAAACTTGGAAGTAGGTGTTGCTTCTTTTGAGTCCTTTGCTATTCCACACAATGGGTTTGATACAATGGTGAATAAGAAAATAGTATAATGAAAGCATATTTTTCATTTTCATACAAATATTAAGTAATTCTTTCCCTCAATATTTATTGAGCATGTTTAGAACTTAAATTGTGCAACTCTGAAGCTGATAAATCTATACTCATGGGCATCAAATGGATCATAAATGTATATGGGTGGTTGACGCTGGACGGCCATTGGATGTCACCTTCCTTGTTGACAAACAGTATGCTGGTCATGCAGCATCAATGTGTCATCCATTGCAGAAACTCTCTAATCTTGCAAGAGAGTTAATAAACAACATTCATCCCTAAAAATTGGAACCTTAGAACATTCAGCATAAGATTTAAAAGTCCTCTTCTGATAAAATATACAAATGGCGTTTAACAGAAGCATGTTCACGCAAGCCAAATTTCAAAATTTGTTGTTATGTACAGTACTTCGAATCCTTGAAATTTTTTTGGAATTGTGATTTGATGTAACCTATGTTGTAAGTGAGTTTGTTGGGCCGACTCATTGTCACTCAGAGCCGCTAATCCTTCTCCTCTAGCAATATAGATTCCTGAGACCTTTCAACCTCTGAATTCCTTTTTATCATATTGTCTCTGATGCCGCATTAATCCATCTGAGCCCTCTCCTCCCTCTCAGCTTCTTTGCCTCTATCTCAAGCTTAATCGCTATCTTGACACACAGCATGGGAGCATTCGGGAGCAGTGTATTGGCCAGAGCATTGAGGAAGCCATATTTTGTAGAGTCACCACAGAAATGAGAGAATTAAGAACATAAAAATTCGCACAGACAGCTAAGCTGCCACTATCACCCTTTGCGGATGCTACAAGAGAACAGAATAAGTGCACCCTCCATTTGCAGGGTATCTGATCTCTGGCAAGTCACAAGGAGTTCTGGAGTTGCCAGGTTAGGGTAGTTAGCAAGTTACTAACACCAATGTCACCATGCCCTTTCAGGATAAAAAATACTTCCTGTTATAATTAGTCTACAGCCTGGTAAAAACTTGTGAGAGTCACCACTCAGTTGTAGAACCAAACATGTAATGAGAGTATTTTGTCAGAATAGGTAGAAAACTGTCCAACGCACACCCATCAGACAAGTTTCAGCAAGAAAATTGGAATACTGTGGTTGATGGTTGAGGGAGCGGACTACAACAAAGAACAATCAGGAAATAAGGAACTGAGGCAATCTGGAACGCTGGGGAACCGGAAAATCTTCACCTTCTAAAGACAGAAAGCTGATTGTTCTTTAAGCCTTCGGAGATTTTTTCTAATTTCCTTGAATGCCTTCTCATTTTCCCTAAAGAGTGATTACTTAAAGAGATTTATCGCGCCTAACTGCGGGTGACAACATTTCGGGATAACATCTTGTGGGAGAATTAAGGAGCATCTCTTCCCAGTAAGACATCCAAGGCCAGTAACACCATGCACCAGCCACATCTCTTGCTGATAAATCTGGCCATTTTTATTCAACAATACATCTTGATAAATTTTAAAACATGTCAACACAATCAATAATCAGCTGAAGGCAGAAAAAGATTATTCAAGAAATCGTGCGATGACAATGCTATTTTCAGGCCAGAATTGATTCCCCATTCTGAGATTGTCCTCAGGGTTCTTTCTGGGATGGTAAGAGTCTAAACAGATTTTGTCATGGGTAAAGACAACTGGCACGCCATTAGCAGCATCATGCACCTGTTTTGTTCACAGAAGCGCGACATACATGTATGTCCGATGGCCTAGTGATAGCTCGCCCTGGCCCTGTGGCTGTCATGGTCATTTTCACACTGAGCACAAGCACTCAAAAGCCAGAAAGCTTCAAGAAGCAATGCCATGGAACCAACACAGGTGCTCTACAGTCTACAGCCATCCACCTACCAGTCACTAAGTTATGGCAAAACAATAGTTGGGCATAAACCATTCAAGGCCTCAAGGGATTAAGCTAAACCCCAGTGTCTGTTGTGATCTCCCTGTCCAACTTCCTTGATAAATAGAGGTTAACCCACTACAGGGGAATGGTTAAGAGAGAGGTGACTATCACTTCCAGCAGCCATAGTTGATTCGAATTAGCTAGACAGTACACATACACATGAATATCCTGTATATTCCAGTAGTTCCATACATATGCAACAAGCTCCAGAGATTTGACTGAGGTCTGAATGAAATTGCATGGAACGAGGTACGATTCCTAGCAATAACATATGTAGCACAATTGTTGCATATCATGCTAAGCTACTCATATCAGTGGAAATATGACATAACCACTCTAGCATCAAAACAGTCTGGCATGTGAAAAACAGATTCCAGCCAGGTGCAGTGAATGACCTCTCTAATATGATACCTGGTGGCATCCATTGGGGAGTATGCACAAGGCATACCCCATACGTAACGACTAGCACATGACTCTGGGCTTTTACATAGTCAAACTGCAGAGAGGCTGCAAAGTGATAGGCAGCATAATGTAGAGGGATTTTGACGTAATTTAATGGCAGCCTATTATGGCACCATTAACTCAGTTGGTCGATAGACTCCTCGCTGTAGAGGTCCTTCCTGCCCAGGGCCTCCTTTCAAAAGGTCCTCTTAAAGTTCGATGAGACTGTGGTCATTTATGATAAGGTCCATCAAAAGACCTCAAAGCTAAAAGTTATTACTGTGTAGCGTCAAAAAGAAGAGGAAACGCCAACAGACACATGTTCATAACTGATCATTTAGGACCTGCATTAAGACTTTAAAGTGATGATGCACCAGTGCACCCTTCAACTTTCTGAAACATTCACATGTCGATCACTTCACTGACTTATAATTACAGGTTGCCTAACTAGAAGTAGCATGCCAGTACAATACACACTCTTTTGATGTGGGCACCATCCCTCATTAACTTCTACAAAATCTTCAAAAGCTTACTTTGCCAATTAGTGTGATCTAGCTCGGAATGATTATACTCATATCATGCAATATCTTACAAGCTTGGCAAGCCTTAAGCTAAAAAGGACGTCAATCACTTTTATTTCAGAGCCTCAAGCAGTCTAGCATTCATCATAAGGTGAGGCTGGCAGATAGTCATGTCCTCACAGACAGCACTTCAGAACCACAAGCCCAGATGGGTCAGGTGGAAGGAAGTTCCTAACTTTGCAATGTTTGTGCTTGGCTGGGAAACGCTTTTATCCAGCACAATTTCCCTCTTGTTTATATCACCTGCCACAGCAGCCATCCATCTGTCAATATTAACACCTCCAACAAAACTTGCTAAAAGAAACTTCAAAAAGACAGATCTATCTCCTGAAGACCTGCCAAAAGAAAATGTTTGTTCTGCGCATCGAAGCACTGCAGACTTCACTTCAATCTTGTTCCATTTAATGAATACTTCTCCCAACTCCCCGCAGAATGCAATAACAAAGCTATTGCTTTTATCTTAAAATTAGAGTATGCACAGCATGGACCGGCCCAGCATAAATAAAACAGAAGACCATCTCTCTGCCATCCATACGCTACACTAATGGTTAATTTTCTTGAGCAAACAACCAAAATCAGGATCTTTTTTTGCTGGAGAGTGGAGACCCATAAATTACATAAAATTCTATTTACATATGATTACATTTGAGGCATTTGAACAAATACATGTATCACAATTTTCATACATCAGGCACAATGAACACATTAAATCTCCATTCAGCATCATCAATTTAGAGCTCACAGAAAAAACATACCTCAGTCTGCTCCCTTAATGGCAACTTAGTAAAACAATATCGCAGAGATGCATGAGCCAGGAATAACGCTGTTCTTCAAAGTCAGAAGAACAGGGTTATTCCTGGCTCAGCGGGAGTCTGCCCGAGTCTTCAGATATTGAGCTAAGATAAGAACAGATACAACAGATGTTTTGGTGTCAGTGGAAGTGAGAGAATGATTGTTTCCAATCTCACGTCTGTTATTCTAAAGCACAGGGAGGTAAAAAGGCGCCATCATTTCACTTCATTTCATCTCATGTATTTTTGTCTTATCATTGTTTTCTTAAATACCTAAAATATGAGATGTGACTAACATATATAACAACTTTATCATATATAAAATTAAAATAAAAAATTTTGTAAATTATAAAATAACAAATTATTAAGCTCTTAATGCAATTTATGTGTGACTGGATAAGTTTTGAACTTTTGATTTATGTTTTGGTGCAAGTGGCAAATACACCACCTGGTGTCAGCCAGCCAATTGTGTATACTTGTATTACATATGGTCCAATAAACTGAATTTGAAGTTTCATGGACGAGCATTTATCATAGCAGATTACTGTTCCACTAAAATATCACCACCCAGAGAATCTAAGAAGATGAAGTGGTATCTACAGGCAGATTCCTAAAATTAAAACTTTCTATAAGTTGGGTTGGGGAATGGGGATAGGAGTCATAGGACTGTACAACCTGTACTTAAAGGTCTCGATAGGTTTGGCATGGACAAAGGTAATTGATCAAGGTGCAATCTCGGCACAGGATGAAATTTTTGTCCTACATACATGTAGGTTGCCCGTTGATCAAAAGTCAAGGTGTAGCGAGGAGAGTTGAGAAAAACAAAGCCCCTTCACTGTCTGGTACATGTATTTACAAATAGACAACATCAGTCAGGCTGAACCAAACCAAGATGCATCCAGGCTAAGACAGGAGACAGAGGCTTGAAAAGTGACTTGCATGGGAATTGCTCAAAATGAGCATCAATAGACTATACAAGAGCGAGAAGTCAATATGGCCAGGATAATATGCATTATGCAGGGCCCCATTAGCCCCTGCATCTCTGCTGCAGCCTTCTGCAGGACCTATAGATGCTCTGTAGACCCTGCCTGCTTGGGCCTAGTAGAGCTTTTTTTCCTCGGTGATTATGAGTTGTAATCTCTCTAAATGGCGACTATGGCTACTAAGGGGATTACTGACAATTTGGGAAAACAGTGTTAAACAAGCAAACACTGTCGACAGTTATATTTCTTACAACTGTGATGATTTGCGTTGAGGTTTATTCACGATTGACCATATGGCCAAACACCTTTTTGAGTTGTGTCACAGTTATTGCAATTTTATTGTATTTGACCACTGTTTGAAAACATGTTACACATATACCCAATGAGTGGGACATTTTACTTGTTCATTATAGACACTGACACGTAGACCGAAATATGCTGTCGTATCTCAAGCAGCCGCCTTCGTTTTGAGTCAGATTTTGTCGGACTAACTGACACGAGGGACCCACTAAAGTATTTGAAATGCGCATCAAAAGATTAAATTTTTAAAGAAGATAGTGAAAATACTTGTTATCACAAAATTCGTTCAATCTATGTATGTATCTATCTATCTATACATCTATTTATCTGTCATTGAGCATAAACCCAAAATGTTTAGATCACAATATGTATTTATAATCACCTTATATTGGCACCTCTAAAACATTGTTTCAGTTTGACCCAAACTGAAGTGTAAAATCTCAGTCTCAGTGTAAGTACAAAATGCTGTGATTATACAATGTGTACACTGAAAAACATGTCAAATTGTCATACATTAAATGCATAATCGCCCTCAGATGTGTTGAGACAGAGACATGCTCTGCTCTGTCACAAGTGTATTCTCCAAGTCTACTATTGCCGGTTTATCCTAAACAAATTCTGTGTTCCCAACCTTTTCTGTACTTGGAACTGCAGTAATTAAGTAATGCAATTAAGTGTTGTGTTTACCTTTTGAAATATGTGAATATGCGTGAACTTAACCATTTCTTTTTATTTCATTATTTTTCATTTTGGGGGATTGAGGCAAAGAGATATATGTCCTCTTAAAGTCAAGTATTTATCTGTCTATCTATCTGTCTATCTATCTATCTGTCTGTCTGTCTGTCTGTCTGTCTGTCTATCTCTCTCTACTCTCTATCTTCACAGGCTTGGGAGGCTGGGATTAATTGGAATTAATTCATCTCAAGCATCTATAGCCATAGTCCTAGCCTTGGTGTCACCTGAGTGCTGTGATTATAACTTTCGTACATTCATAATCACTCTGTAGTCGCTTCTAATACACCCAGGTGACTGAAACTTGTATAATCACTTGTATAACAAAACCATAGTCGACAAACAGTCAATTGCTTAATCTCAGTCTCAATCTCAGTCGCCTACAGGTGTTGAGATACTGAAGCCTCCACCCTCTCATTTCTGTTTTTGACAGTTACACATTGTTTTGCATTGGAACCAGGCCTTCTCAATGCAAAATTAATCTGTGTATAACTGCGTGAAACAGAAATAACAGCTTAAAAACTGCCATAAACTATTTTTGGCGACTTAATTCATTTTGGAGATTACAGAGATTACAGTTTATAATCACCGAGGAAAAAAAGCTCTAGTAGGCAGTACTAGGTGGTTTAGGTTCCCCGCATGTTCAAATCTTCTTGCTCTTTTTCTTTTTTCCTGATTGTCCTGGTGCAAGCATTTGTTTGTCAACAGAGGAAATAGCAAAAGCTCACATTTATTTGATTAGCCACAAAACCTCACTGCTCCCTACTGGTCCTGTACTGTCCCCTGGAGTCAAGTCGCTGAATCTACATGGACTATGTACCAAGCAGGCGTGGTCTTTAGAAAGAGCCCAGCATTTACATGTACAACAGCTCTTCGAGTTGTGCGGACATGCCGGACAGACTGGCCTCAAATGATGCAATTAGCTGGAAACTGAGACCAGTTTGATTACCGGGCATCCAGTACTTCCTTTCACTTGTTTTGTTTTCATTCTGGTCAATAGGACTATCACGATATATAAATTGTATTGGAAGATAGCCCTCCTCCTCTATTAATTATTTATCTGCAAACTCCAATGCATCCATATGACTATCATACTCAAAAAAATACATTTCCAAGTTACAGCTTTTAAAAGTGGTAAGATACTTTAACTGTTCTGCCAGAAGGTAAAAGCTGAGGCCTTAAAACAGATTGTAATGGATTCTGCACAGGGTCCAGCATGACTCGTACATCTTAGTAATCCATCCTTGGCTCCATCTCCATGATCATAGGCTTTTTGGCATAACAATAGCATAGCTGCTAAGAGCATGTTATGTCATGAATAATCCAAGTATATTAGACCAAAACATACTGGTGGTGACAAGAGAACCAAAGAACTTAGTCTATCACACTCAGCACTCTGCCTTGCTATAGTCAAACGCTGGGCAGCAAAGCTAAAATAATGCATTAGCCTAACGGCTTTCATATCTAAATCATTATGCCATTTCCTCGCTATATTAATAATATAGAAATGATGGCATGACAATGCGTACACCCTTCTGCATGAGCACTGACAAACCAATTTATCTCATGTTAACTTACACAATGTCAGACATTATTCCATCACTACCCTGTCCAAATGAAGATAAACTAAAGTATAAGATGTTATAAACCATGTTGTCAGCATACAAGATCAGTACCAACATATATGCTAGCACAGAAACCCCAGATGCTGCAGAGGGTTAACTTAATTCCTCACAAGATGTTGTTCCTTGAATACATGAAGGTGGTTAGAGGTGCTTCTCAGGCTCACTCAGCTGCTTCATATTATATTGACATGGACCTGCTGTTTGCAGTACTACAGAGTATAGCAAGGTCATCCGGTATGACCATCACTAAAGACGCAATACGAATAAATACAAGTGCTATTTTCATTGTTTTGGAACAGACAAACTGAATCAATGAAGACGAAACCACCAATAAAGTGGCAAGTATTACTAAGGGGTAAACAAGGTTCCAATAAAGGACAGTGTCTAAAGATGACCCAATAAGTTATATAAAGATTTCTGAATCAACAAGTCCTATTTTTATAGAAATATGACAGCGCATAACAGCAAATAATACCATGTAGTATGGCAAGGTCACCCTATAACATCAGTATTACAAATGACCTATAAATTAAGCCCCACAATAACTTCAAAGTCATTTCACTACAACACACAAAATGAATGAAGATGAAACCACCAAGCAAGAAACTTAAGAAATATAGCAGCACTTCCACTTCCTTCTCACATGTTAGACAACCACCAAAGCAGGTTTTCTTTAATCAGCCTATTGAAAATATTCCTCTCAACTCAAAAAGGAGAAAAATCAGAGGAAATATAAACTTACTTCTTAAATATCAATCATTTCCATCAACAACATGGTTAGCAGAGAATTAAAAAAAGCATGTTGTAGTAATGGGGTTAACACAAATGGAATCAAATTCTGCTTCTTCAAATATGGGCTTTGCAAGATGCCATTTTTCATTGTGTACTTGGGCCACGTCATAATTATTCTGTTCCTTTTGTAATTAGCACTTAACAATTCTGAGCAAATGCGTGAGATTCTCTTGACAAATAAAAATCCTTTGATGTATTCACTTTGTGTGAATCATTCAATAATCTACAAATAAGACCAGCCTAGGCCACATTCCGTGGGATAATGCATTCCCACAATTACTAGGGAGGCCATAGAGGAAGTGCTAATGCAGAGCAATGGCAAGCCCAAAAATATGGACAGGGATGATTAACCAAGATGCAATTTAGCAAAGTAAGAAACATCAGGTTGCCTTGGCTTAGCTACCTGCAGATTGCAGCCCAATGTGCTTAAAATGCACATGAATTATTGGGTGGAAAATCCATGCCATTAAATATATTGGAATAAATCTTGCATTTGACCCAGATATTGTTGCAATGGGCATCCAATTTGACATGTCATTGGCTAATATCAAGATGAAGTGTCTTTAATTTATTATGCATGCCGATTGCGACAAGCTGACAGAAGGCATCTCTGTTCCACACATCATTGTTAGTTGCAAGAGATTTACTTCAGTTAAGGGGTCTTATCTATTGCACTTCATGTGGTCCCAAATGAGTACTTCCATAACAGTGGTGTTTGAATGGCCACATGTCCAGGAGGGCAAACAGACCACTCTACTGTCATCAACACTAACATCACCAAGCCAAGCGAGGCCAATCCAATAGTTTGGGGCTGTTTCCCCTACATCTCCAACACCTGAATACATATCCAGTTGGGGACAATTTTTGAGCCAGGCGGGAATTTACAAAGGAGAAACTGTTATAGTCCAGAAGCCAATTCTCAAAAGAGGCTTAGAAAAAGTTTCAGTAAACACCCCTGAGCAGATTTAGTTTGACACTTGATGATGTTAGGGTACCCCAGCCTGCATATGGCCAGGGTGGGTTTACTCATCTGCTGTGGTGCATAACCCGGTAATGAGGCCATACGTCAAGTTACGGACAAAATTTATTGAAAATTCCAAATATTGAGTTTTAAGGGCCTAATAGTGACTGAATCAAACTGAAATTGGTTCAGATGTATGCAGAATAATTTGTTGCATGTTACTAAACTGAAAAATGTTACATAGTTTCTTTATTTTGTGATTTATAAGGAATTTATAGTTATTTTTCATGGAAAATTCACTTCATTTTCAGCCGGGCATAATTACAAATCTCTCCAGAACTTCAGTTCTAATGCAGATATCAACATGGTGTAAACTGCAAAAACTGCCCCTTATTCTCAGCTTGCCAATGGTGTCACATTCATGTCCCTGTGATAGATACTTTTTCTGCTATTAGACTTTAAAGTGACAAAAGTTACCCTACCCCCCTTATTTTCGAATTTATCACATATTCGTAGATTAGCAGAAAATTTGATCCTCAGCTTCTTTGTAACAAATGAATGGCCTAGGTATGTAAATGCCCTGTTTACAGAGACTACAGGTGAACACAGTGACCATGTATATATTGTTAATCAATAAGATATCATATTTTTACACCAATTTCCTTTGTTTTACGGACGAATTTAAGTATTAGTCGAAGAAATTAGTGCAATGCAAGCTATCACCACAATTCCTACATTATATTGGTCCACAACTGTTAAAAATATATGCCCACATTTATATATGTATATGGTAGGCCTATCTGATGAAGTTCAACAAGTCACTCTTACTAAAACTTTGAAACTTCACAAAAGTCTTAAAACTCTTATATCTGAGAAATAAACGACTTGCGATGTCAAAGCATTTTTCATGATAAAGAAGGTCAAGAACTAACATAATTTTGCATATAGCTCTTCAAGATTAAAAATGGAACCTTTTGATTAAGAAATCAATGGATCACCTTTGGGCCTAATGATAACTTACAGAGAAGAGCAAGCCAGGAAGGATGACCATTGACCACTACAATGTCATGGCTCTGCATTTGCAAAACTCATGTCACTCCTTGGAGTCCTTGTTTTAGTGCAGCTGGTCATCAGAATTATATAGGCTACATATGTATTTCTAAAATATGGTTTCATGAACACAGTAGGCCTGTGGTTCTTTTGAAATTGATTTGATTTCAGCTTTATGAAGAAAATTAGTTGATGTCTGTTGTGGATTTACTGCCTTGAAGTGCTGTCATAAAAGTTTCCATAGCGTCAGTCGTATTTAGAATTAACACCTTTTGGCTACCCCTGAATCACTTCCTATCTTTACCTACTTGAAACTACCCTTTGAAATTACATTGAAATCTAATTTAAGCAACACATATTCATACTCTATCAACCCCATTGTGTTTGATTTCTTTGATATTGTGGCCCTTTGCTTATTGCAATTGCATTGGTAGCTGTCTTAATAGAGTTTTTAATATGTTGGCTAAGGTTGTTGTAAGGAGTCAAAGACAGAACTTTGTAAGGAGATTTGGGGTTGAGAGGAGAAAGGAGGTCACAACTGGTTAACAGAGGACTTCTAACAGAAAATGTTCTTACTTTATTTTGTGTTGTACTGTACATATGGACTGGGGTGCTGCCCTGCTTTTGTGAAATGGGGCTGATATTTTTGTATCTACCTGTGCCCAAGACTTCAGTCTTCAGCTACAAATCTGATTTTGTGCTGGAGCAGATATTGTATTAACTTCTCTATTGTTCTTGTTGCACATGGGCATGCAATAAAAAGCAGGGGTAAGCCTCTTGATGGGGTGACAGAGGATCTTCAGGGTCTTCAACTGTTGGGTGACCTGACATTCTACAATTTGATGCATAATTGAACTCACAATACCACTCAGATCC
The DNA here is from genome assembly GCA_026936325.1 of Platynereis dumerilii. Classification (NCBI taxonomy): domain Eukaryota; kingdom Metazoa; phylum Annelida; class Polychaeta; order Phyllodocida; family Nereididae; genus Platynereis; species Platynereis dumerilii. The sequence continues at coordinate 26,954,152 of JAPTHN010000006.1, forward strand.
AATTGTTGCACACGAAGCTGTATAGGTCAGACTTGTTTCTTGACTTCGACATGATTTTCCTGCTGTTTGGGCAATGGGTGTTGTTGTTTGCAATCATGATTTCAGGGCCAAGAGTGGGGTTGGGTTTATCCTGGCATATTTATGTGATTTTATGGACAGCTTTGCTTGAAATCTGTCAAAACATAAAAATTAATGAAACAAAATGTTATTTGTCGCAAAAGTTTGTGGTCAAAGATGCTGAAAGTTGATGTCCTGATAATGCCATGCAGGCCCTGAAATCAGAATTGAGGCTGAAGATTGGTGTCAAGGACAGAGGTAGATGCATTATAAGCTGATATCACCAGTTAATCCACTGAAATAATTCAACAGTGACAGCGATTTGAATTGAACTCAGAACTCAGAACTCAGAACTTGTTTATTTGAAAGTAGCTGGTGAATATAAAGGGAATGCTAGTACATTGATATGGTCTGATAGCCTTATTTCATTTTTGATATGGTCTGACAGCCTTATTTCATCATAACGTCTGCCTCTGACAGAAGCTAATATCAGCTGAAATAGCTGCAGAGCCAGTAACATTGAGCCATAAGTTACATAGCTGGTGATCCAAACAGGCATGGTGGTCTAGGTCACTTGTGGGACAATGGAGAAGTAACTCTACACATGATTGATGCAATTGCACATTTATGACTGCACCTTACAATTTTTGTCATCATCTCTTTAGTCAAGAGCAAGCCAGAAATGACATGCTGCCCCAGATGAAAGATGCAGCTTAAAAATAATACACATTTCCATTCCTATTTGCCGAAAAAGGTTTAACAACCTTTGCACGGGAACTCGGTAATATGCCGATGTTCTAATTTTGTCCTATTGAACTTAATTAAATATGATTTGATTTGACTATAGTCCAGTTGTCAAAGGATGTTTGCATGAGAATGGGACTTTTGACACCCTTGTTCCTTGACTTATAACTAACTGCTGAAGCTGCACCAAGTGAATTGCTTGCTTTTATCAGATGTGGATGCTCCACCAACTGAACTGAAGAATTGTAACAGCAGGAAGCATGATCTTTTTGGCTTGAGGCATACAACTGCCTAAACAATTACGACTAACCAATACATTTTTGTGACAGAGAGATAACGGCAACAGCCACTGTTACTCTGAGGAATATTAATTGATGATGTTCAATCTTGGTTTTCTTGTCAATTATTTTTGCATTTCTGCATTTTCCACAGCCAAATTAACCTCAGCATTTGCTCTTATTTGTGTTGTCTTCTAAAGAATGCATTTTCTGTCGTCACTGTGACCATGAAGTCATTTTCTAGTAAAGTTTATAACACAAATATCTGGCCATGCATGACTTTGCATGTGTAATGTTGTCATTTTTGTTTTGCACAAGTGATCATTAGAACAATAGGCAATGTACTGGTTTTTCAATATACACTATGGGCCTGTATGTCTCCCTGAGATATGATTTAAAGAAATTTAAGAGACATGTATGATACACTGTATATATACTCAGTTTATTTCTTGCAAAAACATTGTGTGCTCTTTGGTCAAGTTTATCACAGCCATACCTGGATACTAGACATTTTAAAATAGATATCTTGCAGGGTCTATGGGTCATAGATTACATGGCATCAAATTAGATGTTCAACACTGAAAGATGGCATAACTTAAGTAACAAATATTGGGGCATTGGGTTGGACAGTTAATTATCTACCTAAGCAAAGTTTGAAAGTAGGCGCAGCCGCTAAAGAACCTTCCTGTAAATACATTGATATGTAACCAATTATTATATAAAATATTTTGACTCATATTTATAATAAAGAAAACCAGAAGTCAAAACATATGCACAAGTTTGCAACATGTATCTTCAACCTGATCAACTTGTACTGAAATACAAAATTTACTGAAATACAAAATTTAGAGAAAACATGTTATATCCCATCTTTGAGCTATGAAAAAAAACACTATAGGCCAACTTGGCTTTTATGAATGCTGAAGACCTTGGGAGGTAAAGGTAATGTTGATCTGAAGATTACCAAATACACAGGTAGACAAGCTCTCAGAAAGTCAAGTAAATGTGCCCCTCTCACCTGGTTGCATGAGACGTTTGCAAGCTTTCAAAAGTTAATTGTGATTTGTAGAACTTAAAAACTATCAGATACCATATAAATGTGTGTACAGATTTTTTAACATTTGTTGACCAATCTGATATTGAAATTGTGGTGATATCTTAAATTTTATTAATTTCATTGACATGATATTCAAATCCGTTCGTAAAACAAAGGAAATTGCTATAAAAATGGCCATAAAAACATGATATCTTATTAATTAACAATATACATGGTCACTGTGTTCACCTGTAGTCTCTGTAAACAGGGCATTTACATACCTAGGCCATTCATTTGTTACAAAGAAGCTGAGGATCAAATTTTCTGCTAATCTACGAATATGTGATAAATTCGAAAATAAGGGGGTAGGGTAACTTTTATCACTTTAAAGTCTAATAGCAGAAATAGTATCTATCACAGGGCCATGAATGTGACACCATTGGCAAGCTGAGAATAAGGGGCAGTTTTTGCAGTTTACACCATGTTGATATCTGCATTAGAACTGAAGTTCTGGAGAGATTTGTAATTATGCCCGGCTGAAAATGAAGTGAATTTTCCATGAAAAATAACTATAAATTCCTTATAAATCACAAAATAAAGAAACTATGTAACATTTTTCAGTTTAGTATCATGCAACCAATTATTCTGCATATATCTGAACCAATTTCAGTTTGATTCAGTCACTATTAGGCCCTCAAAACTCAATATTTGGAATTTTCAATAAATTTTGTCCGTAACTGGACGTATGGCCTCATTACCGGATTATGCACCACAGCAGATGAGTAAACCCACCCTGGCCATATGCAGGCTGGGGTACCCTAACATCATCAAGTGTCAAACTAAATCTGCTCAGGGGTGTTTACTGGATGTCACATTTCTGGGTTTGGCTTCTGGACTATTAGTGTAGGATCAAGGATAGGAGGAAGAAGTTGCAGGAAGGAAGGGACCAATGACACCTAAATTGGAGGACTAGTTTCTTTGCTGTTGATCTAATAATATGTAACAGTTGGTTAGCTTTTAGGTAGTTATATAATAATTAGACAATTCCTTGCCTACTCCAAAGTAGTAGGCTCTCAATAATTAGCCATCCTCAGCACGCACATAGAATAAGACATGAAGAAAGGTTTCATCATGTGTACTGCATCCAGTTGGCACGACTTGAATAGTTCAATGCAATCTACAGAAATTATCTGAACAAAAGTGATATTAGGTTTCACTGAGTGAATTAAGTGCCACCTGGAAGTTTCTTGGTAACTTCTAAAAGAAATTCTTAAGCCACACAAATTAAATACAATGCACTGACTGCATCACAGGCCAGTGTGGATATCCTACTGAAAGCAAAACAACCTTTCTTCAAGGAGATTTGCCAAGATTCTCCATAGATATCAAGATTCTAGAAACATTCTATCATGGCAGGCAAATTACAAAGGCTAAGACAACACAATTGAATTGAATTAGTTGCTGAAGCTGCCTCGTGTGAGTCTCAAGTGAGAATTAATGACAGGTGGCTGGGTAATTACCCTATCTTATTTGTCTCCATTCATCAAACTGTCAATTTTAAACTCCATTGTCATTGTATTCAGAGTTGAATGGACAAAGGAAAATTCGAGGGGGGGAAATGTAAGGCTAACATTTCAACATCAGACCTGACAAATAGCAAAACAGCCTCCTTCAAAACTTTGTTAATTTGAAAATTTAAGCTATAGCTCATCGTGACTTCCAGACAAGAGTTTATGATGAAAAGGTTCAAATTTTTACTCGAATAATGTTTTTTCATAAAAGATCATTAGTCGGTTCAGAAAATGATTCATTACCTGAGTCAATTTTTTCGAGACCATCAGTCAGTCTTGAATTTTGTTGAAAATTTTCTCTTGGCCATTGGTCTCTAGGCAGGTAATTATCTCAAGTCACTTGTTCCTCTTTATCTGCAATTTAGTTTGGTCTTCTCGCGAACTGAGTTCAGTCTGTTTTTTTCACGTGCATGAATGCCAATAATACCCTTTAGACAATACAAGTGCATGCAATTAGAATTTGGAGATTGCAGGAGCAGAGCCATTTTGCAAATAACATACAAAGCATTTCATTAACCTTTACCCGCTTTTAACTACCTTTTAAAATCGCTTTCAATCTAAATTAACCATGTACCAACTGAAACTTCATCACCTCCATTGTGTTTGATTTCTTTGACGCTGTGCCCCCAGCCAATTGCAACTACTTTGCCAGCTGTCTTTTGTCAGAATTTTTGATATGGGACAAATTTGTGGAAAGGAGTTAAAGGTAGTTGTATGGAGATTTGGGGTTACAGGAGAAAGGAAGGAAAAAAAGGACTTTAGAGAGAAAATTGTCTTCTTTATTTTGGGTTGTACTGCACCCTTTGCAGTCTCTTTGGTTAATTGTTTTTTAGAAAGTTCCTCTTGGTTTGTCACTGACTTCTCATTTTATCAACTTCGCGGGTTAACTTTTCAGGCAGGCAGTCTCTCACTTTGTCAGCCTCTCTCATCCTCAGTCTCCTTTCTTTTCTTCACATCTGCACATTGTGGCAGAGCAAATGCCCAGCACGAAGCGCTTAAGAATCAGCCGTCGTCTAAGGACAAAAATAACAGTATGGGAGAGAATGACATATTACACATATATATGCAAGTATAAGCATACTATGCCACAGATTGCCAATCAATATCACTTTCCACTATTCAGGGATTTTATATGTGGATGGCACAGTAGCATTCGCACACACTTATCACCACCATTCAAAGCAGCAATTCTCGGCAGCAAGCTAAAAGGCAATCCTGCAAGGTTCTTGATGAAACAACTGAGTTAAGGTATTAGTTATATACCGATTTGGAGGGTTCTAACATGCATTTTTGTCAGTTAAATCCCGACCGGAGGGAGGGATCTAACTGACAAAAATGCATGTTAGAACCAGACAATGAGTGTCAGTTAGATACCAGCTTTTCCAGTGGTATTAGTATCTTTGTGATGTCTAAAAGCATAAAGTAGAGGGTCTTTGTAATTACATATGGTCCAGTTGATAGGTGTTCACCACACAGCCTAAAATAAACACTTAGTGCAAGGTTCTTGATGAAACAACTGAGTTAAGGTATTAGTTATATACCGATTAGTATTAGTTATATACCGATTAGTTATATACCGATTTGGAGGGTTCTAACATGCATTTTTGTCAGTTAAATCCCGACCGGAGGGAGGGATCTAACTGACAAAAATGCATGTTAGAACCAGACAATGAGTGTCAGTTAGATACCAGCTTTTCCAGTGGTATTAGTATCTTTGTGATGTCTAAAAGCATAAAGTAGAGGGTCTTTGTAATTACATATGGTCAAGTTGATAGGTGTTCACCACACAGCCTAAAACAAACACTGAGGCTCAAACAGTGCAACAAAATATTAGTCAGAGACAAGCTACCTTCAGAGTGGCCTGTACAGCAAACACCTGCCCTATACAATAAACCCTGAGTCTATACATAGCCAGACTGATCCAAACATTGAGTGATTGTCAGAAAGGTCGACCATCAGAACTGCATCAGGATAACATCAGTATATCATCAGCTGCGCAATATTAAAGTGATACACTTAATTAATTTCAGGCATTTGAAAAAAAAAATAAGCCAAAGAGACAAAAAACACAAAAAATCGTGCAAGCTACAGGATAGCATTGCAAAGGGTATTTGACCGGAGAGAACAAGCCATGCATCATGGCCTGCCAAGTGTCTCCTCTCATAACTCATAAGTACATTTCTTCCTGTCAATTGAGGAGGCCCATAACTCTCCAGACCACAATTTGCCTAGCACAGAATATACTGCTTTGCAACTGTCTGCAACTGTCTATAACTGGCTGCAACTGGCTGATGGTCCAGAAGCACCTCTGGGCTCCCAACAGGGTCCCACACTAGCAATATATAATGCTCACTTCTGTTCTTCTATCAGATCAGCTACTAAGGATGTTGCCATAAAGACATGCCAATTCAATAATAACAGACACCAAAATTTCCACTGCACAGCACACTGCAAGCTACATGATTTATATGCCAGGACTAGTGCAGGTAGTAGCCTGCTTCCTTGTAGCATCCTCTTGGTGCAATGACCTCTTTTACCACATAAACTAAGAAAGTTTTCCCAAGCTGTATGTGTTTGATGCAATAGTATTATAAGTTCACAGTAGTATGTGCAATATACAAAGGTTGATCGAAACAGACAGTACCTTTTCAAATTTAAATGACATACGGGAGTAGAAGTCGGTTCACTTACCCGACTCAGACTCCCGACTCCTATGGCTTCCTGAATTTTTGACTCCGACACTGACTCCTCAGGTCAACATAATTTCAACTCAAACTTCTAACTCCTCTTCTTGGCTTTTTTGGTATGCAACTTTCAAATGGTTAGCAAATAAAAACATCAATTCCACAAAGGTTTCATGGGATTCTTAACATTAACAGTCATTTCAGAAGTTTTGGAAATTGGTCTTTAAGAAGTTGAAACAGTTCACATTGGTTTTCTCACAAATATATAATAAATACTTGGGAGTCAGGAGTCACCAGATTAATTTTCGACACTGACTTCACCTGAAAACCAAAGGTCGACTCTGACTCAGACTTCACCCAAAAGAGTCATGCTGCATCAAAATTGGGGGTTTGCATCAGGAGCGTGTTATTAGTGCAAAGAAGTGATAGAAAAAAACAACGATGGTTTATAGGCCATGAGACCACGCATAATACTCCCCCTGTGTATAAACTCCTAACTTGTAAAGGGAGTAGCAGGCTAACAGGACAAGCAGTAAATCAAGTTGGTGGTAATATTTCTATGGCAGACTGGGCAGAAAGCGGCAGCCAACCCAGAGAAGAGACAAGCAATAAGAGATGCAATTGGGGAAGAGCGATTCCTCATCACGAAGAAAGCGCATTCAGGTTCTTCATCATCACAGCTTCCTGGGGCTCTTCTTATAGCGGGGCAGATTTGTCATGAATAGGGGAGTAATATTTCATTTATACATAGAAGCATGAAACTTGGCACATCGTTTAAAAACATTTTAAAGAATAAATTTAGATAGGGAGCCACTTCAGATTTGACCTGGTTGAGCCATGGCAGCCATTTTCCAAAATGGCGGCTAATTCTTTCATTTTCCTGATTTCTGTGAAGTGCCTACAGTTTGACCATATGAAAACAGTGGTCATTATTTCTTCTAAAGATCTTAAAAACACTATCAATTGATTCCCGGGTTGAACTAAGGAATTTTAGGGTGGTCAGGGTCCATTTTGTTATAACTGTTGAAGAAAATGCAGCATTTTCGCGGTTTTCCATAATTCTATGGAATCTCAATAAATATTTAAAGAGACCACATATTCGAATTCCTTGTAAGAAAAGCTTTCAAATGAATGGTAGCATCACTAGTTTCCGTGTATTCTTTGTCAAAATGAACCTCAGAACCGAAATCTTCAAAAAACTTAAAATTTTCATTTTTTCCATTTCAACTCCATATTTACGAAACTCATTAATGCGGGTACTCATTTGAAAGCTCTTTTTATAAGGAATTCAAATATGCAACCTATTTTTAGGCCCCATTTAAGCATGTAACTCCCGGAACTCCTTGACGTCCTGCAACTCCCGCTATGTCCCACTAACTCCCGCTAACTCCTGCTAACTCCCGTAACTCCCGCTAACTCCTGCTAACTCCCGTAGCTCCCATAACTCCCGCCAACTCCCACTAACTCCCATAACTCCCACTAACTCCAGCTAACTCCCGCTAACTCCTGCTAAATCCTGCTAACTCCCGTAACTCCTGCTAACTCCCGCTAACTCTCGTGACTCCCATAACTCCCGCCAACTCCCACTAACTCCCATAACTCCCACTAACTCCAGCTAACTCCTGTAACTCCCACTAGCTCCCGTAACTCCTGCTAACTCCCACTAACTCCCGTAACTCCCATTAACTCCCGCAACTCCCATTAACTCCCGTAACTTCCGCTAACTCCCGCTAACTCCCACTAACTCCCACTAACTCCCACGAAGTCCTGTAACTCCCACTAACTCCCGATAACTCCTGCTAATTCCCGTAACTCCCATAACTCCCTCGACTCCCACTAAGTCCCGTAACTCCCACTAACTCCTGCTAATTCCCGTAACTCCCACAACTCCCGCTAACTCCTCCTAACTCCCACTAACTCCTGTAACTCCCACTAACTCCTGTGACTCCCACTAACTCCCGTAACTCCCACTAACTTCCGCTAACTCCCGTAACCCTCGGCAATGTATACATCTGTCAATGATACAGATAACGAGCGTCCCACTTGTGTATTGGGAGTAATGCCAAAACTATGGGATGTATACTTTTTATTTTTGGGACATTATTTTATCTTTTATCCTAGTTGTGCCTTTTAGGGTTTTAATCCATATGAGATTAATGCTTTTCTCACAATTATTATCATTATTGAAAAATGTGAAAAAAATATGTTTTTGAGCATTGGTTGTCAAGCCAAAATTAAGGCATTCATATTTGTCATTTTTGGGTAAATATGGTATCTTCTATCCCTGCGGAGCCTTTTAAGGGTCTAATCCCCATGACATTAATACTTTTATTAATACTTTTCTCAGAATCATTGAAAGACGTGAAAAAATTGTTTTTTGTTTGTTTCTGGGACAGAACTAAAAAACTACTGTACTTTTGACACTGAAATTTGCAAATTGTAAGCATTAAATACCCAAGATGTGTTTTTTGTGGATCTAAATGCTCTGAGGAACAGACGACAATTTACCAAAAATATGAAAAAATACTATTATTTTAAACCAGTATGATTCAGTCAATTTTGGGGTTAAATCTATGAAATTTTCCAATTAGGTGTCTAACTTATGCCTCTTTAACACCTCAACTCAGTTGGAATGTTGGTCCTATGAATTTTTATAAAAAACCAAAAATTAGAAAAAATCCCAATTTTCCAACATTTCTGCATGAAAAGCCAAAATGATAACTTACTCTCCATTTCATTCTGAAATTTTTTTTGTCGAAATAAACCTCACATGTTTCGTCATCATCATGCTAATTTTGAACACTATGAAAATTTTTATTCACAGTCAATATTTGGCCCTGGTCAATCAAATTTGCCACAATAATGACTAAACTTAAATTTGTGTACCACTCCTCATCAAATATTATCAATAGGAAATATTAAATTATATATATATGTGGACTTTCAAAGCACTAACTAAGTATATTCTCAAACATGCATTTGTTTGTTAATATTTTAAAATGTTTACACTAAATCTTTAACTCCCAATTATAACTTTATGGCTAATATCTAAACTCAGTGATTTAAATTTTAGAAAATTAAGTAATGTCAGCCCCTTTTATTTAGTTATATGCATGAAAATTAATGTGAATGAACCAGACAGACTGGCCATTGTTGAATGGAGCTCTGGTGAAGTCTTGATTATGTAATGTTATGTCACTGGGTAATTGTCTTCCTTGCTAATCCTTTCAATGATTGAAGCCAAGATCACTGGGGTAAAACTACAGTGGATATCAGGCTTGGCTACTCCATGTCTCTGCATTGCGCAATTGTTACATAATCTTATGTCAGTCACAGTTGGTGGTTAAGTGGCTGGCTAATATGCAGAACACATCAAAAGCAGCAGTCATGAAATTATGGAGATATTTTAATGAAGAAAAATGCTTTCAATATATCATTTTCCAAAATCTCCTTTTATTAGTTAAAATCTACTTTATTCTGCAAATTTTCATGTTACCTTACTTTATTTTTCTTCCCTAAAATGGCTATACACTCAATACTGTAATGATTATCATGAGTTTTTAAAGTATATTTTTATGAAAGTAACAATGTATATCAGTTTTGAAAATTACGGCAAAATGAAAATGGCCTTTTTAAACATCTTCTTATTGTTAGACAACTACATGGTATGACTGACTTATTGTCTCAATCATATAGGCCAAAAGAAAATATTGATAGAGAAAAAAACTCAAATGATAAATATATTCAGATAAAAATAGGTTCCCATGGAGATTATTGGCTGAAATATCATAAGCTGTCAAGTCAATCTGAATTCCGAAATTGCTAATGGCCTTATTTTTCACCTTAATTATTGTCTTTGCACACGTATTAACTGTTCTCCTAATTTTTTGGGGGGTGGGGGGCGGCCTGTCTTCCTCCCTACCCAACCTCCCCCCCCCCCCAACCTGCGAAATAGCCTGCTAAATAGCCTGCTGAATAGCAGAGGGTATGCTGTAGGGTGTACCAAAAAATGAAAAAGTTCTCTGATCTTAACACCTATCTGTCAAAAGATGAGTTTTGTTTAGTAGATCACTGTAAATATTTTTTTTTGAAAAATCGGAAAAGACCTTACGCCGGACCAAGCCTCTTGAAATTTACATGTCAAAAATTAGCAGAAAATGGCCATTTTCGCCTAGTTTTGTGCCTAATATGCCACCCACAACTATGACTTATGCCTAAAAGTGTGTCAGAACGTAAAACCAGGTAACTTCATAAATAAGGGATGTAAAGTGCTACTCCCTCTCCCCCCCTTGCTTAGCCGGTTTACATTTATTCCAGCAAAGTCTGAAATTATGTGGAATTCGAGCGACATGTCAGCATCAATCCTCCGTGTTGTAGTGGTTAGGGCGTTGAGCCAGCAACTGAGACGTCCTTGGTTCAAGACATTTTAAGTTAAACTTTTTTTAAGTCACCAAATCAAAGCCTTCTGAAGCACCTAGATGGATCCACAACACAGAAAAAAGCCTTAAAGAAAAAATTTTTAATATATATATATAAACAGTGGCAAAGTGCAAGAACAGGCATTTAACTGATACGTAAAATATTCCTAATTCTAATCACTGCTATATGCTACATTAGTAACCTGCGAGCTAAACTGCATGCAGAAAGCACATATCTAGCAGACGACTAGCAGACGACAGTGGTTTTATATGACTAGCAGACGACAGTGGTTTTATATGACTAGCAGACGACAGTGGTTTTATAGGATTAAGTCCGGGAGAAAATAGAGAGCTGTGCTCTGATTGGTTGACTTAATGCAGGTGAACTTTGAAGTACAGGCTGCTGGCCAGCAACTACTATGGAAACTGGTTAAAATGGAGTAGATTAGCATTACTATGGCCGTGACATGGGCTAAGATTGCTCCGATAACAGATCACGGAGGAAAGCCTCAGATTTTTGGCGGGAAAAGCTGGAACACTGCATTGTTAGGGTGCCGGTGGCAGTTTAATGCCTTTCCCGATGCCTTGCCCGTGGAATAGCAAGGTTTTGTGATTCTAGGCCTCTGCATAGGCCTATGTGGCCCATTATGGCACTTGAATGCTAAAAGATAGGAAAACAGGCCTTCCGGTCAGAATCAACCAGGAGGTATCCTGGTGAAATGTCTTGATATATTACTTATCAACACTAGTAGAGCAGCATTTCCTGCAAAAATGATGAAAATCGCATCATTTCTCAGCCCGCAAAGTGCCAAAAACCTCCATTTTCACACTGTTTGAAAAAAATTCCCCTCTCACGGCAAATTAGGTCAGAGGCCCCGAAAGTGGCACTGAAAGATTTCCAGCGTTCGGGCACATGACCCTACACTACACAACAGTTACATTACACCAAAACTGGCCCGAAAACGGGTGGTGAAGTATTGTCACTTCCCTGCGGTTGCTAGCTACCTGTGTTACTAATGTTACTTTTACACTTGTAGAAAACCAGTGATTATCCAATGGTTGCCTCCCCCCTTAAATGCTGATTTTTGCCAATGATAAACAGGTATTTGCTGAAATTCCAGTGGTCAACTAGCTGTATTTAAAAATTTTAAAAGCAAGATTTATTTTAAACCCTAACCCTATCCCTTATCCCAACCCAACCCCAACCCTTTTAGGGCCAGAATGATAGCTCACTTCAGTGCTTTCCATAGAAAACACTCCACCAAAATAGCACAACCCATTTTTGAAGCCTAGATCACTCCCTGGCAGATCTCTGGATTTCAAACAATTGTCAGTGAGTGGTGGGACCAATTCAAAATGGATAACCCATCCACAACAAAAAGACATCCCATTAATATCATTTGGGCCTTTGCAAAAAACAAGAGCCTTTCTCAAACTTTAGTCAGGTAAATGCTTGTCCAGCTCGAAGAATAAATTACCCTAAAAACTAGCCTTAACTTCATCAGACCTTAAACCTTACCCTAAATACTAAACCCTAAACCTAAAACTAACCCTAACCCTAACCCTAAACAAGCCCTAACCCTAACTCTAAATCAAAACTTTCAGATAAAGCTACCATAAGTAGACTTTTGTACTTTTGCTCCTTGATACAATTCACATAGAAACTAATATAAAAAAAAAAAAGAAGTCATTACTTTCAGGACAGTCAACGTCAAATGGCAGATATTGGACTGTGACATGAGTAGTGCCAGTGCACTCTAGGGCGTGGGCCGTTGACCCTGAACCCTAAACTCTAACCCCAACCCCAACCCGGGCAATTGTTTTACATGAATCATACTATTTTTCTGAGATAAGTTTCTTTTTTGAGGATCTTAACTCAATAAACCCTAACCCAAACCCAACCCCATCCCTTACCCCTAACTATAACAGTTTTGGAAATTCCTAAATCAGAAAAGCAAGAAATTTTGGATAAACTTGAAAGACAATGGATCACAAAACTTGATACTTTTCAGTCTTGCCTGAATAGATGGAGGTCGAGATAGCTCAGTTGCTAGAGCAGCCGCATCCTATTGCTAGGCGATGGGTGTCATATGTGTGAGGTCCTGGGTTCTAATCCAGCTTAGTCAACTGGATTTCTCTGAAACCATTTCCTCGTCGGTCTGTGCCAGTGCATCATCGTTTGTGGGCCTAACCCTCCCTCAAACCCTAACCCAAACCCAACCCGGGCGATTGTTTTACATGAATCATACTATTTTTAGATCTCATAAAACAGAGCTTTATATTACATTGCTGAAGTTGTCTGTTATGGTTAAGTTGTAATTTTAGGGTGATGGGCTGAGATAAGTTTCTTTTTTGAATATGTTAACTCAATAAACCCTAACCCTAACCCTAAATTCTAAATTCAGCCCATCCAAACATCAAGCTAAAATCAAACATTCAGGACAAGGAACTGGAATTTTTGGATGTTCTAGTCTACAAAGGTCGAAATTCTGAAAGGGAAGGCAGACTGGATACTAAGGTATTTTTCAAAAAAACTGACAGTCACTCTCTTTTGCATAAAGAATCCTTTCATACAAAACACACTTTCTCAGGCTTAATCAAATCTCAACTTATCAGATTTGGCAGAATTTGTCAACACGAAGATGACTTCAATGAGGCAACAGCCACCTTATTCCAGGCCATCAAGCCAAGAGGAAATTCAGCTCATTTCCTTCGAGCTATCAAATCTGAAGTAACAAGACAATTTTTTCCTCCTCTCCATTCAACAGGCATGAACCCCTGTCACTGCAAATGCCAATTGCAACACAAAAACTGTTGTGTATATTCTAGGTTGCAAACAATGCCCACAACTCTACTATGTGGGACAAACTACTGGCTTTAGGGCCAGAATGATAGCTCACTTCAGTGCTATCCGTAGAAAACACCCCTCCAAAATAGCACAACACTTTTCAAGTCAAGATCACTCCTTGGCAGATCTCTGGATTTTCGGTGTTAGAAACTCCCAAGTCAAGCAAACAATTGGATAAGCTTGAATTGGGATGGATAGATAGACTCAATACAGTGAACAATGGCCTAAACATGCAAGAGGGAAACCCAGTAGGGGACATTTCTCCATTCATCCTTCAGTATCACCCGCTGGCTTCCAAACTAGCCAAAATTGTCAATGAGTGGTGGGACCAATTCAAAATGGATAACCCATCCACAACAAAAAGACATCCCATTAATATCATTTGGGCCTTTGCCAAAAACAAGAGCCTTTCTCAAACTTTAGTCAGGTCCATGCTTGTCCAGCTCGAAGAATAAACTACCCTAAAAACTAGCCTTAACTTCATCAAACCTTAAACCTAACCCTAAACCCTAAACCTAAACTGTATAGGACTGTCATCGATACGGCCGAAATCGATGCATCGGAAAAGCTTTCCGAATCGATAACGAATCGATACAATAGAGCAAGTATCGAATAAATTATTTCCACTGCATTTGGCATATTTATTGGTAAAAATAGCACGAAATCCAGTAAAAATCACCTTGTTTACATCAAAACCAGCCCACCACTGCTCTGTTCTCGTCTGAAATCTCGCAAACGAGACCGCGTGATTCAAGATGGAGGACGGGGGTGACGCAAATTCTGATATTTTGTTATTTTCGGAACAAAACTCACGAATAAAGTTGGAATTTTGCCGTTTCTATAGGTTTGTGAAAAGATATCGATACTTCGGCGCATCGGAAAAGATTTTTCCAATAATCGCATCGAAAAATTTTGTTTTCAATGACATCCCTAAAACTAAACCTAACCCTAACCCTAACCCTAACCCTAAACGAACCCTAACCCTAACCCTAAATCAAAACTTTCAGATAAAGCTACCACAAGTAGACTTTTGTACTTTTGCTTCTTGATACAATTCACATAGAAACTCCTTGAAAATATGAAGTCAATACGTTCAGGACAGTCAACGTCAAGTGGCAGATATTGGACTGTGACATGAGTAGTGCCAGTGCACTCTAGGGCGTGGGCCCTTGACCCTGAACCCTAAACCCAACCCTAAACTCTAACCGCAACCCCAACCCGGGCGATTGTTTTACATGAATCATACTATTTTTCGATCGCATAAAACAGAGCTTTATATTACATTGCTGAAGTTGTCTGTGCTAATCTCAGTCTAGTTCTCAAATGAGGTCACTGTGACCCAGATATTGCGAAGGGATGTGGAGAGCTGTCAGCTCAGATCTTATTCTGGAACGGAGGAAAGTGGGATGAGAGTTTCTTGGTTGGATTAACAGAGGATGACAGCATCACTAAACAAAAACCGGGAAATTTTAGTTTTTCAATTTTTGCGGTTGATTTTACAACACTTGTCTAACATATATGGCTCTCATTCCTAAGTAGGTCACCAGGGCATTGAACCGTGGCAATATTAAGTGTGCACAGATGCAAAATGTCTGTACATAAATGTGTTTTCACCACTTTTCAGTTTCATGCCAGCATATCTGTGATTGAAATGTTTGAGTTTGAGTTTATTGAAATAATCATACATTACATATATATGACAGATAATTGTGCATATATACAGATTGATATCACTACAGGTATATTTAATCTGTATTTAGCTTTAGAGTTTTTGGATGCAGGCTCTTTAGCCTCTATAAATACAAGTATAATGTTATACTATTGAATATTTTAGCAACAATAAGATTCAGTCCTATTAAATTCAACCACATCTATCTTTATATCTCAGTAAGCACACCTCAAACTTCATCCAGTAAAAACGCACTCACTGCAACTCTCCTATTGTTGTTTCACATCTCTTTACTAATTTTTCGCAAATAACAAGAACATGACCTGCAATTATGCCATCTCCTTGTAGCCAAATTCTTCCCCTAACTAACTACGTGAATTTGTCACCATTCTCACCAGGGGGCGACACATGCAAGCCAGTACTGGCCTTAGATCAGTTACTCGACTATACTGGCCTCTCTTTAATAAATCCGTTAATTGCACTATTGATCTACTCTCCAGGAATCTGATGGCTTACTCACATATTCTTTTTTTCACTTTTTCCCACCTTCACTGGGTATTTTCTAGTTATTTATAATGACATAATATGAATATACAAAGTATTCATATATGTACATCAGTAAAATATTCTTCAGTCGGGCTACAGTACTGCTGATCTGATACTAAGCATGCTATTAATTGTTTTGAGTGAAATGTAGGGCACAATATATAACCTATCTCAGAGAATTAGTTATTACAGATCTCATATAAGTGTGCCATGTCCCATGTGAATATGTGCAGAGATCATGTCAGTATCTCAATACTGGCATCACTATCTGGTCATTCCCTGTGAGCTTTTAAGATGACAGTTGAAGTGTTGATTCCAACTGCTAATAAAAAATTAGGCTTACTGACTAAGTGTGAATAACAACTGATTGATCTGTTTTCATATATGTGTAATAATTATTGTTTATGATGGTTTAATCATTTATTATGTAGTCTGAAGACTTTTGAAATACTGAAGTAAAATCCTGCAATCAGTTAGTGATCCTAAGGGGGAAAACATGTAATATTACAGGAGGGTATGTAAACTTTTGAAAATGCCAGAAAATGCAATTAATTAATAATATCAAGGAATTTCATTGATATTGAAGTGTCAATGATTCAGAAGTGTTCGGCCACATGCAGTGCATTGTATTTCATATAAGATTTGCCTATTGTTGTAAAATAGTTCTGGAAATAGAAAAATCTGCCATTTTGCATTGGAGAATTTAAACTTTTGGGCAGAACTGTAGTCAGCAGCGCAAAAACTCATGCTTATCAAAACTGCTTTGAATATCACTTTGTCTTTCTCGGGTGTGGAATATTATGTCAAGAATTGTGATTAACATATTACAAATTGACTGATCTATCTGTGAGTTAGTATGTATACAGGTATAACTACTTTGCGGCTTTTACATTGTGAGCAATAAGGCCAAACATCAGTTCATTTCTACGGTTGTCAACTGGACATAAGTGTCTGTTCCTCCTTGATTTTCACATCATTTGAGGTAGGATGAGTTCGTGCTTCCGCCAGTCGACTTTAGTATGGTCTCAATTTAAGCGTGTAACTCCTGGAACTCCTTGACGTCCTGCAACTCCCGCTATGTCCCACTAACTCCCGCTAACTCCTGCTAACTCCTGCTAACTCCCATAGCTCCCACTAACTCCTGCTAACTCCCATAATTCCCACTAACTCCCATAACTCCTGCTAACTCCCGCTAACTCCTACTAACTCCCACTAACTCCCGTAACTCCCACTAACTCCCATAACTCCAGCTAACTCCTGCTAAATCCTGCTAACTCCAGTAACTCCCACTAACTCCCGCTAACTCCTGTAACTCCCACTAACTCCCGTAACTCCTGCTAACTCCCGTAACTCCCACTAACTCTCGCTAACTCCCACTAACTCCCGTAACTCCCACTAAATCCCGTAACTCCCACTATCTCCCGCTAACTCCTGCTAAATCCCGTAACTCCCACTAACTCCCGCTAACTCCCACTAACTCCCGTAACTCCCATTAACTCCCATAACTCCCACTAACTCCCGTACTTCCCACTAACTCCTGCTAACTCCCACTTACTCCCGCTAACTCCCGCTACCTCCTGCTAACTCCCGTAACTCCCATAACTCCCTGAAGTCCCAAATGGAGGCTCCGTTTGGGAGTTACATGCTTAAATGGGGCCTATTTTTATATTCATTTAGAATTGGCAAAACCACGCAAAACCGCGAAAATACTGTATTTGAGTTGATAATTCTACCAAAATAGATTCTAGAAAGCCTGAAAATAGTTGAGGCTACTAAAAATGTTTTGGTAATGTTCTGAATACCTAGAGGAGGAATAACAAACACTATTTGCATGCATTCTATTCATAGAAACTGCACAAAGATCAGCAAAATGGAAGAATTGGCGGCCAATTTGGAAAATGGCTGCCAGTAGCCATCTATGCTAAATCTGAGGTGGCTCCCTATCCAATTATATTTGTAGAGATGTTTTTTAAGTGTGCGCCAAGTTTCATGCTTCTATGTATAAATGCACTATTTTTTTACATACCTGCCCCGCTATTAGTGCTCCAGTCACATCCTCCGTCTCTTGTTCGCAGTGTCAAGAGACCGTGAGAATGCAAACAGTCCAGTTGTGCTGCACAGATTCTAGCAAGTCAGCACACTGAGTAGAATTGGGCTGTGTTGGATGGCAGCTCAGGATAGTACTGGACAGCATTAAGTTTTTCTCTTGTCATCTATTCTGTCTCTGACTCTGGCCTGCCAGCCCCAATGACAAGTATGCCATATATTGACAAATAGACTGACAAATAGATTTACGCCTATGATAGGTCTCCCCTTCTTTCTGAACCTCCGAGGACCACCTGACATCACTTTTTTGACAGTAAGATTTATTACAACCAAATGCAACTCCCCAACACCGCACTGAGAGAGGCCAACTGACACAAGAAGTTTCACTCACACATTACAAGAGCGAAGTCCAACCTTCAAACACCTCTACTGAGATGTAAATGGATATCCTCAGTATATAATAGCAGAAGAGTATATAACCCCCAAAATGATTATAGCATCATTAGTTTGCAATGACACATCAGAAATGTCAACATCAAATTTAAAGGTCATACAATATTTTAGAATATACTGGTTACATTAAACCATACTAAATTTGTGCAAATGGCCTAAATACCTGTTTGCAAATAAAGTTTTTTCCATGCTTTTTAAAACAATACCTTTCAAAAAAACAAGAATCACATGGCAATGGCATACCAAGCATCATCCAGGGAGATCCAAGGATACCACTTTCCCAGGGTAGCTATTATCTCACTTCACTTCTGAAGCTGCTTCAATTAGTATATGGAAAATACAGACTATAGTTAAGGAGTTCAAAAATACAAAAGAGAAACCGTACTGACTCCTGAGTCTAATTAAAGGGTCGTAACATGAGTGAACAACATCAAATTCAAAGGCTAATTGCCAAATGACGAAGTAAAAAAAGGGGAGTTAAATACCACACTTTGGAGGCAGTCTCTCAATAATTCAAAGACCATTCTTCTTGTCAAATTGCTGCATGTCTGGCAGCCATGAAGTCAGCCTACTCTTTAGCCATCATCTATAACAAGCTAAGTTCTGTAACTACCTTCACAACCAGAATGACCAGCACCACAAATGGCACCATCATCACTTTACCTAAGTTGTGTATCTGCATTCATCATCAACCACACCATTCTTCCTCCTCTCCTGGCGAGGGCACCACCCCCTTTGGGTTTTGGCCTCTCGAGGCTCCCTCGCCTGTCTGGAACCATTCATAACGCTATTTTTTGAAGAAGAAAACTTGGTGTTACAATTCCATAAGTGCGCCCTACTTCATGACAAAGCCATATAGAAGTATGTTACTGTATGCTTTTGGCCATTTACTAATTATAGTACAGTGTGGTTACCTTCAGGGACCTTCTAAAAGGGCTTCCACTAAGCCGCTAAAGGCCTCTAAGATAATAAGCATGCTAAGGGCTACAACTGAGCTTGGTCACTAACCACCACCTAACAGTTGTTACAGTCCTCATCATCATATTTACATGGAATCTCAAGTTCTTTTCTATGCTGTTGAAGTGTTATGGCAGAGATGACTCTATTCTCTAGCATTGCAATATATGTAAAATAACTACAAGCTCTGATGTCATTTTAAAATGGGTCAGATTCCCCGGACTTCTAGCCAATACATGAATCCACCAAAACTGAGCATC
This sequence comes from Platynereis dumerilii, assembly GCA_026936325.1. Classification (NCBI taxonomy): domain Eukaryota; kingdom Metazoa; phylum Annelida; class Polychaeta; order Phyllodocida; family Nereididae; genus Platynereis; species Platynereis dumerilii. The sequence continues at coordinate 26,973,719 of JAPTHN010000006.1, forward strand.
ACAGTTTCAACACAATGTCATAGTAAGAATTTCATCTTGGATAGCTTCGATATATTGAAGGAAGCATTACATTTTATTGTGTGATCACAACATAATTGTTGATGTGATCCCTTTTATCTATCATCGGCAATCACCAGTCTAATTTTAACTGATTGGCAGGTTCCTCAGCATTCACAGTAGACAACTGATGCATCCGCACAGAGTTGTTTGACTAATCTGCAAAATTGCGACTTTACAACTTCAACCTTCAATGGCCTTCAATGCCCCTTGCAGTAAACAAAAGGCTTTGACAATTTTTGTGAATACGTGGATTATGTATAGTTGTACTGGCAGCCAATTGACTGACAAACTGTGATGTGGAGCAAGGGTTTTTCCAGATCCAATTTTTACTCCAACATTGAGCTGAAACTGTGATGCTTAATTTAGGTGGATTCACATTGGCTAGAAGTCGGGGAATCTGACCCAGTTTAAAATGACATGAGAGCTTTACATTAATTTATACAGGGTGTCTACAGAAAAAGAGGACAGTCACTTTTCTTCTTTTTCACGCTCATATAAGTTCAGAATTTGATGATAAGTCTAACATAAGAATGGATTTGAAAGTCAGCCATATGAGGTCTATTGAAAATATGTTTATTTGTGAATTAGATCACTACTAAAGGCAAAATGCAAGCATGATATGCAAAAGTGCTTGCATTGCTCTAGGCTGGAAAAGGTCGTCCTGTTTTCCTCATTCTTGATGAGAAATATTTCAACATTTATGGTGCTTGTGAGAGTAGGAATGATTCATGCGTGAGTAGTGGGACATTTGCTGATGCTCCAGCTGCCAATAATTCTATTCAGGACCTAACACTCGGTCTTCAACATGGAGTCATCTGATGGCAAGAAAATCACAAAAATGTCTCAAATAAAAAATTGACCAGAGTAACGAAATCAATGCAAATGTTTATTATAACATTCTGAAATAATTTGGGGTGCCATGGAGTCAGACGAGAAACTCTTTTGTTGGCAAAATCATCTTCCTACAAGGTGTAGCAGCTGTTCATACTGCAAAGAAGACTCAGGAGTGCCTCAAAACAAGCCTCCTGAGCCAGGTAGAGTGCCACCCCTCGCTCTTGAGCTGGACCCAGTGGATTATTCAGTATGGGCAAATTGGGAGACAGAATCAAGCAAGTTATTGCAACCCTTGCATTAAAGTTAAAGGCCTCCGCCATGTCTGCATGGGGCAAAATGTTTGTGCAGAGCATCAAACACGCTTTTGCATCATTTATGTCTCATCTGCAGAAAGTTACCACATCGAGGGGTGCGAATAATGGGTAATTTGACTGTTCTGAATATACTGTTCATATACAAATTATGTTTTGTTGAAAAATGATGCTTGGCACAAAATAAAATGTAAACAAATCCAATTGTGATGACTGTCCTCTTTTTCCGTAGACACCCTGTATATATATTCTGCAATGTTAAAGAATAGAGTGGTCTCTGACATCACACTTAAACAGCGTAGAAACAGCTTTAGATTACACGTAAATATGCTTGGGACTGTAACCTAGTATTAGGGAATCAACAAGGTCAGCTTATGATTGCTGCCATAACGGTAGAATGTCAGGCCAAGAGACAAAGATACTTTTAAGTGATCATTCAATCAGCCCACGTCAGTAGGTTCAAAATTGATGCCTTGGGATGAATCAGAATGAAGAATTGGTTTAATATTTCTAAGCAAATCACATCAATAATACTTCTGACAAAAGGCTGTGGATTAAAATGATGAGCGGTGTGATTGAAAAGTGAAAAAGGAATGATTGCTACCTTCAAGAAGCAATAGCACAGGTCCATTCATCCAGGGCTTTTCATCGCATCATGATTAGGGCGTACCAAAAAACAACAATTTTCTTTGATTTTTGCACCCGTCGGAGGAATTGTGCCTTTTTTATTCAAAGGGGATAAACCGGCGTAAGGAGTTGACCAATTTCAAAACATTGTTGTTTTTCGGTACGCCCTATTCCTGATGTCATAGCATTCACCCTTTCCATTTGTGCACTGAGCTTGGTAGTTGGTGGAGGGTGCATGTTATTCTTTCATAAAAAAACCAACAGAAGACAGAAATTCACTGTAGGCTCTTTTGCCCAGTATATATATCATTTGCCCATGAATGTTTAAGCACCAAATTGAGGCAGCAGGGGAATCACAAGTTGTCAACAGTTGGCAGAATGTTCACTGGTGACAAAAAACCAACTACATCAACCTAATGGTAGCCAGATCCAATTGTGGGTCATGAAACATCAATGTGGTCTCTGTAGGTCTGGCCGGCTGCTTCCTTGATAGATGTCAAGCTGTGAAAGCTCCAAAAGTACATGGACCAGCAGTAAGCTTAAGACTACCAATTTTTGTTGAAAGACCAGCAGGTTCCCTAAGCAATAATGTCAATAGTTCAGGCTAGTCTGCAGATACAAAAGTAGTTGGCACTAACAGGTAGGCAGGGGCACTGAGGGGTAGGTAAATAGATGAGCATGGAAACTCATGGGAGAAAGCAGGCTGGGAGACAACTAAGCCCTTGGGGCTCAGGTAAAGATAACTGCTGAGATACAAAAAACATCTACATCTCCCCACATGTGGCTCTTCCTCTGTTCAGCAAAGACAAAACATTAGCCGGATGCATCTGGGGTTAGCATGAAGGACAGCTGGAAGGCGGGGACATCAGAAGGTCATCTGCAAATCCCAAGGGACATCTTGACAGGAGACATCAGTCGTACACTCACGTCAACTGCACGGGGCTATGACCACAGGCACAGTGCCAGCAAAACACCACACCAGTGCAATATCTGAGCCTCCTCTCAAGTTAAATTTTATGAATCATTTGAAGTTACTCTCCGATTCAACATTAAATATGTGTCTTTATGGTCATCGACCACCACTAATGACGTAATGACAGATTTAGATACTTCAACTCTAAGCTGGAGAGCCATGGGGGGGGGGGGGGTTATAGATCTGCAAGGCTACATATTGTCAATTCAGACATGGTGTAATGAAAATTCAGTGAAGTTCACGAGCGGCATTACTATTCAAGCATTGCACAGCAGCCCAGACCGAACAGCCACAGTGCTGTTGCATCTGAGCACTTTCATTCCACAACAAATCCAATTCCACCTAGTCCTAAATATTGCACGACACCAAAGTCATACAATTTTGCTGTGCTTAGTGAGGTGATCCCCAGACCATAAGGCAAACCACTGCTTCATTGGGTTCCTGATCAGATAAGCAATTTTTTAATCAATTTTTAAATGCAACAGAATTCGACATAATTATGTATTCATACTAGCAAGCTCATAGGAGAAATTTCAGAGGAACAAGATACTCTTTTTTTAATGTTATATTAAGCAATTTGCTTATCCATGATTTACACTTATATGAGTAGGGCAAAAATAGCGGATGGATATGGTGAATGTCATGCCTGATGGCTTTAATGCTGTTTCATACATATTTGTTGTATCATTGAAAAAAAAAGGCTGCGTCTGGTTTTATGTGGTGAGTTTTGTTTGCGAAAACAAGCCTGTGATTATAAAAATGAATAATATGTCATACCCTATTATACCCTATTATACACCACATTATGCGGCTGTATGTAGTTGCAGGATTTGGAAATTTTTTAAGTTGACCGATAAATATATGTAAGGTTGGTAAGTGTTGGCTAAATTGGGGTCACCTTGTGGGATGCCCTTTGTCTGTTGTACAAGTGTTACAGGACTTATATAGGAAGCGATTGTGGTGGGTGTTACAGGAAGATATTAGGAAATTGCTCATGAGAGAAGGAATATTGCATCGTAGCTATTGCCTTGTCGGATGACCTGACACCCTTTCAAATCCATCAAAGAGTTGACTCTCAGAGTTGCCTCACAAAGTTGAAACTTGGATTGCAAAGCTGCAGCAAATTGTGGCCATCAGTAAATCGATTAAATGCGGCCTTTGACCATGTATATATTTTTCATTATTTGGCATGTTCACGAATTCGTGGAGGTGTAAAAACGAGCATGTACGAGTTTGTGGATGTGTAAAAACGAGCATAAGTGCTCGTGTATATGTAATAACTAACACTCGTGAATGTGCTTTATTATTCATTCGTGGACCTGCAAATACTAATGTTCGTGAAAGTGCTAGATAATTAGGGTTTAGGGTTAGAATTCATGTATATATTTTTCATTATTTGGCATGTTCACGAATTAGTGGAGGTGTAAAAACGAGCATGTACGAATTCGTGGACATGAAAAAACGAGCATAGATGCTCGTGTACATGTAATAACTAACACTCGTGATTGTGCTTTATTATTCATTCGTGTATCTGCCAACACTAACATTCGTGGAAGTGCTATATCATTAGGGTTTAGTGTTAAAATTAGGTTAAGAGTTAGTTTTAGCCAAGTTTAAGGTTGCAATGTTCGTAATTGCACCTTCACAAATTCGTGAATTGCAATATTTCACACTTACACGAATGACAAATTCGTGTATATGTTCGTTTTTGCAGGTTTACTAATTCTTGTACATGTCAAATAGTGAAAAATATATACCTCTAGAATTAGGGTTAGAGTTAGTTTTAGGCAATTTCAGGGTTAGTATGTTCGTAATTACACCTGTACAAATTCGTGAAATGCAATATTTGGCACTAGAACAAATGCAAAATTCGTGTATATGTTCGTTTTTGCAGGTTTACAAATTCGTCCACATGTAAAATATTGAAAAATATATACCTCCTTTGACTCAAAGGTGGAAGAAGTCACTTTCATGTTCTGATGCCCTGTGTTGCCTTTTGCATCAGTAACAGTCAATATGATACTGCATTAACATGTGGAATGGTGGGATTTACATCTCATATTTTGAGCCAAGAAAGACTACTTTTCATTACTTAAAATGGTCAAAGCTTTATAAGGCTGTCATGCATAGGGTCAAAATGTTATGATTTTTTTCATAAGTATGCCAATGTTATTAACTGGCTCAGCTCTAGTGCTTATTGTACAATGGACAAAAGTCTGAAGATAGATTTCTCCTTACTTTTGTGCTTGAGACATAAAGGGGAGAGTCCCAATTAGATTATTTGATAAACATGACTGGGGTTCGTCACCGGAGCATTAACAATGGCAACCAGCCCATTTCAGTTTTGGTTCTGCGGCAAATTCGGGGAGTAATTCGGAGATGTGGGGTTGTTAAAAGGCAAACCATTTTCCACTCAGGGTCCCTGATGACTCAAAATCAATCAGCGCAAAGGCAGTCAAGCAACTCCGAGCCCCCTGTTGTCATTCTGGCTGGTGAGACAATGCCCGTAAATCACCAATCTCTGTTTTTATCGCAATAGCGTTGACACCACCACACTTAGTCTTCTTCATTGCAAACACTGACAAAGTATCATACATGATAGCCATGTTATCTACACCTGTCTAAAAACAGTTCTTCTTGCAAGGATTCCATTCACTTCTTTGCAACATTTTTCTCTAGCATCTTTTTCCATTAACCATTTTATTTGTGAAAGCCTTTCACAAGTTTCAGCCATAAACTGAGATATAATGTGCTAATTGCCTAATGCAAATATCACTGCATTAAACCTCTTATATTGAGTTAATATGGCTGAGTAAATTGGAGAGGGCAATTGATTGTGTCCATAGATGTGAAATCCATACACAACATAGAGGAGTGCAGAGAGGGGCGGACCTGAGCATACAGGAACACCAATACTGTCCAGAGGGGATTTGTCCAGCTGGCCCTGGGGCCAACAGATCACCTACAAATGCCCTCATATGGCCCAAGGATGCCCCCCCTCAGCCCCATCTTGGCCCCGCCCCACCCAGGCACTCTGATCTCACCCTGGTCCTTTAAATAAATTTCCCATATCCATAAACAGGACTATCCTGAGACCAGTTCCACAGTACCTGCTATGACGATGAGACTGGGGTTGCATGGGGGACGCTTTGCCATCCAAAATTTCATACAAGGTAATTTTAAACTTAAAGCTGTCACATCTGAATTTGTAAGAAAAGAACTAAAAAACCCCAATGAAAAGAAAAGTACTGGTCTTGACGGAATTTCTCCGAGGTTCCTGAAAGATGGTGCTGAAATAATGTGTATTCCCATTGCACACATTGTAAATCTTTCAATAACAACTTGTATCGTACCATCTGAATTCAAAGAAGCAGGAATAACTCCTTTGTTCAAAAAGAACTCAAAACTTGAAGTTGGAAATTACAGGCCTGTGAGTGTTTTGTCGGCTGTTTCAAAAATTTTAGAAAGAGCTGTATATAATCAACTTGATGAACATCTGCAAAAGAACCGTTCATTGTACAAATTCCAATCTGGTTTTCGAAAACATTACTCAACCAACACATGTCTGGTTTACTTAACAGATTATATTAAATACCAATTACATCTGGTAAATATGTTGGAATGGTAGCTCTTGATGTACAAAAAGCTTTTGATTGTGTAAACCATCAAATTTTATGTGAAAAACTCGAACTCATTGGTGTAGAGAGCTCATGGTTTTGCTCATATTTAACTAGACGAACTCAAATTGTTATTGCAAATGGTGTTAAGTCAGAGACAGAAAATATCAAATGTGGAGTCCCACAAGGCAGCTTACTGGGTCCACTATTATATTTATGTTATTGTAACAACATGGAGATCGCTACTGAGAGCAATCTTATTCTTTATGCAGATGACAGCATAATAATACATGCAGATAAAGATCCCGAGGTTATCGAGAAGAAATTAGATGTTGAACTAAAAGCTGTCAATCACTGGCTCATTGAGAATAAATTATCTCTTCACCCTGGTAAATGTGAAGCCATCCTGTTTGCCTCTAAACATAAAATCAAACAAGTTCCGTCTTTCACAGTCAAATTCAACAATACTGAAATTGTTGGCAAAAACAATTTGAAATATCTTGGCTCAATCATGGATGATGACCTGTCAGGAAAGGAATGTATTAATTCTATAATCAAAAAAGCAAATGGGCGGCTAAAATGTTTATACAGGCACAGGAAAGTTTTGACGAGAGATATTCGAAAAATTCTTAGTATGGCCTTGGTTCAAGGTCAAATGGATTACGCCTGTGTTTTGTGGTACTATAATTTAAGATCTAAAACATAAATTACAGGTTCTACAAAACAAAATGTTCAGATTCATCTTAGCCAAAGGCAACAGGGAACATATAGGCCAATTAGAGTTCAAGCAGGTCTATTGTACCAACATTGAAAAAAGAGTTAAACAACTTGGGCTAAATATTGTTCACAAATTGTATCACTTTCAAACTCCTGAATATCTTTTATGTAACTTTATTCGTGCAAGTGATGTCCATAGGTACAGAACAAGAAATTCTAATTACAACTTCAAAATTCCAACATCGTCTAATGATACTATTGTGTCAAATTCTTTCTCATTTAATCTAGTCAAAGCATGGAATTCACTGCCAGATAACATTAAGAATAATGAAGAACATCTATCTTTCAAAAACAAGTGTAAACGACATCTAATTAGTCTTTGTACATTGTGTAAATGCCAATTTATTTATCTTTGTATATATGTATTGTAAATACCTAATCAGTCTAGTCATCTAACTCTCCAGGTCGCTGTATCACTTTGTGTTGTCATTAACTGGCCCCGCTGGAAATAAGTTTCAGAACTTTCGTGGGCTATCCTAACATCATTATCATTGTACAATTTCATCTCATTTATATCTATTGTTTACACCTCATTATTTATTACCTCATTATTTATCATTATTTATTATTGTTATGCCTCATTGTTTACAATTGTACTTTGTTGATGCTGTTGAATCAAATCAAATCAAATCAAATCAAATTACAATAGAGCCCCTTCTTTTTATGAAGGCAGGACAACATTTGCCCAAGTGGCCACAACAGACCAACACAATGCAACTGCTGATTTGGTGGTTGCCACCGTTTTATTGAGACACCACCTGATTAACCTGCCTGGTCCTGCCCACTCGGTCTTGCCCGGTGTGCTCTGAGGCTAACACCGAAATCCCTTCAGCGGTTGCAGCCTAGTCAGCGTTATTGAAATTTTTTCAGAAAAAAAAAAGGAGTAGGTTATTAGTCTGCTACAGCTATACTCAGGGCTTGCATGCTCTTATAGTTCCTTCAGAAATGTTGTTTATGCAGATAACTTAGTTTATCCAGCCTTTTTATAATAATTATCATCATGCAGCTTCATCCATCAGCACTTTTACTAGCTACAAATTGATCGAGTGGAGCCTGGGTTTTTTAAAATTCAAGTCGAGAGTTGCGTGCTAGGGCTTAAAGTGGCCGATTAATCCCAAAGTCCCTCCTTCTAACTTGATATCTCTGCAACAGTAACTATTCTCTGCAATACTAGTAGAAGAAAGCACGAAAATAGCTGCTCGGTATATTCTGAAGGGCACTGCTTTGCAACTTATCATTCTGGTATGATGAGATTTGCAATAATCTTGCCAATACACATGTCTACAAGTGGACTGCTCTTGCATTGCCACAGATCAGAACATAATGCAGTTTTGTGTTGCCACCTAGTGACTAGTGTGCTATCCCGTGAGCCCCTGCGAACATCCACATACTTTCAACCAGAGGAACACACACAATTTTTTCTGGAAGAAACCGGGGCTGTTTCTGAGTGTGTTGATGGCCTTGTCTACTTCCTTAGAGAATGTGATTGCCGAGTCTGACTCTGGTATACATCAATGTTGAATAGAAATTTTGTGATTGTGCAATGAAATTGGAACTATTTTTTGGGACAGCAATGCTGTAGCATAGAAAATCAACTTTTGTGCCCGGCGGCAGCAGCATGCAGTTCTCATTTTCACCAGACTGCCAATACACCCTCGCAGATCTCATACTTGCTGAGTTGTGGATTCTTTCTTTTTTGTAAACAGCCTAATGCTGGGAACAGCTGGAGGACCCTGCCCCAAGACATCAGACCAGAGTGCAGCTGCAAGGGTTGCTTGTCAATTACGCCTCACCTTCACTCCTTTCATTCATTTTTCGCCCAGTCTCTCTAGCAGCCTCTCTGTCAAGTTCAACTGATGTATTAAAACACATTTCCTCACCTTGCCCTCAGCTGTTTAGCAGACGCACCAAAACCCCCTTCATTGCAACAACCATACTTGGGACTCCTAGCAGCTTTGGTAGGAGTTGGCACTACTTGGCATTACACTCAGCATCACTTGCCATGGACCCGATCAGAGACGAAAATGGCAGAATGGGAAAAGTTTCAAAGACATTACAACCAATTGTCGGTGACTGCCTCAGATGTGCGGATAATTGCAGGGCTTGATGCGTGTTTTTATGGCCAGGAGCAATCCATTCCAATGCCATTCATCGGCAACTGTCAGCATCCATGTCTCATGTTCCCTTCAAAAACAAAAACAAATTGGTTATGTCCAGCATTCATGAACTCTAACGGGCTACCTCTGATAGGTTAATTATTTACAGTTAGAACAAGAGGAGGACACTGCAATGAGGCGAAGGTTAATTTATTCTGAAATTAATGAGCAATCACAACACTGATGTGCTATCAGAACATTGCTGTGCCGGAATTTCCACATGGAAAAAGGGAAAAGAAGAAAGTGACAAAGCTTTGAGGCATGATCATATCACTGTCAGACAGCATCTCCTATTAACTTGTGACTTGTCCCTTTTGATGGGACGATGTGGAAATGCAGCCTGGTATCTGACCCTTCACTCGCCTTGCAATGTCACTTGACATCAAACGCTATCTGCCTCTCACATCATAGCACGGCTGCTAGCACCCAATGGCAGAATACAATGTAATCCTAGCACCAACTGGTAGCAAACAAAGTAGGCTGAGACATAGCGAATACTGCTAATGGCCATGCCATGGGCCAGACCAAGCCATAGAATGTCTATAAGAGACCCAATGGCCATTGCCCCCAACTAGATACAGATAAGCAAGCATTTATCTTTCTAAGACATGGATTGCACAGGCGACAGCATATACTAAACTCATCATACTTTACTGTGAATAAGAAAGTTCTGCTGTCGACAATGTTCCAACACCAAAAACTGTGTACTAGATTTACGAAGTCTTTTATGTTCAATGAAAGGCTTGTTTTGCAACAACAGCATTTCATTGCACCTGTGAAAGAACATTGAAAAAGGGCAATAAATAGATATTGTTATGCTTTGCTTAAAACAATGATCAGTCCTGGCTATAAAACAGGCTGACTTAAGGCTGCACCATTGAGAAGGAAAGTCTGTCAGGTCACAAGACCATACTTTATAGAATCGCAGAATTGTGAAGAGCCAAATATTGAACAAATCAAACACTTACTGGAGTTCAGACTGAGCCAAGAGGAGACAAGTCAGTGACACATCTCACAAGAATTGACAGCATGACAGGACTGTGTTTCAATATGGTTGCCGTTGTCTGAGAGCTAACAACAGTTCGATTAACACTGAAAATTTCCCTTCCCTGTTCTATATAAAATAATACTAGGATCATTCAAGAAGAAGATTGCTGTTGCAGTATTTCTTTCCCCCGCACCACAGAACTGCGTCACAGTAACTCTGTCAAATGGGTTTAGATAGCAGGGTTTGAGTTGTAGCCATCGACTATAGTCTATTACCAAAAACCAATCTAAACTAAGTATTTAGACAGCATTTAGTCAACTGGAAGGTGCAGCAATGGGATCACCTGTGAGCCCTATTGTGGCCAATCTATACATGGAACACTTTGAAGAACAAGCTCTATCCACATTTGGCAGTCCGCCTAGCTTCTGGGGCAGATACGTCGACGACACTATGGTAATCATGAAAACATCAGACATAGACAGTTTTACACATCACATCAACAACATTAATGACCACATCAAATTCACATTTGAGAAAGAAGAGGATAACAAGATAGCCATGTTGGACACTCTGATAACAAAGACTGAGGGAGGATCATTGAAGTTTAAAGTGTACCGTAAACCCACGCACACGGACCAATATTTACAGTTCGACAGTCATCAGCCTCTAGAACACAAGCTTGGAGTAATAAGATCACTCACCCACAGGGCCAACACTATCGTAACTGAGGACACAGACAGACAACAAGAGACAGAATACATCAAAAAAGTCCTCAGCATCTCGGGCTACAAGAAATGGAGCTGGAACCTCCCGGGAAGCAAGAAAAAGCTGCCACATCCAAGAAGAAACACCAACAGTAAACCGGTGGGAAGCATCAGATCCCCTACGTTGGAGGTATTTCCGAAGCCATCTGTAGGAAATTGCGCAAAGCCGGTATCACAACTCATACCCGCCCACAGAACTCGTTAAGATCACAACTATGCCATCCAAAGGATAAAGAACCAGCGGAAAAGAAGTGTGGAGTGGTGTACCAAATTGAGTGCAACAAGTGTGAGGCCAGTTACATTGGAGAGACTGAAAGAACTCTAAAGACACGCATCTTAGAACATAAGAGACCTAGTTCCCCAGTTGGGCAACACATGCAAGACTCATTACATGCAATCGAGGCGAGCAACATCACTGTCCTCAACAGAGACAGCAGGTGGTTTGAGCGAGGAGTGAGGGAGGCCATACACATCCGGAGCAGTTCACCATCACTGAACCGGGACCAGGGCAGACACCACCTTCCGAGCACCTACAACTCTCTCATCAGACAACAACAGTCACGTGACACACAGTTGTCACGTGACCAATCAACACCAGATTCAAATGCTGACGAAGTCTAGTGGATGCTAGACGAAAGCTTCTACTTTCCAACAAATTGTTGGAGTAATGGTTTAAACTTACCTTTCAATAAGCATTTAGTCTATTTCAGCAGACTCCGTGAGAGGGACAAAGCTACGGGCAAGTGGTCATTGTCTGTAGTTTGTTGTCCTCTCTGCCTCAGGACTTGCTCTTTCTTGTCTATCAATACATGTAGATGGACTAAGGGCAACAGACAAGGCAGTCCATCCAACAACGTCACCTCATCCATAGGCAAAATATCTGTTTTCTTGTTCTTCTGCTCTCCAATAATGGCTCTTTTCAGCTTTCCCACATCCCACTCACAGGCTGAAGATTGGATGCAGAACTACAAGAATATAAACACAAAGACCAGCACTCTGAGATTATGTTATATCACTTCATTATTGAAGAATAATATTCATGGTGCCTTGAGCTCAATAAACTCATAAAAGAAAATTGGTCTCTTCAGCATAAACCATAATCAGTTTCTCGTCAGAAGAGCACTGAGTATTAAACAAATCCTCCGATGCATTAAAAATGCAATGACAAAGCTCGCTTTACTGACTTGTGTAATGCACTAAAATGTGAACTGATGAAGCAAAACTAGAGTATCATATTCATCCTCCCAGTGCACGGCTCATTTACACTCGCCCTGCCAACAAGTACAATAACATTCTGAAGTATTCTGAAAAATCCTTAATTTAAATAATTGTTCGCGGTTTTCCTCAAAGAAAATATTTTGAAACAACAAACAGACAACAATGAAACATTCAAACAGCATTCAATTGCTTTGAATCATCTCAGACTGTGAATTATGTCTGCCACACCGAAGGAATATTGTTTCATCTTCACCAAAATGCAGCGCTTGTGGTCAGGGTGGTCTCACACTGGCCAACCTGAGATGTCCCAGAACTCTAGACACAAATGGGATACCCTAGGGGGAGTTGATAAGCACCCTGACCCAGTGGTCTCTAAAAGGGATTACCATAGCGCGCCATCTTGCTGTCCCATGGGAACACATGCAGGAAAGCAAGTGGAACAGGGCAACGGTCACTTTTTTGCCCAAGGTCACTCTAGTACTAAGGCGGCCGCTCAAGGTGTCGCTGCTCTCTGAGCACCTCTAGCCCTTGCCCACTCAGGAAATCACCCAGAATTTCCGATGCCCCTCGACCAAACCATGCAGTCCTGACAGAGTTTTACAGTCCTCCTATCCATCTGTGGAATCAACCATGACCCTCTGACATCCCAGTGACGTAAAAGGACTGAGCACACTCAGCAAAAGGTCCACAGCAAGGCTACAGGGTTTCTCGGTAGGATGATTAAAGTGTAATCAATGGATTCCTGTCATATCACATTTCCAGGTTTCTTCACTTTCATAATTTCAATCATAGCATATCACTGCAGCTTTTTGAGATTGATAGTCCTATCCGTAGTAAAGTAAAGGGAAGAATATCACCATCAATATTGCGATGATAGTCATAGACCATAGTGCCGAAGCATGTTACAGACTATGCACATTCATAAATCAATATAAAGCTAAGAAGAACTCGCTAAGCAATCAAAAATCAATATATAAAACTCAGTTAATGCGGTGACATGAAGACTTCAGTGCAGATGGACACATCAATATCAGAAAGTTTCCATCTGGAAGCAATGCAATTGCATTAAGGCAGCCTTCCCTCAAAGACTTCATGCAACCAGTCATCTCCTTGGAATATATACATTTACACGTATTCCTCCAGGCTGTAATGAAATCATGGTTACTTAATTTGGAGGATCCATACACTGAGTGAGGAGGTAGGGTGCTCCTAAATGGCACAGAGAGGCACATTGAGTGGCAGACACTTGCACAGAGTGGCATAGAAGCTCTCCGAAAGAGGCACAGAGCAGGGCAATTTGGAGATGGGGTTGTGAGAGAGGGCAAGGCAGGAGACAGGGAGGTTGGGAGTGGCTGGAGGGCTAACATCTGATCAATGACAGTGAGTAATCTTAGACACAAACGTACCTTCCGGCCTATGCTATGGATTTCTTATATTTTCATGTCAATGTTGCATCCCTACTCATCGGACACAATCATTTCTATCCTGGTGCTGCTAACACTTCTCTTTCCACGTGCCATCCAGCTCACCACAGCAGCCATCCCACATGTCTCTTATCTCCCTTTGAAACCACATGATAACACAAAAAGAAGTTTCAAAGAGGCAAAATTATACCTTTCTATGAGTTAATATTGATTGCATCATCTGCATCCTTTCAGTCTGGAACTAGTAAACTGTCTGTATAAGAGTCTATGATAAGAGCAAGCCCATTGGCCTTAGCACACAACATGGTACTGTCTCCTCCAGAGTACAGGGCATTTCTCCTCTTCCTCACGCCCCAGCAAGGATGATACTCAAAATGAGAGCCTCAGCAGGATTCAAACCTAGGACATTCAAAGGAGTATATCAAATAATATTACACCTGCTTTTAGTAAAGGTAACACTCTTGTCGCAAGTTGGTCCACCACAATGACAAGGATGATTAGTTGACAATACTGCCAAAAGGAGATATTTTTGTATGAGAGAGTGGACTGGAGATTTCTGCACTTACTACAACAATCATCCAGCTATCTTGCTGGAGAACATCGAAAATTCAGAAAAGGTCATTATTAGCAAACCATTTTCATCTAAAATGGGTATTGGTTTAGATGACACCTTATCCTTGCAATGAATTGGGATTCACCAAGATGCACCATAAACTCAGTATATACTTAACTGCGACTCAGCAAGGACAATTTCTGGGTTGTGGAGGCCTTAACCTTGAGCTCTCCAGACTTGTTGGGTTGTAAACTCTGATTTATGATTTCCTAAATCGGAGATAAACTGAGAATGAAGCAATAGATATCCCCATCCTTGACTCCTCTGTGATTCCATTGTGAATATATCTCCACACTATTACTTTCTGAGAAATGAGGAAGGGGTCTGGGTGGACCTCGAAAGCTTTTCAGCCATATATTTTTGTTGTGAGTAATCATCAAAGTATTCTATAGTATAACTTTCTTATTTCAATGTGCACAGCATTTAATTAACAACCTTTAGGTTCTTGAACTTGTGAGTGAGTTTCTAGATTGCTGAGAGGCTCTACCCTTGAAAGGGAGTTGAATGTTCTACAATATTCTGCCATGTTTTGGGTGATTTTCACTGTTCTTTGATTTGACCTCGATTTCAAGAAAGGTATTCCAAATAATTCCTTTTCTATTACAGATTGGTCTTGTCCAGGCAAATCGCATGACATTCTTGTAGTATAAAGTTTATTTGTTGTGCGAAATTGTTCATTAACTCTCTTCATATTTGGCATCAGCATGGACCTCTGCGGCCATTTTTCATCAGTCAATCATCATATTAGTCATTTTGTTCTCCTAAGGATGACATAAAAAGATTATCTGGCACCGAAAGTCTCAATGTTTTGTCGTACCATCTACCTGTTGAGCATCCTGGTGTAAATGGGGATGTAGTCCGGGCAACTGGTGGTCGTATGGGGGGTAACCCACCACAAATTGCAATAGTTTTTAACCATATATTTTATGAATCCTAGACCACCCAGGGACAACATATCAAAAGTTTACCAAAAAATAATTAGTGGAAGGCACTTTTCTGGAGGTATCTTCGTTAAGCTCCGTGAGTATGCAAGTTCAGATAAAATGGAGCACATTACTAGCTTTATATGACCTAATGTTTGATGGAACTCCACTATAACTAAAGTTCTTAACACGCAACAGCATCATAAATACTAAATGATACAGAAATGTAAAAAAAGTAGACATAATTAGGAAATATTACCCTAATTATTCATGTTTTCTTCTAACGAGGTCACGTTAAATTTTGTTTTGTGCTGGAAGCCTGAGGAAGATGAAATTGTAAAAGATGTAGAAGAGATAACTTTGAAGAACCAGTATTTTTTTCACACCAAATAGATGTAATTATCTCTATAGAGATTCATAAATATGGATGAGTAGACTTGTTTGCTGATCAAGTGATGGTGGCAAGCCTTTAGCAGAACTTTTAGTGCAAGATTCCAAATCGCAATCTTGAGTATTGATGCATTTCAACAGATGAATATTCTTATCCCCACATTATTAAGACTTATTTTTCTACTGGTGATAAATAATGATTATTACAATAGCAGACCACTTATTTCTAAGGAGGGCATGAGAATGGATGCAATATTGGTTGTCAAAGGAACAATTCCCTGCTCAGCATGCCTTCTTCCATTTCCATACCTCGGGAATAATATTTTCCTCTTCACTTGGCTAAACCTGAATTACTCACCGAGAGACAAAGTGCAAGTAATGGCTTAAATGGAAGCTTGCCCTCACCATGAAGATAATTTAAAAGATTTTTCTCTCAAGGTCAAGAATAGCTTAGCAATGAGTAGTTTCTTGATCCTCTGGGTCACAGTCCATTGTATCAAGGTGTTAATCGGGAAATGGGAGTAAGGTTGACAGGCATTTGGCTTACTCTTTAGGAGTGCAGGGTGTAGCTAAAACGGAGGCTCTCCTGTATATTGAGAACAATCTACAGTAGTCTGCCGAGCAATATATCTTCTGTCAACATGAGGAATTGCTCATGGGAGAGCGTTGATCAGAATGTGAAGTTCAAAGTTAAAACTGTAAATTATAACTAAGTGCAAAACGAAGAGGTTGCATATCACAGGGATACTGTTGCTGGGACGGATGCTCATTTATGGGACTACTAAATGGCCAGTTTACTGAGTATATATTATATAACGCATAAATTCTATCAAGGCAGATATTGCACACTGTATACTGCAGATTTGGCATGGGAGAAGAAGCATCACAAATCACAAAGTCATAAAACCCTTGGCGAGGAGAATTATCCTGTGCATACTCAGCGTCAATGACACACCAGGGACTTCCCCCAAAGAAAACATATTTTTCTACCATATACAGATCCCAGCATAGCTCGGTGAATGCAAAGTGGGAGAGAGAAAAAGGGTATTGAGTAGGAAGACTGGGAATTTCTTTCCGGCTACCCTTGAACAACTGTCCTTCGGCCTTTTTGCCGAAGTTGATCACGTTGGTCACTTTCAACAATCAGCAGCAGAACCATAAAGGGCAAATGAGGCTGGGGCTAACAGCTCCCTCTGGTGCATTTGAATGGCATATAAAAGTCTGGTAGATGTCGCTCCTCCAAGTAAATCATTGATAGAATTGTTTATAGCACTATGAATGGCAGCTGCAGGGAGCCAGCAGGTTCGTAGATCATTGAATGATCATGAGTTTACAGTTCATGGAAATGGAGGAGTGCGCTTGGTGCAGCAATAACCCAACACCTCTGCTCCTGTGATGTCATATAGCCTGTCAAAAGAGCCACCAATATCCTGCTTGCTAACACCTTGGGCATTTGTGTAGTACATGACAAGTCACTCACAAAAGCAGCCACAACATGGCACCTCAAATCATTTTCATAAGCAATAAAAATACAATGAAGAGATTCATTCTATTTAAATGCTGGAAATATAAAGCAATTGAGACTGGGTGACTATGGGAGACTCTTGATAATATGGGACATTTTTGGATACTAAGAGACTTCCACAATCTTAGAGACTCTGGGAGAGTGTAATCTGGCAACATTGAGAGATAAGGGATGGACTATTTCATTTATTCAATGCAGCTAATGGATGGGGTGACTCAGGTCAATGGAGTCTAGCTTAAATGCATTTATATTCCATCAGCATATGAACATTCACCGGCAAGATATACAATGTAAGAGCTTGAGAGAGGATAGCCAGGATCTTGAATAATATTAAATTCTCAGAGGCATAGAAAGCACTTAAATAGCAACAAGAGACTCAGGGAGGATACTTAGGTAGGATACATACTGCATAGGGAGAACATTTAGGGAGGATACTTAGGAAGGAAACTCTGGGTCAAAACTCCGGGAAGATTTTTTTTTTTCAAAATATTTAGGCTGGGTATCAGGATCTCAATATGCTGGGTTTTTCACCTGGCCCAGTGAACAACAACAATAAAAACAATTAAAAACAAATACTAATATCACATTTGATAACAACAAAAATATGGCCATTAATTGAAAAATGTCCTTGTCTGGGATTTGAAAGTGTCAATATTAGTACAATTTACTTGGAAGACACTCTGATGAGAGGAGATTCTGGATAATGACCTTGGGTAGAATCTAGGAGACTTGAGCATTATCTAATCTAGCGTGGAATGGAGAGGGCAACCTGGCAACAATGGGATACACTCACTTGGGAGACTGAGCTAACCTTGAGCATGTGGAGAGTTTGAGCTAACCAAGAGGCTGAGGCTGCCCAGGAGAGGCTAACCAAGCTGAGCACTGGACTGAGGTCACCAAAGGAAACCCGGCCAAGCAAGGGCCATAAGGTCCAGCCGAAGGTCGCCAAGGGCCAAAGGTGACCATTCCTTGAATTACAAGATGCTGACTGAGCCGGGCTCGTCTGATAGACCTCACATATCCTTCCCCGAGGTCAGATTTATAAAGACCTTCCCATGCATCTTTTATCATGCACCACTAGAAGCAAAGTCCTCCACCTTCTTGTTAGCTTTCCCGTCGCTTCTAGAACATGACCCTACTCAGTCACAGAGACTTGCTCTTCACAGTGTTCTCATTGAGTCCTAAGTGAATCCGTAATGAGTGCTCAATGAGTCCTCTGTGGGTTCTCAATGAGTCCTTAAGATAGCTGTTCCCACTTGTAGCTCATTTCTAATTTCTCATTTAAACTTGCTAATTGTCACAAGCGTACCTTATTCACAATAGTAGTCACTACTAGATTCACATAAGGAGACTCATGGCGCGCCAAGTCTGCAAATGGTGACTAAAAGCTTTCTCTCTGGAGTAAAGGAAACTGATGTAAGGTCGTAAGGAGCTTAATTAAGTATACTGTTAAGGAAGGAAAATCAGCTTGTTGATCCCCATTGTGTCTCCAATGGGCTCCTTGTGGCTATATAACAACAGTCTCACAATAGCCATACAGCACAGCATAATACCACTGCACAACAGTACAACCATAAAGCATAGCACCGCCTTTCCCACCCAGCACCATCAAGTAGAGCAACACAAGGTAAATATGTTGCCAGGCTCAGCTTATTGGCGATGATAGACATTAGACAGTGAGGTTGAAAAACACCTGCTGTTCTGAAAGTGCCAAAATATCAGCCATCCATCATGTTATCAATGACATCATAACCTAAGCTTTAGCCTATACTGCTACTGAGGTCACACAGGTTGTACACCTCACGTTTAGGTTAGAAATACAAGCACATAAAGGCAATCTTAAGGCAACAGCAAACTTGCGATTAGCTACACAAGCAATTTGAAAATAGAGTCAGTGATGAAAGAGAACGAATAAAATTCATTTTGCTGAATTAATACGCAACATGTATCACATCAACAACAATACTGGGCAAAGCCAAGTTTACACACCAACATCATATTCGGTGGTTTGGTTGTCAAGCATTTCCACATTTATAATTCATCAGTTTTTCTCCGGTCGTAATATAAAGACATCTGTTCCTAGCACTGGTCAAGGAGGAAAGCCTCTTAACTTAACCTGCCAAGATTTCTCTAGCTGTCTTAGCCGAGACTGGAATCCATCCCACAAATTCCTGGGGACTATTCCAGCTCAGTTGTCACAAATGTTGTGAGATGAGTTGAAGCAATGAGGGCAACTGCCTCCATCTCTTGGTTCTAAGCTACCTGATCTTTTTTCGCAAAACCCACTATCTTTGCCGGCTTAATATTATCTAAGTCAGCCACAAAAGCTGTTTCTCCCACTGAATTACTCACAAGTATTATTGTTCAATGTCATAGCTAAGTTCTCTCAAACATTGCTAAAGCCTCTTCCAACTTGAAAGAAGATCTGCCCGAGGCTAATGTATTAAGAGCATTTTGGCAATCACTTAGATTAATGTATAAATGATATTACTAATCATTTTCAGTTGCCGAGAATTATTTAAAATTTTCTTTGTGTGACCCAAAAAATGTGTCATTTTTAGTAAAATCATCAAAAATCGCAACATGACTCAACAACACAGATATAAAATTTCAACATATTTGTGCAAAGTCAAGCGAAGGCTGAGGTCAATGCATGTGGCATTCAATATTATATTATTATGTTTTTCTTGTAAACGTCAAGATTAAGTTGGCATTTTGTGCATACAGTATGTTGAAATTTTGTGTGGCAAATATTGTTTAGCAGAACCCTAATGATCTGGTGCCTGCATCACAAACCGTTGGTGGCATAATGACCAGAAGTATGAGATATGACTTGGACAGCAGCTAGGAGGACCTTGCATAGAGCCTGGGACACTGTGACAGTCAAGAAGTCCTTTTTCTTTATTTAGAGAGATGCATGTACATAATATTGAGCAAACTCACCCAATGCTCAAAATACTCAAGGTGAGAAGTGTTGACTGTGTTGTTCAACACCAGTGCATGGTCATTTAACAACACGTCTCAACTTCAGCATTAAAAATGCTTTTCACTGTAAGTGGTGGCAGGGAGTCTAATTTTGAAAAAGCTGCAATAACAATACGAAAAAGAGACTATGCCAGTAGTAATATTGACAAATTTACCAACATGATAAAAAAGGTCTCATGGAATGATGTTTACCAGGAATCTGTTGGAGAGGCTGCTTTTGAAATATTCTACAAGAAATATTGTGAACTTTATTATCTGTGTTTTCCATTTAAAAGAGTGAAGTCAGGCTATCTGAATAAAAAGGTATGGCTGTCAAATGGATTAAAAAACTCCATTAAGACGAAAAACAAATTGTACACTAAGTACTTGAAATCCAGATGCGAAAATGATCATATGAAATATAAAGTGTTTAAAACTAACCTAAAAAGGTTACTTCGCATATCAGAGAGAACCCATTATTCAGATCTTTTGCATAAGTATAAGACTAACTCGAAGAAACTTTGGATGGTTATCAAGGAAGTCATAAACAAAAAGAAAACCAACAAATACCCAACCAATTTTTCTATTCATAATACTGAAACTGACAATCATTCACAAATTGCCAAAGCCTTCAATAAATATTTCACTCAGATAGGGAAAAAATTAGCTGATAAGGTACCACAATCTAACAAAAACCCGGTTGATTACATAAAAGACTCCAATCCTAAATCAATAGTGATAAACCCAGTAGATCACAGAGAGGTTGAAAATATTATAAAGTCGCTTAAAGAAGGAAGCCCGGGCTGGGATTGCATACATTCTAAAGCCTGAAGTGTACCTTTAAGGACTACCTGAAACCAATCACCTACATCTCGAATCTATGTTTAACACAAGGCTCTTTCCCAGACAGCATGAAAATAGCTAAAGTTGTCCCTTTGTATAAAAGCAATGATGGCAAACAAATTTCCATCTACCGCCCTGTGTCAATATTGCCTGTCTTATCAAAAATTCTGGAAAGACTTATGTATAATAGGCTTCTCGCTTTTCTCATCAAGCATGATATGCTATACCGATATCAGTTTGGCTTTCGAAAGCACCACAGCACTAATATGGCTTTAATAATATTGATAGATAATATTATGTCGGCAATAGATGATGGAGAAATTGTTGTAGGGGTGTTCCTAGACTTTAGGAAGGCCTTCGACACTGTAAATCATGAAATTTTATTAAACAAACTGCATAAACTAGGTATAAGAGGTATTGCGCATGATTGGTTGAAAGATCATTTACATTCAAGACAACAATATGTCTCATTCAACAACCCAGACTCAGCAAAAGAAACAATAACTTGCGGCGTACCGCAAGGTTCTATTTTAGGTCCACTCCTGTTCTTAATTTATATTAATGATATTGCTAATGTCTCAGATATTCTTTTGCCAATAATTTTTGCTGATGATACAAATTTATTTTTAAAAGGTAAATCAGTTGACGAGACAATTAAAAGAATGAATATAGAAATTGCTAAGGTAGCAGAATGGCTCAATGCTAACAAACTTTCTTTGAACATTGAGAAAACTCACTTCATGATTTTTAGTTCCCCAAGACGACCCATAATAAGAACAGAAGATATCAAAATTAATCAGAAACCTATAATTTGCTGTGAGCAAACTAAGTTTATTGGTGTTATACTTGATTCTAAACTCAAATGGGACAGGCATATAATGATGTAAAAAACAAAAATAGCAAGAGGAGTTGGAATTTTAATTAAAGCTCGAAAAACCTTAAACCATTGCCTGTTGCTGTCATTATATTACAGTTTTATATATCCTCATTATACATACTGTATAGAAGTCTGGGGTAAAGCTGCTGAGATCTATACAAATTCATTGGCAAAATTACAGAAAAAGATTGTACGGATAATAACATCAAGCCCATTTCAAGCAGAATCATCTCCCCTGTTTAAACAGCTGAAGGTCTTGAACTTACCAAATGTATATAGATTCAAAATTAATTTATTTATGTTTAAATTTATGAAAGACATGCTCCCAGTTATATTCAATACAATGTTTTATCGCAATATTGCATTAACAACACGGATCACAAGACAAAAATATAAACTTAAGGTACCAACTTGTAAATTAGCAGGATATCAGAAAACAATCCGATTTCAAGGGGTGAAAGAGTGGAATAATACTGATGATATCCTATCTCATAAAAGCAGTTTTCACACATTCAAAACTAGACTAAAGGCTTATTTACTTGACAGTATGTGAGAAAGTCGGGCACCCTCTTGCTTGGCCGTGGATCCCCCAGTTCTCTCGTATCCGGGGGGACAAAGTGGTTCATGGTCCAGCACGGGGGCGTCGGCCAATATTTTTGATATTGAGCATAAAATAACAACAGATACTACATGGTTTGCTATTTATAGAAATGAGAGGAGGGATTGTCTCCAATCTCATATTTGTTTTTTTACACACACAGGGAGGTAAGCAGTAGTCATCATTTCATTCCTCATTTCATCTCTCTCTTAAACGCTAGATATTGTTAGAATAACCTTTAGTATTTTATCTTATTTGAATGTGTAAACCGTGGACATGTAGTAAACTTTTAAATCCTGGTGCAAGTGGCAAATTCACCACCTGGTGTCAGCCAGCCAAATGTAATTTTTAATATTCTTTTGTCCAAATAAATTGAATTGAATGCAGTTTTTGAAGCCACAAACCAAACTACAGGGTGGTCAAAAAAAAACTTTACACTTATGAATAATTTTTTGGATGACGCTCATTGTAACAAATGCTTATTTTTCAATGCAAAAACAACTTGTATAGCAAAGAATAACTCTTCTAGAGACAATTTATTCATTTGGAGGTCCTTTTGGACTGATGACTTTTCTGCAGCGGACCTAAATGATGCAGAGGTGTCAAAAATGTAACTTTGTGTCCGTTTTTCCCATAAAAACGTAATGGATGCCTTTATTGGGCAACTAAGGTCTGTGGTGTCTTGCAGGGATCTGCCTCTAAGTTTGCCCGTCCAGAATAATTATATTGATTGAGATCTTGTAATAACAGGGGCCATATTGTCCCGCTGAGAAACTTGACAGAGCGAACCTTGATCCAGTTCTGGGCTTTCCAAGGGAGTGTGGCTGATGCCCCTTCTTGTTTGAAGATCAAATTATCTGTGGCACTGTATGTCTTATCTATCCACGGCTTTAGATGCTCTTTCAAGATGTTAATATGTACTTTTCATGTGATTTCAGCACCCTGATCATCCACTTTCAGACGGCTTTGATTTAAAATCTTATAATGGCCATAGTGAAGTCTGAACTTGCTCTAGCACCTTCTGGTTTGTGCTGAATTGTGCCTCTGTCTTCTCAATTTTTTTTTATATTGTATTTATTTTGTCCTGTGAAGCTCAGTGGCTTCAAAATTGCTGATGGGCCATGAACAACCCAGAGTAGTAAAAACGCAGGAGCACTCCCGGCTTCCATTTTGTCTGCTATCAAAAAAGTAATGAACCGTTTTGATTATTAATCAATTTTCCAAAGATCTAACATACTTGGCTTGTATACACAAAAAGTACCCAGGCACTGAGGCACTGACTCAATCATGGCAGCCTTGAAAATGAAATATCAACTGTAAAGTTTTTTTTTGACCACCCTGTACGTTTCAGAGGCTGTTTCCATGCATATCTTTGGGGCTTAAAATATATGTATAATGTTACCACCGAACACCATACAGTAAAGTTTCACAAAGTAAGGAGTTTCTCAAAGGAAAAAGTTTCACATTGTGAGACTGCAAGTGCTATATTGCACTGTTCAGAAGTCTTCAGAAAGATTATGAGGTCATCGACCTGGGCGGAGAACCTAATTAGCATCTGACAGAAGTGTCAAAAGCAAATGAACATAAGGTGCAGGGAATTGCACAGCTCAAATTGCTCATACATATATAAGGCGATTAGCTGCATATTGTAAAGTTTTCTGAGCTTTTCATTTGAGGAATATTCAATTACAATCTTTGGTAGAACTGAGAATACAGGATGTTGGACAAGTTGCAAGCGAAGAGAAAGAAATGTACCGTAATATGGGGTGAATCGGGACACTGGGGTGAATCGGGACAGAACAGGGACATATTTTATTTGCCAGATAAACACCAACTTCTCCTTCCCTTAGAAATTTTTCTTTCGGCACATTTATAGTAGACATACAAGCGCATGTTGAGATAAAATTTCGTCTTTGTGAGTGCAGGCAGTGAGGAGCTGCGGCACCTTAAACCTGGCACTGTAGAAATGATTTTTTTCAAGCTGGTCAAAACTTTGCTTGTATCATATAAAGTATAAATACTAGAATCACCAAACTTGCAGCAAACTTTAAAATCAGTCTAATATGGTTTTAGGGGACCATAATGAAAAATTGGATATGGGATTATGAAGATTTGGTACCTGGTTCAGATCCAGGTCAATAGCAAAGTTTAAGGGTAGTAACCAAAATAACCATGCACATATTCATTTGAGTGTAATCCCATGGCTTTTTGATGAATATTATTGAACTTGGCACCATTTACAGTGGATTTAGTCCAGAATTATCAATTACTAGAAAATTATTCATTTCAAAAACACCACTGTAGCATTCAATATGGTTTTAGGGGACCATAATGAAAAATTGGATATGGGATTATGAAGATTTGGTACCGGGTTCAGATCCAGGTCAATAGCAAAGTTTAAGGGTAGTAACCAAAATAACCATGCACATTTTCATTTGAGTGTAATCCCGTGGCTTTTTGATGAATATTATTGAACTTTGCACCATTTACTGTGGATTTAGTCCAGAATTATCAATTACTAGAAAATTATTCATTTCAAAACCACCACTGTAGCATTCAATATGGTTTTAGGGGACCATAATGAAAAATTGGATATGGGATTATGAAGATTTGGTACCGGGTTCAGATCCAGGTCAATAGCAAAGATTAAGGGTAGTAACCAAAATAACCATGCACATTTTCATTTGAGTGTAATCCCGTGGCTTTTTCATGAATATTATTGAACTTTGCACCATTTACTGTGGATTTAGTCCAGAATTATCAATTACTAGAAAATTATTCATTTCAAAAACACCACTGTAGCATCCATGAGACCTTCAGGAGGGACACAGGTGAGACACAGCAAGTTGCAACCCAACCTAAGCCCGCTCAAGGCCATAGGAAGGATGGTCTTACAACAGAGAACAGCTACAGTGTGGTTGCCCAACTCTCATCAAGACCACTGGATGAAATGACATTTGTCCTCACTGATGCATTGGGCAGCCCAGTAAAGGAAGAAATCAACACTGTGTCACCACAACTCAAGTGTTAGTCATGTGCATCAGCCATTACCTGCTGAAGTTCCTCCAATACAGAAAAGCTATGATGCCATAAATAAGACCCATGAGTTGACAAACCTTAAAACGGAGACTTTCAAAACACTGAATGGTTCTCTAAGGGACCGTTCAGAATTTATGACTGGGGGGGGTGGGAGTTTTGGCCGAGGGGGCACTAACTTTTCACACGTGTTTTAAGGGGGGGGTATTAATTTTTGACAACACTCCAAGGGGGGGTAAGAAATTTTAACAAAGAAAAATTGTTGAAATACACGCATAAACTCCTTTTATTTGAACTTTTTTACGCACAAAAGTCCGCGAAATGACGCGAATCTGTATGCATGGCTGTGTAGGCCTATAACAGTATATATGTGTGTATTGCTTTATATGTCGAAAGGGGGGGTACTAAAAATATGCGTGAAACCTAAGGGTGGGGTACAAAAAATCCGCATGAATCTCAAGGGGGGGGTATCAATTTTTGACGGGAAGTTCCAGCAAAACTCCCACCCCCCCCAGTCATAAATTCTGAACGGTCCCTAATTAAACCTCTCAAAATGTTTACATGGAGATAATTAGCGGGAGGAAGGCTAAAAATCCATATAAAAAATATTCCTCTGATGGATAGATATTATGGTAAACCCTGGAAACCAAGAATATCAATTTTCCAACCACATAAGGGATGCAGATGGTTAAACAAAATTCAAGAGGGATGCTGGAGGATAAACATGAATTGGGCAGGCTGGCATGTACAGAGTCTGAGAGAATGCACAGTCAAGATTAACAGTTAAATTCCAGGAATGTGAACCTGATGACTTGCCTACAACTTGCACAGCTTGAAAAGCGCTCGTCAGACCACCATTGTTTTCACCCTTTTCCTCTACAGGCCTACATATTCATCTTATTCTTAATTCCATAGGCTCATGCTGCCAATCACTGCAAGATAGATAGGGAATACATTCAAGAAGCAGCAAAAATAGATGCCATATGGGGCACATTTAGGGGTACATGGTTGCCATCCTGCCCTTTTATTGGTTGCTTTTGGAACGTGCTGAGCAGAAACGAAAAGAAGAGGATTTCAAAAGATCATGTGGATCAGGCAAGTGGCAGCCAGCTACAGCCCTGGAAGCAAACAAGAAAACTTCCGGCAACATTAAATACAAATACAGTGTTATGTTTTGGAAGCAAACATTTAAACAGTAAGCAGACGTTTCAGCAAACTCAAATATCCTCTAAATCTCGTTGTTAGTGAAGGAGGTTAGGGCAAATTGTTCTCTGAGTAGATTTTGCAATTCTTACATCAGCCCACTGACCAGTGTTCAATGGTTAAACTCATTAGACTGGAAGGAGATCTTATTATTGATTAATAAGTCCTTCACTCCCTGTCCTTAATATTTTGTTTATACAGACGGCTCTACGGGCTGCAAGCCAGGCTGCATAGCCAACCAGCCAATTCTCCTGGCCTGGGTAGGGTAGCAACTAACTGGCAATTATTACAAGAAAATTAATCACAAAGCACAAATCATCTCCTATTAAAACTTCAAAAATCCTCTTGCCGTGCACTGCCTTAAAAACTGCCAAGAAATTACCGCATCCATGAGGTCCTTCCGCTGAATTGCAAAGAAGATTTCGGCCCGTTGTAGCAGGGGAACTGCAGGGATGGCTCCTCAATGCAACCACTTAAATCTTTCTCTGAAGAGTCTTTTTTGTTCCTGGATCTGCTGCCAAATATTAAACCATCTAACCTGGATCTAGCCTTCTCCTCAGGCAGCCAATGTTGTTCTAATCCTGCTTAATAATATGATAAATGAGAAAAATAAGACTTCAAACCCAGACTTGTGATTGTGCATACGGATAACCAGACTCACATCACCATGTGCTTATGCCACACAGTTATTGATTCAGATTCAGATTCAGATTATTTATTTGTAGCTCATATATGTACATTTAATAAACTGTAATTATAATTCCATAGTAGGCCTATCTTACAATGAACATAAATATATAAGCTACAGGAACTCCTCTAAGGCAATGTTGTGCCGCTGTCGAGGAGTCCCTGTTATTATTTGTCCATACATCATTAGGTACAGTGGCTGGAAGCTTTAAAAATGTTTTTGAAAGAAAAATTTAGAAAGAAACAGAAAACCTGTGGTTGACCGACCTGAGGAGGTGACAATCTAAAATTTGGAGAAACTCATAATGCAATTATCTACACACATAACAATGAGGATTGGTACATGTGCTAGTATAGACTAGCAGAACATGAATACCTTGCAGGTCGAATTTGCCGCACAGAATTAGTTGCGGCACTTTACACCCTGCCAGAGGAAAGTTAGAGCAATGTCAGATGGTTTAAACACACTGTACCTTTCAGCCAGGGCATCTGCTTGCTAGTCAGTATCAGATCCGTGATTCTCCTTGCCAATTAAGCAATATAATCAACCAAATATGTTCCAAGCGTGAGTCCATGTCCTACGGCCGACAACCATGACAGCCACTTGGTGACCTAATTAGCACAGGGGGGAAAACATCACATGGTCAGTGGGCGTGGCCATTGGAGTGAGTGGCCCAGTTTTTGACCCAGATTTTTGAATGCACATGGCACAAGTGACATTTGTTTACAGTGAATTTTCGATGTATTTGGAGAGTTACACTGTCACTTTTTATGGCATAGTTAGGCAATGTTACCCCAAATTGCCAAGTGAGCTGAAACCTCAGCAGTTGACAGCATTTTATTGCTTAATAAACGGAGATAATGTTGTTTGCTGCCTTCCCACAGGCTATGGAAGAGTTTGATTGCCTTTGTGCTGCCTCTCCTGCTTGATGTGGTAAGAATTTTTTGCCATGATAATCAGTGTTAAATTTTAAATATATAGGTCTGACAATGAAGTGATGCAAAACTTAATTTACATATATTTTCTAAAACTTGACATCATGAGTGAAGAAAAAAAAATTCATGCATGTCATTGATGACAAAACTTCACTTGCGCTGCAACTTCTACAATGCTGTAAATGTTTTAACTCTTGTTAAGTACCACAAAAAAAGAAAAAAAGGTCATTTTGAAAGGCCTCTTTTAAAATACTACTGACTGACAACAGTCTGCTGTACAACAGACGAGGGAGGGAGGCTTGAGACTTGCAAAATCCATATGAAATTGGGTGTTGACTTGGTTTCTGGATCACCTAGACAGCTGCCTTTCAGGTCTGCACTCAACAGATCCCAACAGCACTTGAGGTTCTCAGAAATCCATGTAAGTAAGGATATGAAATTGAGCACCTGCAGCAAAATTTTGTAGCCTGCTTGCTATATCATTTACCAGGCTATAGAGTATAGCCTGCTCTTGTTGCGACCATCAGGGAGCAGGCTACAACATTATTGGTACTTGAGGTGCTCACCGTGCTCTAATTCACTTCAGCACATTCATGCATTTCGAAGACAGCTCAGCTCAGTCCTGCTGAGTTCTGCTGAGTGTCTGAAAGAAAGCTGCTCCACTGGCTAGAAGGCAATTCGATACCCATTTTGAGTATTTTTGACTTGAATTCATCAGTCTGCACCCTCACTGCGTTCACCTGATAATACACAAGAGGGCAGCATCTGCTAGTTCTCTGCCAGTTACTCCCGTCCTACAAGATACAAGATACAAAGTTTTATTTTCAATCGGTTGTTACAAACATAGAAACATTAGCTCGCAGAGCTATTGAGACCGATCATAACAAGGCATAAATATTTAACAACACAAAATTAAAAATAATTTTAAAACAATTAAAAAAACTCTAAAAGAGTGACTAGGCCTAATTATATAATATATATATATATATATACTTCTAGGAAACTGAAGGCTTCTGTATCATAGTAATTCATTTTACAACAATTCTGCAGGTAGCACGGGCTTATTGATATATCAAATACAATCTTACAGTGTGGCCAGCCATCTAAGCTTATAGTTATCTATCTATCTATCTATCTATCTACATATCCATCTATCTATCTATCTTTCCTTCTAGTCCATTGCATTCTATAATGTTCCCTCGAATCTACGGGAAACTTACTAGTTTTAGCAAAAAAAAACGGGGAAAATGACAATTTGGAAAACCCACAAAATAATGGCACACATTGAAGAGGGGGAGGGGGGCATTTGAAGCTACTCAGTTCTCGTTTAATAATGGTTGCTACAGGAACTTTCAGGCTTTTTCTGAATGCTCTGCTTTTGCTGGCAAGGTGTTTTACCATTTTGGTATATTCACTGTCTGCTAGATATATCGAAGCTCTTTTCTTGAGGTTTGATCTATAACTGAAGTCTCAAGCTGCCACTACATTGCACTTCTCTGCTCACAAAGTTATGTGTACTACTGTTGGAATAATTTGAAGCTGATGAAATTCCTATGATGTGTATTCCAGATATACCACACGGTGATAATCATGTAGCAAGATGATTGACGTAAACTGTTGAACAAATCTCAAGGGACACAACTAACGGCAACTAGAGACAATCAGATTTAGCATAAAATTTATTAGCTTTGTTTTAGCTGTGAGACTCTCTCAATATTTACAAGTGTAACCTTACCACCTTCTTCCCTTATAAGCCACTTCATATTTTGGCTAAAGACCATAGAATCCATGCAACTTGATCTAGACAAATATTTCATCATTTATCTCCATTGAGTTTTTTGTTAATATTATCAGCATAATAAATTTCATAAAAAAGGACTACAGAGCCGAGGGTTTACAGCAATGCATGTTTTTTTTTTTTGGTTCCAAAGATTTCTCCTAGGGGGCTTCATAGCAAGGCCACGCCTCTTGGTCTTGCTACCTGCCCACATTGCTTGACCTATATTTATTAATAGGCTGTGACCTCAATTAACAGAGCGACAATAGACATGTTGACAGGAGTGAGTGAAGGTTGAAGAAGGTTGAAATTTTTTAAGATGAAGTTCTGTGATTTCTCAAGTGACACCCAAGGAACAGAATAGTGCAAAATGAACGCAAACATCTTCAACATTGCAGGCAAGTAAAGTTTGAGGGTGGGTAAAGCACATGAACTCAACAGGCAGTGTAGGAAAGTGCATGTTTTGATATTGCTGTCATATTTCGTCTTGTGGGTGGCCCAGCTGCGGCTAGACTCTCAATCACATGCATATGAATGATTGAGACAAATAGGTTCTTGACTATGCTAGTATAACTTTCTAAAATTGTTTTCTTTATATATAACTTAAAACCTAGAAAACTATGTGTAAAAATTTTTTTGTTTAAATAAATCAGGCATATTGTTGTAAAAATTAGGAAACCTGTACCTGATGCCATTTCTAGCGAATTCATGTCTCACGGCAGGCAGACGCAGGTCATTTGCATGTCTGGTGTTGTAGTTATGAATTGTAACTGCAAAAGGATCTAGCTGGTGAGGAAAAAGACAGGAGTCAAACCATTTATCAATTTATAACAGAATTTGTAGTCATGCAGTGCACATATATCTTGTATTTTGAGAGTATCTAACTGTTTAAACAAATTACTAGTATGAGCATTATACTTGCTGTTGGTTATCACACGTATTGCTTTTTTTTGAGGTTTAAACATATTATGGGATTGCCAGCCCCAAATTGAGGAACAGTAATGTAAGTGGGGCAAAATCAATGCATTGTATATATTTAGGAGTGCAGCAACTGGCAAATATTTCTTTAATTTAGTCATTATACCTATTGTTTTACTTATCTTCTTGGATATATAATTTATATGAGGTTTCCATTTCAAGTTTTTATCTAGAACAAGCCCCAGAAAGTTAAATTCATCACAAAAGTCAATTTTGATGTCATCAATGTAAATATTTGGTATTTCTACTTGTCTATTTGAAGTATGGAACAGCATGGCCTTTGATTTTTCAATATTTAGAGACAATTTATTTAACTTCAATCAAGTACTAATAGATTCTAATTCATTATTAATTTCATTTTCCATAACATTAAAGTTGTCTTTGTTCAGAGTTGCAAATAGAGTGGTGTCATCTGCATAAATAAGTGCCTTTAAATTCTTTGTGACAGATGGAAGATCATTTAGATAAATTATGAAAAACAAAGGACCAAGGATAGATCCCTGAGGAACACCACAAGGTATATTCATTAGGTCAGATTGTGTGTCATTGATTTCAACAAATTGCTTCCTGTCACTAAGATAACATTTTAATAACTCAAGGGATTTATCTCTTATGCCATAGTATTCCAATTTGTGAAATAAAATTTGATGGTCTAGCGTGTCAAAGGCCTTTGATAAATCCATGAAGATATTTATTGGTGTATTATTTTTATCCATTTCATCAATTATTCTTTCCACTTATTCCATTGCCGCATATTCTGTTGAATGCTTGCTCCTAAAGCCATACTGATTCTGGTAAAAAAGTTTCAAGTTATCAAAATATTCATAGATCTGATTATGCATTATTTTCTCAAAGACCTTTGACACACTAGACAGAATGGAAACTGGGCGATAGCTGATTATGAGATTTTTTTCATTCTTTTTGTACAATGGCATAACTTTTGCAATTTTCATGGAGTCTGGAAAAACTGCACTGTGAAATATCTGATTAATAATCTGCATCAAAGGCAATGCTGTTTCATTTTTAATGAATTTCAAAAGCTTATTCGTTATTTTGTCCTGGCCATAACTAGTTTTGGGTTTCAAAGAATCTATTGCCTTAATTACATCTTCGGTTCCTACCAATTTAAACGAAAACATTGATTGTACTGGGTTGTTTAGATAATCTTTGAACGATTTATTTCTCGGAGTAGTTATATTCTTGGCTAATGTCGGACCAATTTCAGTGTAATACTTATTAAATTCATTGACAATGGTTTTAACATCAGAATTTGGAGTATCATTTATTAGAAATTCTTTAGGATAATCACTCAATTTCTTTGATTTGTTTATCAGATTATTGATGGTAGCCCAAGTCTTTTTCACGTCTGTTTTAAATTTCTGGAAGCAGTTATTATAATAAAGCTTTTTTGCATGAGAAATTGTTTGCTTTAATATTTTATTGTAAGTTTTAAATTTTGTGAGAGACGTATGATATTGAGGGCTGTTAACTGAAAGTGATTTTAATTTAATGTATAACTTATCCTTATGAGATATAGATTTTAGAATAGCTTTTGTGATCCAACATGACTTTTTGTGTTTATATTTATTAAATTTAACATATTTGCAAGGAAAGTGCTTGTCTAGATGATGCGATATAATGTCAGTAAAATTTCTACAACTCTCTGTGGGATTGTCCTTCAATATATTTTTCAATTTTTCACTTATTTCTAAGCTATTTATGTCATGTTTAAAATTTTCAAATTGCTGTGGACTACTAGAATATGTTTTCACATATTTAAAGGAGCATTTGTCACAGTTAATGTAATCTAAAGAAATAAAATATGGCAAATGATCCGAAATATTGCTTAATAGGACTCGTGCCTTTGTATTACAAAAGTCATCTGAAAACTTAACAAAGAAGTTATCTATCAGTGTTCCATTTTGCTGGGTCAGACGAGTTGGGACGGTTATTTTTGGAAGATAGCCATTTGATATCACATTGCTAAGAAAGTCGCACACAGAAGTATTCTGCTTTACATTTAATAAATTTATGTTGAAATCCCCAGTGATAATAACATACTTATAATTTTTAAGTTTATCAAATATAGCATTGACATCATCTATAAAGTTGTATATATTCTCATAATTGGGACGAGGAAGTCTGTAAAAATTTCCCATAATTAACTTTTTATTTATGCTATATTTATCCTTCACCGTTATTTCTATGAATTGGGCATCCCAGAATTCAGAAGAAGTATCTAAGTTAATAATTTTATAATCATAGTGTTCTTTTAGATATATACAAACTCCACCATGGGCACTGCATGACTTACCAACAGAAATTAAGTGATATCCTGGAAGCTGAAGCAATGACAAGTCGCTGTCTGCCGTGAGCCATGTCTCCTGCAAGCAAATGGCATCAAGTTTACTGGTTGATTCATTGAAATAGTCAATATAGGTTTTTAACAGCTCAAATTTAGCATTTAATGACTGACAATTTAAAGAAATGATTTTAAAACTGTTACTTGTTTGACCGAGAATCTCATGAAATTCATCATTTTTAACGTAAGGAGAATTTTGAAGAAGCGATGGTTCACTATGGCTATCACCAAAATCAGTTAGATCACCTTCCAGCAGGTCAACCAAGGATAGATTTTCTTCAAAGGATGGCAATGAAATAGCAGTCATAGTCGTGTAAAAATAGTTTCATGAATCCAGCCACTGTACCTGAAAAACAGAAAATATGTGGATTACTTCCATTATGTACAATAACAATAATTGCCAAATCTGAAAGTTTTTTGTTATAACATATGTACAAAAAAAGCATTGCAAAATGATGAGATATCATTTGCACAAAGTTAGATTTAAGCAATATGTAACAAGAAATTTAGCGGCTATTCTTTTTTCAAATTTGAATTAATAATCAACTATAAATTCAAAGACCATCGGTTCATAGTATAGAAGTAAATATATGTCTATTTATATGTGAGAAAACAGAGTTACCATTAACAAATTGATTTTTCAGTATTGAGTAATTTTGCAAAATCATTCATCAAAGTTTAAAAAAGTAACATTTATGAAATTTGTAATATTCACATATTTATAATAGCTAACATGGACACATAAGTCATGTATATATTTCTAATATCAATCATACAAGTAGCTTCCAATACACACATGATGAGCTTAAAATCAAATAATTTTGCAAAAGGAACAAGTTTCAAAATAGAAACACCATCAAACACAAAACTTATTGTTGAATGAGCGAACAGAAACCAAAAACTCATACATATTAAAAAGAGAAAAAATAAATAAATCTAAATTCTACTAGACAGAGGAAATACTTCCTTCACAAAGGAAATCTACTGAATGTGTTGGAATAAACATTGCTAACAATGAATAGGTTATTGCAAGATAACGGTTTTAACAAAATTGGGAAAAAATCAAATATGTTATGATATTTAAAATATTAAACTAGTCTACTTTTAATCTTTCTTTATTATTTTCTTACCCTTGATGCTTCCGTGTTTAGTATGTTCAGATCACACAAACAGAAAAATGAAATCTTTGTATTTTGAGTGAAAACAACTAGATAAATTTAAGCAAAAAAAAAGCTACCTGATAAGAAAAACAACAAAAAACTCAGCACTAATACCAAAAACTCATTGTGCTTAGCTTCTAGAAATGCAGTGTTTTAGGAGTATGCAATTATTACTTAAAAATACATTGAACTGATTTACCTTCATTCACAATGCACATCACTGTCCCTTGCTTGTCATAGAACACACAATACTGTTTTCAGTAAAGTTATTTAACCTAGAAGCACAACTGTGAAATATTAAAATATGTATATTATATTGCTAGTGTGATGTACAGTTTACCAGGATTAAGAGCATAATGCAGATCAAAACTAAACAATTTATCATTCATGCTAAATTGATCACACAGACAACAGACCCAGTTTCGTTCTATAAACATAAACACAAGTCAGCTAATAATGTTGAGGAAATTCCAAAATATTGAATATATACACAGAAATCTCCATTTACACATATCAAGTATGAAATATTTAAAATAAATCTTCGGAGATAAGTATAGGAGATATACGCCTGATCACTGAATCACATTCACATAAATTGTATGCATGATCATGAGAAATTGCAGAATGTATTCAATTATAAGTTAACAAGAGATACTGTAATATAGCTTTGAATTTTAGATTACTGTATTTTTTTTCCTGCTTTCTAGCTTAAAACGTAACTGATCTTCAACATTGGGAAGTGGAATAATTCTTTAACATTATTTGAATAAATATGTTAGAGAAAAATTAATTGAGACATCAAGAAAAGGGCTTTCAAACTTAACAGATTCCCATGTTCAGTGACACATTTATAACTCAATACAGCAAAGTGGAATATTTAGTATTTACCTTGCATATTTTTAAAATGTGTGATAACATATTATTACAGTAAAATTAAAACTAGAGGATATGGTGAGAGACAGAGATATTCATCTAGTTTTACTAGTAAATTACAACATTTAGGTTTTTAACATGAAGAGTAAAGAAATATTTAACTAACACCTAGTAACTTTAAAAAGTAAACCAATTGTTCATTAATTGATAAGTCGTATGGCATCATTCGCACAATTTTCAATCACCTCGAAGCGTCTTGGACCAAGATACACACCACCAAACCATCTTGAGACAACCACTATCGAATTGGTTACTTCTTGTTCTTGGAGTAATTTCAGCAGTCTTCCGGCAGCTCCATGTTCGTCATCATCGCAACGGCCTTCCTTGTTGCCATATCTGAATGCATAGATATTGTGGTCTGCCGAAGCGATAACTTTATCTGACATCAGTTCAGCAAGAACTGCATCAACTGAGATTCCTTGAGTTAGTTTTGCAGCATGACCCCGGAAAGTAGATTCTTTTTCAACAACCCTTGGAGTATGACGTATGAATGCCCTGTTGTAATTCTCATCTGGGCAGATGATTCTTTTGTCATCCTTCGCTTGATGAGTAACCCCATTTACAGTCAACTTGTCAATGGACCAACTCACTTTTGTCGTGTTGTCCTCCTTTTTTTTGTCCTTCGCATCCTTGAAAGTGGACCACAAACGTTTTCTTCGTTCGGAAATTTCTGGGGGAAACTGCTCTTGTACAACAAAATCCGTGCCTTTGAGATGCTTCACATGGCGAAAAACGACATCTTTGGCTTTTGAAGACAGGAATTTCACAACAACTGCTCTCGGTTTGTTGTTTGTTTTAGTGCCGATACGATGGGCACGGTCTATGGTAATGAGATTTAGATCTTTCTCACCAACTTTTAGATCCTTCTTGATGAAGTTCACCACCTTCTTCTCCGTGTCAGCCCAGCTTTCTTTGTCACTTTCTTCTATTCCCTGTATTACTATGTTCTCTCGCATGGATCGAGTTTGCAAATTCAAGATTTTCTCATTTTGAGAGTTAATTTTGGTCTGAGCTTTAATCAAAAGTCCATTTGTCAGCTATAGTTGCTTCTGAAGTGCTTTCACCTGCGTTTTCAGTTCAGTATTTTCCCCACTCAGATAGTCCAGACTACTTCTCATTTCAGAAATGTCTTTCATAACTTTAGATAGCTGACTTTGTACCTTCTTGTCTGTGGAAACGTTTTTTTCTTCAGGCTGTGTTGGAGGCATAATGTAGCTCAATCTCACCTGAGACAAATAGTCACTAACACCTTGAATAATGGCCAGTGGTCAATGGCAGGCTTAACGGTTGAGTGACAATGGGTGATTCCAATTGAAATCCAAGTTTCAGGTAAACTC
Organism: Platynereis dumerilii; assembly: GCA_026936325.1. Classification (NCBI taxonomy): domain Eukaryota; kingdom Metazoa; phylum Annelida; class Polychaeta; order Phyllodocida; family Nereididae; genus Platynereis; species Platynereis dumerilii. The sequence continues at coordinate 27,010,610 of JAPTHN010000006.1, forward strand.
AAAACGTTTTTCAATAAATATAGATCACAGGAAATTCATAAACTCACAAAAACGTCTCATATAGAATCCTTGATCTTTCAAAATAACATGGTCCAAGATTTACAGCAATCCACAATCTTTATCCACCAAGAACTTTGAAAAAAAGAGAGAGCCAACAAACAGTGTTTGTTACATGGGAGCAGCCATTATCGCATTATTGAAATCATCGACATTTGTCTGAAGTCAGTTTCCAAAAACATGGTCTCTACAATTTGTCCAGTTCATGAGGTTTGTGGACACAACATCATCTGTAACATATTTAACTAGAACGGGCGCTCGGAGAGCACATAGCTTCGCTGTCCATTTAAAATTGAACTTTGACTACTGGAAGATGCCGCACATAAGGGGCCGACCATTCGATAGGTAGCTACAGGTGGAAACGCTGAACAATTTTTTTTGTTTTCAGTGTCAAGTGGGAAACTTTTTTTTCTTCACCAAAAAGCAATAGCAATAGCAAAGATCATCTGGTCGGCCCCTAAAAAGTTGATTAAGACATCAACTTATATATGAAGGCTTGAATGTTATTGCAGCATCATTCATTGGATTATCTACAATTTTATGCTAATTTCGGCAATTCTGATCAGATTTTCATCAAATAAACATTGAAATGTTGCTAATTTAGTGCTTTTGCACCTTCTACGGACCTTTAATGGCCATTTTTGTAGAGAAAATGTAGAAATATACACCCTCCTGGCTGGTAGTGCTGCAGCAAAAAACGATAGTGCATGCTGCACTGTAGAGGCATTTTTCAGATTTCTTTAACTGTGGCCCGAAAAAGCTCCAATTGTCACCAAAATTTAATCAGGTCTTGTGTAGTACAAGTGAACACATCATGCTGAAGGAAATCTAAATCCATCCAGTAGTTTTTGAAGGAGGCAACTCACATACACACTAACGCACATACTGAAGTGCCAGGAACCACAATAGCTTCTCAGCGAAACTAATTATTATTTTCTGAGAGAATTACACTTCAACCTCTCTATTACGACCACCAGTGGTTCCAAGCCATTGTGGCCATAATAGCGAGGTCGTCGTAATGAAGAGGTAGTACATTTTCTCAAAGTGACCACCAGGGGTCGCTGCTAGTGGCCGCCACTAGATGGCAGTACTGGTGCCACTAGGAGTGTTGGCTTATCAATGCCCATGCACTCTCTGAAACAACAGGTGTGAAGTGCATCACAAAATTAAATAAATAAAACACATCATAATCAAAGTCATCTCTAGTTGTTCAATTGGTGTTGACCATGATTATAATGTCCTTTTTCTTTTTAAGTTCATTTTGCTTACTGGCCATTCATTGATTTATCATTTCTAAAGAATATTATAAGAGAGTCCATAGATTCCATAATCACTGTCATATAGGCCTATATCTTTAAAAAGTTAATGAAGGCTTGAAGTTTTGAATATCCTTTATGAGATAAAGCTCAATGGCAATTCAGAACAGTGGGTCGGGCCTAAAATTGCACTTTAGAAAACCTCAGTGTCAGAACTTGACCGTCAATACCAATCAGCAATGAATTGGATTACTTTAAACTTAGCTTATTGTGCTTTTTCATAGATCTATCTTAACTTACATGGCTTAATTCAATTGGCTAGCTAATTTGCTTTTGGTCAGTGTGCTACCTGTCTTTGTATTGAAGTGGAGCAAACACACGGCCTGACAGAGGGTCGCCAATACTCATTTCTGCTTGATCATACACTATCAGCTGCATTTTACCCCATTGCCCGTAATAGGTGAGGTCAGATTAGCCGTTTTGTACTCCAGAAACTGCCCGTATTTACGAGGTGGCCGTATTAATGAGGTGCCCGCATTGGAGAGGTTTTAATAAGCATAAAAGAAAGGAAAAATATTCGGTTCCAGGCCTTAATGTCCGTAATTGCGAGGTGCCCGTATTAGAGAGGTGGTCGTAAGGTGAGGTTGAAGTGTACTACTTTCAACACATGCTCAAAGGGGCTTCATCCGTAAGGTGGTACCACTTTAAATTCACTGCAATAGCAACAATAAAAAAAAAGAAAGATAACTTCATAAGAGCCAATTGCTTTGAAGTTACATGGAGCCAATAGAAGAGCAACCAATCACCTAGGTGATATTTAATGCTCTGCTAAATCAGCCTATATTTTCTATATGAGAAAATATGCCACTTTTAAAACAAAGACCAGCACAGGGCCACAGGCATTGAAAGACGTCTAAATAGCCCTTAATCATACCAAACAGCTATAAAATGCCATGCCAAGCACTGTATGTACTTAAAGATCTCTTAACGCTCTCAGACTCCACAGTGTTGCTGTGAGAGCAGAAATTCATGGAATCTGGAGAAGGGACAACCCCAAGTCATCTGAAAACGACTCCAAGCCAGTGCCTGCCATCCTCTAAATCCAGTGGCCTCTTTCCAGTAGGTCATCCTTGGTCTCTGTATTTCTTTATTGTAACTTCTGATTAAGATGCTACTGAGGCTATGCCATATTAATTATATAAAACATGTTGCTATAGCAGATGAATGCCATCATGAGAAATTAAGTCTGAAAATCCTCTCCACATAACCACCAAAACAAAGATTAGGACCTGCATTCCATGCTTCCCTGACCTGTAATTAGTTTGTAATGAGTATAATTAGGACTAAATGTGTGCTTGAACTTCCAGTTTGATGTCACAGCTTTTACCAAACTACAGCATGGGCTCTTGACCTATCACCAGCTTATTACATCATGCTCATTGCTCCAGAATGCCCATAATGATTGTAGTTGCAGCGGCACTGAATTTAGCAAGCAAGTAGTATAGTGTAAAACCTCCAATGCACTTTTGACCGTGCAGCCATCTTGAACTATCATGGCCCAAGTGGATCCACTTGGGGAGAGGACTGTCACTACGTCCAATCCTGCAAATAGGGGCTCTAGGGTTAACTCGGGGTCAGACTCTGGTCACTCCTTTGCCCTCCTCAAATGCTTGTAAACAGCCTCTACCATAGGCTTTTCTCAAGCCATTGCATTTGTTAGAGCTGTGAGCTCTAATTGATTTGTATGTTTCTCAATGTTTGGCATTGTTGGCCATTGTATGTTTCACAGTTTCATTGTGTGAAATCTGTCAAAAGGGACTTCCCTTCACAGGCCAGAGTGGCATTTCAATTCAGAACAGAAAATAATTTGTCATGATAACATCTCCTTGTTCAGTTCACCAAAAAGGTCAAACTGCAGATTGGAGATCCAGCACCTGGAAAGCCAAGATCAAGTCCAAAGTTTCTGGAGAGACCTGTCCAAAAGTTGGTTTTGATTGTTGAATGTGATTGAACTCTCTATGTATATCAGGATATAACATTACATGTAGTTCTTCTCTGCCAATGTGATTTCAGGTTTTGTAGATAAAGCCCTTGGTAATGGTGTACAATTAACAAGTGTTTGTCTTTATTATTGGAACTTTGCCTCTCGTCTACCATACTTATGAAAGCTGTTTGCCAAGTACATCTCTTTTAAGTGTTTTCCAAATTTTAATGGTAATGTCAAAATTGATTGGGAAACCTTCTTGTATTGTACACAGCTCACAGTCATTTAGTAACCTTCAAGTTTATAAATCCAAAATCCATTTTCATTTATCTATGTTCCTTTATGGTGTGGGGAGTGTTAGAGCTGTGAGCTCTAATTGATTTGTATGTTTCTCAATGTTTGGCATTGTTGGCCATTGTATGTTTCACAGTTTCATTGTGTGAAATCTGTCAAAAGGGACTTCCCTTCACAGGCCAGAGTGGCATTTCAATTCAGAACAGAAAATAATTTGTCATGATAACATCTCCTTGTTCAGTTCACCAAAAAGGTTAGTGTCATTTCATATCATTGTGCTGATGTAATTTCATATATATATTCATTATGTTTTATTTAGCTCATATTTATGTGACCTTTTGTGTTTGTTGTAGTGTCACGGAATGGTTTGCAATGGAAAGAAAGGATTTGTCAATAAACCATCCAGTAAACACTTAATGGTGTTTTTTGTCATACTAACAGCGTTGCAGAGATGTTAAATTGGCTGTTACAGCATTATATTGCATTGCATTTCACAGTACAGCCAATGGTCACCCATCCAACATTACTTTCTGCTATACTTGTAGTAGTGTGCCATTCCTCAATGTACGATGCAAGCTTAATAGTAATTTGAATCACAACCTCAAGGGGCTTTGTCAACCAAATACAACAGAAAAATAGAGGAAGTAAAGAACAATTCTGTACCTCTCATACCTGCATTTCACTTACGACTGACGAGTGACGCCCAGAATTATCTGAGTGATGTCATTACCAATATTTGCCATTATGCTTGTACATTTTTCATTCATATGTCCCAGTAAGACACTCATATCCTACCCACTGATGTTCTCAAACAACTGAAAGAGTATTTCAGGTTGCATGTGATAGTAAGAAGTTAGATCAATCCTATTTCTATGCAGCATGTTTTTTCCCGATGCATCTGAAATGTCTTTTTAATTTAAAGGCTATTTTGCTTATTGGTGCAATCAATATGACAATATTCCTAGTTCTGTGTCTTTCCGCTTTCAGCAAGCGTGTAATTATTTTGTTTTATGGTTCTGCTTAAGCAGCATTTGTTTTCCTCAAAATGAAAAAAATATCATGAAATCTCAGTGGTGGTTTTGAACCATATTCCCCTAGGCCTCAATTTTTTATGAATCATATTCTGATTTTAGCAACCCCCTCAATCCAAGCAGCAGTTCTTAGGATCAGAATAATATGGCTCAAACATATCACTACACTCTGTTAGTTGATTTTATTTTATTTTATGCTGCTGTAGAAGTTCAACTTGTTTCCAATGTGGTTCTGTGGCAAGCATTCGATAATCTATAGTGTTTTTTAATATGAGCATTTTAAGTGAAATTGAAACAAAACTATATAATGATGGAATGGATGACTGGGGCTTTACGTCCTGTATTTGTGCACTTGGTAAACTATTTAGGAAGGGAGGAGGACACTGTTACCAACTAAGCTAACACCAGCCCCCACATAGAGTGATTAAAAACGTCTTACAGAAAATCATCCAATTACTGAGTTACTAAAGTGATCTCATAGGAAATGAAAAGCTGATCTTGAATCCTTTTGATGAGACTACCCAATTAGAATGAAATTACCAAATAAAAGAATAATATTCAAGCTTGGCTTCTGGGAGTGTTCACCAGGGAAAATCTGTAGTATTGCATTTGAAGATTCTTCAGCTTGAAATAGTTTCAAGACAGCACCAATCATAAGGGAACATTTCCTTAGGCAGATCCTGTTTCATTTCTCCGTAATTGTAAAGATGTTTTCTAATTTGTTCAGGTCTTGTTTTTGTTTGAGTCTCTGCATTACAAGCCACAGACTGGCATGCCAGTTATTTTTCCCATTAGAAATTGGAATAACTGTTGTCTTTTGCTAACCTGCTGAGGAGATGAAAACCATCACCCGTGTATTGGTATCTTTGATAAGCAAAACCTGAATATAATACACAGACACAGGAGAGATTGCTCATGGTCTAATAGAGCTTCACATACTGTGGAAACTGAAAGAAAACAATTCACTTGAGGTTGGGAGGACGATGCTGCTAGGGGCAGGACATAAAACCAGAGCTCTAATGGATATATTCAATAGCCATTGAGACAACTGTTGTCTTGCTTTCTGTCAATTTGCTTGCTTGTCATCAACCCACCAATCATGTTGGGATATTCACTACACTAGAGGGTTGTTTTGGAAATTGAAATCTGCTACACCCATAAAATCCATCGCTAGAACAGATAACATGTCTGGAACCGGCTGCATTGGTTTTGTTACGCGTAATGAGCATGGAGTTAGCCGCAGAATGATAACTTTGCGAGTTTCATTATAGAAACTGCAATTATTTCTGTTGTTATTTCCCCATGCTCTGACAAAAGCAGGATGGTTTCATAACTTTCCAATCACTCAGTACAGGGAGGATAATGATTCAGGCCAAAACCCAGCGGATGTCGATGATTGCATTTCATTTAGGATCTCAAATCGAGAGACATTCTAGACCATGCAGTTCCACTCCAAATATTTGTGGTACAATCAAGAATCATCTTGTAGAATTATACTGAGCACAAGGAACTGTCAGACACAAATTCAATAATAAATCTAATCACCAAGAAGTACGATTATCGCAATCTGCGTGAGCTATTTAGTTCCTGAATGGCCAATTGGCTATCTGCCATTTATCAAACCTGCATTGTTTGAGAACCATTTTTGAGGGAAAAGATTAGTTTCAAGCACGTAATTACCTCTAAACATTGCCAAGAGGCATTATTTACCTTCTGAAAGCACCATGCCAAAAATCAAGTTTCCCCCTGATATACCACATTTTGTCCTCTGCCACAGGTGCACCTCACCTTATGACCAACATCCCTGCGACCCTGCATGTCTATCATGCTTGCAAAGTGCAAGATGTAAAGCCCAAGTATTCATCTCCAACAGAATCACCAATAATCATCATCTCCAAGAACTTGAATTCCGGATTTACCAACTACACTGACCCGGATGAGTAGGGACTACAGTAAGAAAGTGAAATGCACTCTTGTCACAGGGTGAAACATTTGCCTTATATAGCTAAGCAGAACCGGGAGTCGAACCTAGGTCCTGAAAGTAAGTAGCCTAGTGCACTACCACTGAGCTAGGCTTTGCCGCTCCCCCCCCCCTGGCCCCCCACCCACAGACTGCAAGAATCAAGTTCAAGAAGTATCATGTCAAGAGTAAAGGCCCTCTGAATGAGTACTCTTATGGATCAATTGTCCAACAAACAGTGCCATCTGCCTCCAGTTTACTCTGCTAAAAGGAAACTCACAGAGAAGTGCATTACCCAAATATTACACTAATGCACACAGATCATTCTCCTCTTAAATCAACATCAAATAGGCAATTCAAACACAATCTATTCAAAACTGATTATTTCAAGCATCATAACAATCTGGAGAACACTTAAAGTAGGCAATTGCTACCAGAACAATTTATTCCCAGATTAACGGAGAAGGCTTGTACGCGTATACAGTGCATATATTCATCTGCAGAACATTAATCTCTGTTGCCGTGGAAAATATTTTACATGAGGCCAATTCTTACAATTTCCATTTATCAATTTCTCAGCATGAAACTTAAATCATACCGGATGCTGCTTCACCAGATATTGTTCCTTTTAGCATGGAATTTGCATAGTCAATATGCAACAGAAGAAAGTTTCATCTTGCACAGCAATTAGCAAGGCAATCCAATTTCTTTGAATCTATTTTGAAAAAAGCAGCTTTCTTTTAAATTCCTTAGTGATTCAAAGTCAGCCATGGCACAGATAAATAGCACTAAACTTTTAAATGACAGCTTCCTGAAGGTACTTGTGGCAGGCTGAAGTCTTTCAATCTAATCAGACACAGACAGTATTTGTATGTTTGAAGAGTTGTAGTCTACCCATATCCTGATAGATATCCATGAAAGAGAACAACCATTTAAAATTATCTGTACATCAGTCCGTTTTTAACTGCTAAGCAAATATCAACTTTCATTTTCAATTCAAAATTGACAGAATGAAATGTCATGCAGTTCCAGCTGAAATATCAAAGCAGGCAAAAACATGATACCAATGAGTCTGAGTGAAAGAAGTAAAGTTGAGAAAAGGAAGAAGGGACTTGAGAAGAGAATTTAACAGAGCTAGCAAGAGAAAAGAAAACTTCAGCAGCATTTTAGTTGGATGCTATTTCTCTTTTTTTTTAAAGCCACAGCCAAGTGTCTCACCAGACTATCAGAGTGTTCTCTCCAGAAAATGAAAGAACCATAACTTAGGCAGATTAAAATAACATCTTAACTGAACAGCGACAAACAACAGCAATCATCCTGCGTCATGCACTCATATGTGAACAAGACCTCTAACAAAGAGTTGAAACGTCATATCAACCAAAATATGTAAGTCTCAGTGAACAATAATACAAGATATCATGAAAAAGTGGTCTGCTCAATTGCACCAGGAGGTTAACAATTGCAAGCGCTGTGAACTAATTCTCATTTAAAGCAATATATGAAAAATAATATGTAGAACTCAAAGTTCCAAGGATGACAAATAGTGACGTTTCAGTTGCACATTTTATTCAGATGCTGACTTTACAGCCAGGTAAATCTGGAAACAATTAAACACAAATATAAATACTCATTCACACAATCAACATTCACACAACTTACATACAAAGATCAGAGTAATGTCTAATAATGTCTAATAATTGTCATCATAATATCACATCACTAGCCATTGCATAGTGTGTATAATAGGGTGGAGTGAAAAAAGTCAAAATGTGAAATTCAAAAAAGAGCCCCCCCAAAAACTTGTCAAATATAGTTAAATTACTATTTATGACCATTTTGGGTAATTTCACTCATTTTTGTAACGCCTACCCTGGGTGTTTTGAAATAACCTTTTTCGATGTTTTGCGAGGCGTCAAAAATGCTGTTTTTGACCATAAAGTGGGTTATAAATGAGATAGAGACATGATTTAAACAGCTGAAAGTAAGTTTATAACCATACCAAAGTTATAAGAAAACAAAAAAATGCAGAAATACTTACTTTACATGATGTAATATTGAAATAACAGGATTTTTGCCAATTTTTGGCACTGCTTTTGTTCCCGAAATGATGTTTTTGTCATAAAATTGGTTCTAAATAAGCTACAGACATGATTTAAAGAGCTGTATATATGTGTTAGACCATGCCTAGCACAATGGACAATATTGTGTGTGAGAAAGATATGCTTTAGATAATGTAATATTCAGATATTATGATTTTTCTTACTTTTTTGCAGTCTTCAAATTCTTTGAATTTCGATTTTGTCATACAATGAGTTCTAAATTAGCCATATACATATTTTTTAGAGCTTTACTTATGTGTAAGACCATGCCAAGCACAATGGACAATATTGTGTGTGAGAATAATATGCTTTAGATGATTTAATATAACTAATATTGAGATATTATGATTTTTCTTACATTTTTGCAGTCTTCAAATTCTTTGAATTTCATTTTTGTCATAAAATGAGTTCTAAATTAGCCATAGACATGTTTTAAAAAGCTGTACATATGTGTAAGACCATGCCAAGCGCAAAGGACAATATTTTGTGTGATATAAATATGCTTTATATCATGTAATATTAAGATATTTTGATATTTCTTACTTCTTTGTATTCTTTAATTTTTGAATTTGGTTTTTGTCATAAAATGGGTTAAAATGAGCTAATGAATGATTTAAAGAGCTGTACACATGTTTTATACTAGGCTTGACATGATAGATAACTTTATATTTGAAAAGAAATTTCACCTTATTTGTTAAATTGATAAAATGAGACAAAGAATGGACATTTTGTGAGATAAGTACTTTTGCGTTCATGAAATAATAATACTTTTCATAAATTGGGTTCCAAGTGAGCCGGGTACATGATTTAAACAACAGAAGATATTCTCAGGACAATGCTGCACATGATAAATAATATTGTATGTCTCATATATGTCATTTCTAATGTAACATAGGGATAACATGATTTCTTTTTGTATTTGTAGCTCCTGAAATTGTTTAATAACTCACTCCGAACAGAGACAATCAGATATTGTACAGCATTATTTCTTCAGCCTTCTTCTTACGTCTTTATAATCCAAGAACTCCATAAACTCAATACAGATGCTCAGCAAAGGTAGCATGATACATCCATTCTGGAATTTAAGTGATTCTGTACTAGAACAGTCTGGAACAGTCTTGCGACAGTCCTGCCTAAAGTTGAAAACATTTTAATGATGTTTTCTTCAGCTCAAATGCAAGTCCTAACCTCTCTGTAATGTTTGCATGCCAACCTGGTGTTTATTGTACATTTTGAAGATAAATACAAATAAACCAGGTTGAAGAAATAATGCTACTTAATTAATGCCTATCATCAATCTGCAAGATAACTTTCAAAAGCATCTTTGAAGCTTAAAATAAAACATATAAATCATGTTATCCCCATATTCGATTAGATATGATAAATATTCTTACATATAATGTTATTTATCATGTTAAAGATGGTCTTAAAAATATCCCCTGCTCTTTAAATCATGTCCCTAGCTCATTTTGAACCCAATTTATGACAGGTACTATAATTTCATGAGCCGAAAAGTATTTGTCTCACAAAACTCTCATAAAATCATAATATTTCAGTATTACAGCATGTACAGCTTAATTGTCTCACACACCATATTGTCCATTGTGCTTGGCACGGTCTTACACAAATGTACAGCTCTTTAAATCATGTCTTTAGCTAATTTAGAACTCATTTTATGACAAAAACAAAATTCAAAGAATTTGAAGACTGCAAAAAAGTAAGAAAAATCATAATATCTCAATATTATATCGTCTAAAGCATATTTTTCTCACACACAATATTGTCCATTGTGCTAGGCATGGTCTAACACATATATACAGCTCTTTAAATCATGTCTGTAGCTTATTTAGAACCAATTTTATGACAAAAACATCATTTCGGGAACAAAAGCAGTGCCAAAAATTGGCAAAAATCCTGTTATTTCAATATTACATCATGTAAAGTAAGTATTTCTGCATTTTTTTGTTTTCTTATAACTTTGGTATGGTTATAAACTTACTTTCAGCTGTTTAAATCATGTCTCTATCTCATTTATAACCCACTTTATGGTCAAAAACAGCATTTTTGACGCCTCGCAAAACATCGAAAAAGGTTATTTCAAAACACCCAGGGTAGGCGTTACAAAAATGAGTGAAATTACCCAAAATGGTCATAAATAGTAATTTAACTATATTTGACAAGTTTTTGGGGGGGCTCTTTTTTGAATTTCACATTTTGACTTTTTTCACTCCACCCTAGTGTATAATCATAATAGATATAGGAAATAAAAGTATTTAACAACCTTGTAACCTTTGAGGTCATGAAGGTCACTCTAAGTGGCAATGTAAATAAAAGTTGTAAGTAATACAATTAAGCAATATAACCAATTAAGTAATATAACCAATACAAGTAATATAACCAATACAAGTAAGCCTATGTTTAAATATGAATAAGGTTGATAAAGTCTATTAATAAGTACAAGTATGAATTAATATGAAACAATTATAAAATTAACTTACAGCAAGTGCAACTGCTGGAGGTTGTCTTTTAGTATGTGTCTTCTTCAATGTCTAATAGTGCAATCATGAATTTTAGAATGAACAGCTGACAAGAGAGGAAGCACACTTTCACAGCTTTCACAGCTTTTGACAACTTAAACATAAAAGGGAGCTTGACTCAAACAATGTTAAACAATGTTAAACTGTGATTCTATGTTAGAATGAAACATCAGTTGTTATAACTGATTGACTTAAAGTAATGAAATGACAACACAACACAGTAAACATGGACAGTTGTGAAACACAGATCCATAAAAGATCCAACAAGTAGTTAGGACTTAATGAATATGTCATGATCATGCTTATATATAAATAAATAGTTGCACTCACAAAACCTAATCTGCGTGATGCAGATTATACTCCCACCTTTTGAGGCCTGTATAAAGGTATCAACACATTAAATGAATTAAAAATGAAGCATCATAAATGAAATTGAAAATACAACCTTAGGCCTATAAAAAATAATTTGAAATATTTGAAATACCACAATTTGAGTGACTTTATGTCAAAACACAAAGAGATACAATTGTAAGTCATATTAGACTGAACATGATTCAGAAAACATTTTTGGGAAAAATTGAAAAAAAATAACAACAAATCACTTCAATACAAAAAGAATTATGCAGGTTACAACACTTCAGTGACGATCCCAAGGGGCCAGACACAGCATGGAGATCCAGGTGATGGATCCAAACTTTCCTTGAGCATCCTGTTCATGATCCAGGCGATTCTCTCCAATGCACCCTCAGACCAAAACAGGAAATCTTCAGTGTAGACACTCAGGACTTGGCAAAACAGCTCATGAGCACTTGTGGGACGAAAAGCAGCCTGCATTTCTAAATTCACTTTTAGCTTACTGACATTATATTGACTCATTAACAATCTAACAAGAAATTGACCAGATTTGTTAATACACTAAAAAAATATGTACAATAACCATAGGCTGACAATCTAGCATCACAAGAATAGTATAACTGCATGACTGCATCATCAAATTCTGAAGGCTTGACACATCTGGGAATCAAAAATTCACTTGAGGACTTCAAAGAATGCATCCACTGCTCCCACCTTGTAACAAGCTCCTGGTGCACAAAATCATCCCAATCCAGCTTCTGCATCACTGCTTCTTGGAATAGCTTGCCAGACACACCTACAGGATTGACAAAGCCTGGGGAGTTGACTTGTGCTGGAAGATCCATGGTTCCGGAGAATACATCACAATTTGGAGCATCACACTGCACTTTCTCGTCATTTCCAACAAACTTAGTGAGTGGGAAGTCACCTTTCTGGAGTAAGGAGGTTGTTTCTTGGATCATCTGGTTGGCTTCTGATCTGCTTGGAGCTGTGTCGTCATACCATGGAAAGTGGAGGGCATCTCTCTGGTAGATAGGGATTTTCACTCGATGATACATGGCATCGATACCTCCCACCGCTGCATACTGAAGCTGGTGAAATTTGACTTCTAGACCCCTCTTCTCCACCGTTTTCATTGAAGAGATGAGTCTGGCCACGGCTTGCGGCAGATTATTGGTGAAGGCGATATGAGGCTTCCAGCGGGGGAGAGGTAGCTCAAGGTGACCGTTGTCAACTTTGACATTATCATCGCACAATTTGACATGTTTATCATCACTAAAACAAGTAACAGATTCAGATTTCACATTTTCACCCTCAATGTCACACATTGATTTGATAGAATTATCTTGGCACACTTCAGAAACATTCACAAAGTTTGTGATAACACCCTTGCTGACTGATTTGGATACTAGCCCATTCACCGACCAGCCCAACAGAGTTCGAACAGCAAATGGTTCATGTTTTTTCCCCTGTCTAGTCTCTAAGGGAAGAAGACCTTCAGAATGGTCTTGACCAATAAGAATGTCAACCTGGGAACACTTTGGTACAGGTAAGTCATGCAGGTAAGTATAATCAAGTACATCATCATGTGTAGCTACATTCACGGGTATATCTTTAACAACATACACATTTGACATCTCAAGGCTACTTTCACCATCACTCGAGGTAAGTTTCAAATTTACAAATTTTGTCTGTTTTACATCGTCACTTGCAGTTAAAGTACTCAGAGAATAGCTAACATCATGGCCTTTTACACCTAGCAAATCTACTAAACGTTGAGTACAGAATGAGTTTGTAGAACCTGTGTCAAGCAGAGCACATGTACTCTGTCCATCATTTACACACACTTCAACTACTGGCAATACCACATTGACATTACCACTTGCTTGAACACTATTGACGCTTGCATTGTTGGTCTTGACAGATTCATCAACAGACTTCGGCTTCTGGGACTTCACATGGATGAATTTGGTGTGGCGTTCTCCACACTCCACACCATCCGTCATGACGGTACAAACAGTTTGCCTCTTGCAATCGGAGGTAGTGTGATTGGAAAGAAGACAGTTCTCACATAACTTCTTCGACTGGACGAATTCAAGGCGATCAGCAGGCTTCATCTTCTGCTTGAAAGTATCGCAGGCGAACAAACGATGACCTTCACCACACAGGATACAAGGAGGGAACGGTCGCTGGGGCTTGGCACTCGACATGAACGTAGAGGATGAGGATTTAGAGGGTGAGGATGAAGATGACGTGGATGGCTTCGGACGAGAGCATTCATGAGAGCTCTTAGAAGAGTTGTGCCATTGTTGTTTGGATGCGAAGGAACCCCACACCGGATCTGTCAGGTAAGCAGTCTCTTTCACAACAAATTTGACAAATTCAGTGAAGCTAGGATACTCATTCTTTTCTTCCTTCTTATCCATAGCAATGCGCCACCATCTTGTCTTCAGGTCATCAATAAGGCGACGAGCAATCTCCTGGATAGCAGACTGTGTATCGACTTCATTCAACTTTTTGAGACTAGAGAGAGTTGCATGACAAGTGGACAATTCATCGGCAAATTGTTGGAGTTCTTCAGATGTATGGATAATTCTACCAGACTTCAGATCACCCAACATGCGACTAATGATCAAATTATCATCTCCAAACCGGCGTCGTAGGATTTCCCTTGCCTCCTCATAACCTTTTTCACCCTTGATTAGGGAACAAGAACGGATGGCATCTTTAGCTTTGCCGGACGTAAATTGGAGCAACCTTGAAAGCTTCACTCTAGGATTTGTGGTGGCCTCCCCAACATGTTCGTCAAATGCGGCCATGAAACTATGATATTTCAATGGATCTCCACTAAACATTTCTAGCTCCAATTTAGGCATATTCATGCAACGTAGAAATTCATCACGGCTGATACTATCTTCTGACTTGGCACATACTGGCTTTTGGTCTTTCTCTGCTTTGCTGTCTAACCACTTGCGGAAGAACAGAATAGAGTCAACATAGTTACCAGAGACCTTTTCATAGAAGTCATCACTGTCCTCGATTTCCTTAACATCTGTGAGGTCGGCATGGTATTCGTTGTGAGCTTTGTTGAAATCATCAAACGTTTTCTCCAGATTCGGGATGCTTTGCTCAACTTCATCAGACTTGACCAGGGCAACGGCTCTTTTGGCATCATTAATTTGGCGGATGAGTGAGGCCTTGTAACCCCTTCTGCTGGCTTTCTTGGTGGCATCACCAGGCATGTTGCTGGTGAACTGGATGACGGCTGGTCACTTGTTATGTTGACTTGCTATTTACTGTAGAACTCAAAGTTCCAAGGATGACAAATAGTGACGTTTCAGTTGCACATTTTATTCAGACGCTGACTTTACAGCCAGGTAAATCTGGAAACAATTAAACACAAATATAAATACTCATTCACACAATCAACATTCACACAACTTACATACAAAGATCAGAGTAATGTCTAATAATGTCTAATAATTGTCATCATAATATCACATCACTAGCCATTGCATAGTGTGTATAATCATAATAGATATAGGAAATAAAAGTATTTAACAACCTTGTAACCTTTGAGGTCATGAAGGTCACTATAAGTGGCAATGTAAATAAAAGTTGTAAGTAATACAATTAAGCAATATAACCAATTAAGTAATATAACCAATACAAGTAATATAACCAATACAAGTAAGCCTATGTTTAAATATGAATAAGGTTGATAAAGTCTATTAATAAGTACAAGTATGAATTAATATGAAACAATTATAAAATTAACTTACAGCAAGTGCAACTGCTGGAGGTTGTCTTTTAGTATGTGTCTTCTTCAATGTCTAATAGTGCAATCATGAATTTTAGAATGAACAGCTGACAAGAGAGGAAGCACACTTTCAAAGCTTTCACAGCTTTTGACAACTTAAACATAAAAGGGAGCTTGACTCAAACAATGTTAAACAATGTTAAACTGTGATTCTATGTTAGAATGAAACATCAGTTGTTATAACTGATTGACTTAAAGTAATGAAATGACAACACAACACAGTAAACATGGACAGTTGTGAAACACAGATCCATAAAAGATCCAACAAGTAGTTAGGACTTAATGAATATGTCATGATCATGCTTATATATAAATAAATAGTTGCACTCACAAAACCTAATCTGCGTGATGCAGATTATATAATATGCTTGGACAGGAGGGCATTGACTATATCCAAGAAACAAGGAGCTTTGGTATGTACTTTGAAATGGTTTTCTGAAAGCTATAGTGCCCTTTCAGTAAAAGAATTTAGTCGTACTGTATGTGCCGAACAGACACCAACAAACCATTTTCTTGAGAAAACTTGGACAGCAGGGAGGGGAAAGAGCAAACAGTGTCGCAGACTGATGGATATATAGATTTACAAACACCTGTTACTAAAACACACAGTTTTTAAGCCAAAAACCAACCAGAGAACAGCCAGTGACGAGCAGAAATGGAAATTGCATTAAAATATGATAACAATAAGCACACTGTGTAAGTGAGCAGAGATCAAGTTTGTCCGTTAGCTTCCTAACTCAGCCTCCCAATAAATCTGCATGAAAATCAACCTCAGTTCCAGATAACCCAATCCTGATGGTAAACAAATATTATTTGATATAGAACATAAATAGTCTTCCAAGAAAACTTCTGCAGACAGATAATTGTAATACTCTGCATTGAATTTGACAATATTATGCCACTAGCATTTACTAGTCTCTGTACTGAGGGAAGGGACACCACAAAATGAGTATGTAAAAGTAACATAAAGGTACTTGAGGAACATATATAAATATAGAATGAAGGTTGAAGCAGTATGACACTGTTCTATGTACATTCCAGCATCATGAGTATGACAAAAGGCACAGAGATACATGAATGAGACAATAGACACCATGGTAAGCCTTGCATCTAAAAAAATTTGTTTAGAAGAAAAAGATCCAATAATTAATTCACCTCCAGTTTTACCTTGAAACAAAGTTAGTGTCAATGTCATTTTGATATATCGGGTGCGAACGTGACATTTTATTTGACTGTTTCCTCAATGACTGCTTGAATACATAATGAGATGTGAGCTGTAGACTTGGGAGCAGGTGTTGTTTTTTTGCCTCCTTTGTTATTACACACAATGTATTTGGCATATAGTGAATAAGAAAATGGTATTATGCAAGAGTTTTTTCGTTTTTATTGTAATATAAACCAAGTCTTTGCCTGAATATCTATTGAGCATGTACAGAGCTTAAATTGACAATGTAGGTCAACAGGTATAATATTTCATTGTATCTGTGAAGCCATACTCCAGGGCGTCATAGCATGATCATATGATGACCACTGGATGACCATTGCTTGTCCAACCTTCTTTGTTGTCCTCTCAAACAGGGTGTTGACCATACAGCATCAATGCATCACCCATCGCAGATTAATCGCAAACAAGCAGACACACTCCAATCTTGTGGGAGAGGTTAGTGAATGCATCAGCAGCATTCTTCTATACATGAATGATTTTATTTAACCAAAGTGCTGGTCACCATTTGGACGGCATGTTTGCTATGACTGTGTCTGAATGGCAAACATGATCGATGGACATTGCAATGGCCAGTAAGGTCAATCTAACTTCCAACTGCTACAAAGCAAGCATTATGTTTTGTTTGTTACAGCAATTGGAAACTTAGAACATTTGGCATGAAATTAAATGGTCCTTATCAGATGCAAAATACAAATGGCCAGTAATAGGTGATTATGTAATCACTTGAAAGCTAATTTCAACATTTGTTGTTATGTACAGCACTTACAATCCACGCAATTGATGTGATCATGTGGAATTGTGATTTCATTTTGCCCATGTTGTAACTGGTGTTGTACAGATAGGGCTGGCTCAGTGTGACTCAGCATACATGTAGCTAACCCCTCTTGTCTGGCAATACAACATCCGTAGACCTTTTAACCTCTAAGTTCCATTTTATCGCACTTGTCTCTGATGCTGCATAATCCATTTGTGCCCTCTCCTCTCTCTCGGCTTCTTTGTTGTGATCTTGGGCTTATGTGCTATCATAACATCTCAAACGCAGTACTGGAACATTGAGAAGCAGAATTTGGCTTGAGCATTGAGAAACATATATTGTTTAGTCATCACCAGAGACAGAGAATAATGAGCACAGAAATGAGCACAGACAGCTAAGCTCCCACTATCACCCAGTGCTGCAGCTGCAAGAGGACAGTATCAGGACACTCTTTCTTCGGAGGGTGTCAGATCTCTGGAAATCACAAGAAACTCCAAAGTTGCTAAGATACTGTAGGTAGCAAGTTATTCACACTCTGTCCTTTGAGGAAAAATATGCTTCTTTGCGTATCAGTTAGTATCCAGCTGTATGAATTTGTTAGTCACCATTCAGCTTTTGAGAAGTGTGTAAATGTGTAGTTGTGAACCTGTATTCAACCCCTCTTCCTGAGGTATTTTTTTTGCACTCAGCTTTTTCCAGACAAACTGGTGTTAAATCTAGCCAGAAGCAATTATTGATAACTACTCAAGCAGCATTCACTAATCAAATCAAAAACTCAAAATCAAATCATTTTATTTATAGTCATTTTTCGAGTTATAAACAAACATTAGCCTCAAAGGCTGTTAACACGACTGTCTACAAAACTCAACAGTAGTAGTATGAAATAAAAACACAATGCTACAATTTTTACTAATCTCTGTAAGTCAAAGTCAAGAGTATATTTGATAGAACAGCTTTCGTTGTTCTCAGATAATGAGACCGCAGTTAGCAAGAAGAGACAAACCGAGTGGGTGGTGACAAACAAGGAGGACTAACACCAAGAACAAACAGGCAATAAGGAACCAAGGCAATGAGAACACTGCAGAACAGGATAATCTTCACCTCCTTTAGCCACAAACTGATTGTTTTTGAAGCCTTCAGAGATTTTCCTAATTTCCTTAAATGGTTTCTCATTTTCTGTAAAGAGGGATTACTAAACGAGATTCCTGACACCAAACCGGCCGTGACAACGTCTTGCAAGAGCTTTAAGGAGCATCCTTTCCCACTAAGACATTTAAGGCCTTGTAAAACCATGCACCAGCCAAATCCCTCAGTGCTAAATTTAACCATTTTTATACAACAATGAATCTTCCCAAATTTTGAAGTAGAAGGCTGAAAAAGATTATTTTGAAGTAGAAGGCAGAAAAGATAATTCAATAAATTATGGCATGACAATGCTCTTTTCAGAGCAGAATTGATTCTCCATTCTGAGATTGTCTTCAGGGTTCTTTTTAGGATGGTAGGAGTATAACAAGACATCTTTTGTCATTGGTGAAAGGCAACTTGGACACCATTAGCACAATCATACGATGGCCTGGTGGCAGTCTCGGTCAGTTATGAGAAAACAAGAGTTTGGCTTTAGCCCTGTCAAGGGGTGAAGCTTAACTTAACCCCAGTATCTGCTGTGCTCGCCGAAACCAACACCCTTGATAAATGGGGGCTAACTTGCTGAACGGAAATGGTCAGGGGAGGTTACCACCACTTCCAGCAGCCACATTCAATCCAAATCAGCTTATAAGGCGCACAAGCAGGTTAATCTCTTGAAACCTACATCTCCATTGCTACCATTTCCAGAGGTTAGATGGAGGTTTGACTCCAAACAATAAGATACAGCATGAACATCAGCAATCATGACAGAGGGGTTTTGGGATATTGATAATTTACATTATACTTAAGGTCAGCCAAACAGAATCACTTATCTTTGTTGCCGGAGTATTTCAATGACAAATGGAGCTGATAGCTATAATATTGGTATATATGATGTGTGACATTATGAGAGCTACAATTCATCATCTAATGGGGAAAATTGAGCACTAATATTAATGGAAACTAAACACAGCAGCCAATTTAGTGGCAGGCAAAATTAGAAATATGATTGCACCCTGAGGAACCCCAGAGCACTATGCCACACAGTCGACTGAGGCAGTATATATGAGAAAGTAATTGATACTGCGTGACCAGCATCCAGTAATGAAATTTAAATTTCCAAGTGTCACTTAAGATGCAGCATATTGTTCCCCCATAATAGATATTGCCAGGATGCACTCTATCTGACTTAGCGAACCTTCTGTTAGCCACTGGAAAGACCCTGGGTGTACACTATGACAAATGTGTCTGCATTGCTCCATGATATGCTCAATAGGAATATGCCATAGACGTACTTACATCATAAAACTGTCTGGTATGAGGACAACAGTTGCCCAGCCAGGCACAGTGAATGGTCGCTCTTATATGATAAAAGGTGGCATCCATTGAGGAGTACAAGGCATACCCCATACATAACGACTAGCACACAACTCTGGGCTTTTACATCATCCAACCACAAAGAGGGATGTAAAAATGATAGGTGGCATCTGCGGTGAGACTTTTGACATCACTTAATGGTTGCCAAAAAAAAAAAGTTTATTCAGCACAACGAAGCCCGGAAGACCTCACTTCAATCTTGTTCCGTTTAATTAATGCCTTTCCCAACTGCCTGCAGGCATCAATAGCAAGCTATTTTCTAATTTTATTAATTACTGTCAGCAGCATAATGCACAGGATGGACAGGCCCTGCAATGGCCTGCATAAATAACACAGAAGGCCATCCATTAGACAACTGGTACATGCCTTGAACCTCAACAAATCAAGACATTCCACTTGAGATCGATCAACTTCATTACAGATCCATTTACATATCACCAATTCACCATGTCTGAGCTTTTAAAGGAAATTTCATAACAATTTTCTCACCCCAAGGCACAATGAACCCAGCTTAATCTCCATTCAGCATCACATAAACAATACAAGAAGAGTTGCATCCGACACTAATCATTCCTACCTGAAATGGAAATATATTCATCATCTATTTCAGTTGTGCTTTGTAAAACCATGATACATCCAGGCTCAGATAGGAACCAAGAAGCTGAACAAGTGACTTGCATGGGAATTTCCCAAAATGAGCCATGAACATGAACATGAGGCCAATATGGCCACGATAATATGCAGAGCCCCATCAGCCCAGCAACTCTGCAAGTCTACCGAAGGACATATGCCCTGTACACACTGCCCGCTTGGGCCTAGTAGGCAGTACTGGGTGGTTTAGGCTCCCCTCATGTCCATATGGAACCCATTAGCAGTCAACTAAGATCCTACCCAATAACAGTCAACAGGCTACACCAGGCTGGCTCATGGTCCAATCAGGCACCCCACCTAAATCTAACTGAAGGTGATGTTATCCATCAGTTAACTGGTTCCCAATCCTCAACATGGTTTTCAAGGGCAGTCAAACTGACAGTAGCAGAATTTCAACATGCAGTAGAATGGGAATGTCAAACAGACACCGCGCCAAAGACTTAGAGACAGACCTCAGTCACCACATGAAAGAAAAGGGAATGAAGAATATGATTAATTGGTCTGACTGTCCATCTTCCCCCAGTGTTTATATTAGCCCTTTGACTACCTTCTTTTTCCCTTTACTTCCAGAACAACTTTTAACTAGTCCTCAGCCTTCCAAATCCCCCTTGCATATGCAATACCACGCCTGCTGGCCACACCATCCATGCAGATCCATCCACCTGACACCCGGGGGACAGTACAGGACTAGTAGGGGGCAGAAGGGTTTGCGTCTAATCAAATCAATGTCTCCTGATAATATCTTTTCCCACTTTCAGTGATTTGAAAGGCTTATCAAAACAGTGAGACACATATATATGCATGTATCTGAATCTGAACAATAGATACTGATACTTATATAATCCTTCAGACAATACTGCATAATTCAAATTTTCAATGTGATAACCCGTCCAAGATAACAACAACTGTTAGCAGCAACTGTAGCATGAGTAGCTGCAGTTATTCTGAACAGATGCAATGTAACACCAGCAGGAAGAAAGTAACACTTGGTGAAACATTGTCTTCATGATGGTGGGATAATGGACATCACACCAACACAAGCAACAAGGCAATTTCCAAGGCACCAGCAGACAGAGCCTGTTCGCCAGCCTACAGAAAGAGCCAGGCATGTAGCAGGGCCCTTCCGGTTGCGTGGAGAGACAGGCCTCTTATGACTCAATTAGCCTCGAAACCAGTTTGATAACCACTTACCAGGCATCCAGCTCTTCCTTTAACCAGGTTTGCTTTCAGTCTGGTCAATAGCACTATGACTACATAATATTATATACATTGCATTGGAGGTAGCCCTCTTCCACTATTTAGGATTTGTATCTGCAACCTTAAATGCATTCATATGACTGTTTTTCACAGAAAGAACAGTTCCAAGTAAAGGCACAGTGTATGTTAAAGTGGTAAAATGCTTAAAACAGTTGTGCCAGTAGGTAAAATTTTAGGCCTAATGGATTCTGTGTGGTGCACAGGGTCCAGCATGAGGCAGCTATTGAGGCTCTATCCTTATGATGACACACTGTTTGGCCCAAGACATAACAATAGCATAGCGGCTGAGAGCATGTTATGTTATGAATAATTCAAGTATGTGAGACTAAAACTTTGCCGTCATAACAAGAGAACCACAGAACTTTGTCAACCAGTGACAATCACACATAGCACTCTGCCTTACTATACACCATTATGAACATGATGCAGCTAAGCTAATATAATGCATTAGCCTTATGGCTTCCATGTGTAGACGTAATCCTACAGAGTACCTCAATAAGACCACAATATAAATACAAGTGCTATTTTCATAATAATTCATTAAAACAGTTGTGCCAGTAGGTAAAATTTTAGGCCTAATGGATTCTGTGTGGTGCACAGGGTCCTGCATGAGGCAGCTATTGAGGCTCTATCCTTATGATGACACACTGTTTGGCCCAAGACATAACAATAGCATAGCGGCTGAGAGCATGTTATGTTATGAATAATTCAAGTATGTGAGACTAAAACTTTGCCGTCATAACAAGAGAACCACAGAACTTTGTCAACCAGTGACAATCACACATAGCACTCTGCCTTACTATACACCATTATGAACATGATGCAGCTAAGCTAATATAATGCATTAGCCTTATGGCTTCCATGTGTAGACGTAATCCTACAGAGTACCTCAATAAGACCACAATATAAATACAAGTGCTATTTTCATATTTTTGAAACAGATAGATTGATTCAGTGAAGATGAAGCCACAAATATAGTTGCAAGTAATACTAAGGAGTATGGCAAGGTCACACGATAAAACCAGCACTAACAATGACCTATAAATACATTCAAGTGCAGCAATAAATACGAGTAACATTTTTACAGTGTTTCTCTACCACAGATTGAATGTGTGGAGGTTAAACCACCAAATAGACAATTTTAGAAACCTAACGGCACCTTCTATTCCTTCTCACATGTTAGACGACCATCAAAGTAAGTTGTCTTTTATCTCATCCATTGCAAAATATTTCTCAACTCAAAAATCAGAAGGAAATATAAACCAACTACGTAAATATAGCAAATACTTCCATCAACAACATGGCTGACAGTGAATATTAATTTTTGCCGGGCATAGTAATGCGGTTAATAGGAATGGAATTAAGTTCTGAATCTGCAAATATGGGCTTTGCGAAGGTGTTCATTTTTCTTCATGTATTTGGGACACTTGATAATTATTCAATTGTTCTTGTAATGAACACCTAACACCACTGAGCAAGTGCGTGAGATTCTCTTGTCAAATAAAAATCCTTTGATGTACTCACTTGGCTGGAATCACTCAATAAATCTGTAAATAAGACCAGCCTAGGCTGCATTCTGTGGGATAAATGCAATCCTGCAATTACTTGGGGCCATTGCATGGGAAGGGAGGAACGCAGAGCATTGGCAGGCTCAACAGAATAGACACGTCCTGCCGAAGGACATGCGGCCAAACCCTCTACAATGTATGTGCAGAGCCGTTAACAAGTACTTGGAATTTACTGATACTGGAAAGTACTGAACCCAAAAGTACTGTACTGGTTCCCAGTAATATGAAAAAAGTACTTGAAATTTTAAGTACTTTTTAAGTACTGTCAGTAAAAAAAGCCAACATAACAGCCTATGTTTAGTGCCTTTTCACAAGACATTGTTATAATCAAAAATTCATGATCAACACCTGTGGTCAATATCAATGCTGAAGGCACGAAAAATTAGTGTCTCGTCTGAAAATGACAGAAACCTCTGAATATGTTGATCTGGAAAAACATTTTAAGGACAACCTCAGCTGTTGTAGTAACAGATACATTGTATGTGAAGCCCTGAAAAGCATGTGAGATTTTGAGTAAGACCAAAGAAAGCTCTGAAAAACCCTGAAGAATGAGTGGTCAAGAATGCCATGAAGAATGGAACCCCTACCAAATGCGGAATATGTACAGGACTGGTCTGGACTGCGGTACGCAAAGAAGGAAGAACAAAGCAGCCCCTTCATCTCATCTGCAGCAAATGAAAGTGGGATCGGAACATAGTAAACTTAATTGTGGATACTAAGGAGGCAGGATGTCTGTGAGAATGTTAATAAAGAGGATTCATTTGGGACAGCTGATTTAATAGAAGGGTTACATGAGAGAAATACGCGAGAAATGCATGGCACAAGTGGATCTGGTGTTTTAGGACGGTTGAGATATTTGGAAATAGTAGTTGCATACCATAAATATGGCATTCCTTACATAAAGCCTCATTCTTCGAACTCAAGCTAAGTGAATAAGAAACCCTGTTAAAACTTTTTCATGGCGACACTGATTTACATGCATTCTACACAGACATATAATATTTCAGCGAAGAACAAAACGGTATAAAAAGTGAGAAATATCACAAAAGTTAGAGCAACCAAAGAATGCAGATGCTTCCCTAAGTACTATTCCGTAGTGCTTTCTTGTTCGACACACTATACAGCAAACGTGAAGTCAAAAGGAGTATTGATGGTTGCTATTTCTGCACATCACAGCCCTGTGGAAAAATGCTGATGTCCGTTTAAAAAATATTAGACATCACCAAGATACTTATACCATTGGGAAAACTGGTATCTAACTGACAATATTGCATGTTGGCGCCCTGCTAAGGATTGACATTGTTTAGAACAGCACACAAACAATGAGGTAATGGTTTGTTTTGCTAAAATTATAAGTTAAAACAAATAATAGAAGAAGCATAATATGCTTCTTCTATTATTTGTTTTAACTTAGCATATGATGTCTAAGTCAGTTAGACACCTCTTTGTCGGGTCCTAACATGCATTTTTGTCGGGATCTAACTGACAAAAATGCATGTTAGAACCCTCCAAAATCGGTGTCTAACTAATACCATGACATGTATCTCCAACTTGAATGGCCAAGCAAGAATACCGAAGGAATATCTACTGTATAGTATTAAGGGCAAAGGAATATGCATGGTATTAAGGGAAAGCCACATGAGTCTGCTTATTGGGCTCTTGTGTCCCTGACAGCTTTTACAAGGTGACAAGTCCTGTGCAATATAGCTGAGCCTCTGTTGACAAGCACATATGTTGTGGTATGCAGGGATGTAGATTTTCTTCAGCCAAAAAACGTGTAGCCATCACACAGAGATTACTGCTGCAAGCCCACTGCTCCACTGAGGGACAGATTAGAGGCTGCACAATCAAGGGGTACACCAGTGGCATACACATTACAACAGTGGGATGGGTGTTTGCTGGGCTTTAACTCCAGCACTGTTGTACTGATAAGCCTTACTAGGACAGGCACTGTTTGGCAAGACAGTGATAATGAAATGTAATGCAATTTAGCAATGTATGAAACATCAGGTAGCTTGCTCATGTCTTAGTTGCATGACTGGGAGGGCCCAAGTGGTTGGCAGCCAAATGTGTTAAAAATGCAAATGAAACGTGAACATTAAAGCAATGCCATTAAGCATATTGGGAGGGACCTTTCACTTGACCAGACATTGCTGAGATGAGCATCAAATTTGATATGTCATTTATAATGCATGCAGAATTGGACTGGCTGAGAAAAAGTTGTCTCAGTTCCATGCACCATTGTTAGTCACACAAATTTACTTCAGTTTAGGGGTCTGACCACTGCACTTTATATGGTCCTAAATATGTATTTCTGTCACAGTTGTGTTTCAGTGACACGGGTCTACTATACAGGGGAATTGGCCAAATTGGGCACAGCATTTGTGCCAGACAGGAATTCACGCAGGAGAGACTTGGTGAAAGAGGGTGAAAAATGAGGGAGGGAAAAAGCAAGGGGGAGGAGGGACCAGTGTGGGAGGGCTTTGAGGACTGGTGAAGCACTGGAAAACTTCCGCTATGGAGGTGGTTCTGTTTTCTGCCTATGAGGGACCAATTTTAAATAAAACTCTGCAATGTTGCATTTCTGTGGTAATCGGTAAACACAAAACAAACATCTACTGATTTCACAAGCTACAGCACAGGCTCCATTGCAACATCAAAAACACATAAATTGAATGCAGAGGATAGTGCATCCAGTTGATTCGAATTTTTCGATTACTTCTAGAGAAATTTGCTGGAAAAAATACAATATTAGATTTCACAGAGTTAATCAAGTGCAACTTAGAAGCTTTTCAGTAATTTTTAAAGGAAATCTTTTACAACATACAAATTACTACTTTCTGTATCACTGCAAAAGCATACAAACCAAATGCAAAGTATAGAGTGCACTTGTTCTGCAGTCGGTTGGCATGATTTGAATGTTCTGTTAACTTCTACAGAAATTTGTTGAAAAATACAATATTAGATTTCACAGAGTGAATCAAGTGCAACTTGGAATTTTCTTGGTAAGCTTTAAAGGAAATTCCTACAACATACAAATTACTACAATGCACTAGAACTGCATCACAGGCCAACAAGGACATGCTAATACGATGCTACTGTAAGTGAGAAAATCTTTCCTCGGACATTATTTGCCAAGTGTGTCTTATTTCTAGACACTTCATCACAGCAGACAAATTACAAAAGTTAACTGGACACAATTGGATTGATTTAGTATTTGAAGTTGTCTTGAGCGAGTCAGAATCTGATGTCAGTCAATTCTTATGGAGACATAGTTCACTGAGTCCAACTTGACATTAACAATAGGTGGCGACCTACATGCAGCTCATCCACTCATGCATCTCCATTCATCATTCTCTCCATTTCTTTCACTGTTTTTACAGGCTTGACATTAGGATAATGCCAAGTCTTCGACCAGTTAAATCATAAATTAGATTTACATGTATTTCTAAAAGTGTTTGCGAAATCAATATGTAACATATTCTATAAATTAATTTTCATTTGAATATACCATTTAATCTGGCATTCATCATTTGCAGATGTTTTGGGACGAAACCTCGCAGTTGTTCATGCCTACAAAGCTAGGGATATATAAATATTCATAGGCTAAGCTTTGACACGAACTCCTGGGAGGTTCTATAGGGATTTGTCACTTGAAGTGCTTTAATTGTTCAGTGAAGAAAACTGAAACAATCAACTATGTAACACAAAACAACTATGAACCAAGTTGACATTGATTAGCAAGACATTTAGGATTATTAGTGCATTAACCCATCATCATTAACAACACATGCTTTGTGTATTTAAGTTATGTTTATTTCAGCTTAAAGCGTTGTTGTGCTATTTTCCTCAATGTTAGGATACACATGTATTACAGGCACTGAAATCCAGCAGTTAAGGGGATCAGTGAGTGGAATAGTTGTCACACCAACAACTATTGCAACCCATGCAGGCTGGGCCCCAATGTTCTGCTAATCTTGCAAACATACTATCACAGGAAGTAACTACAATAGTTTTATAGAATTATTGCTCATGCTTTGCGCTGACATTTCTGCCGCAAAGAAGTCAACAGAAGTAATTTAGAGAACTCATAGTGAATTGTATTGTAGCATTTGAAAGGTTTGAATTGTGTTTGAAGCCCATTTAAATTTGGCCCAGGGGGAGGCAGATCATGTGTTGGAACAGCCAGCTGCAGTAAACAGAAGGCTAAATAGGATTATTACTCTCATATTAATGACATTTTAATCTGTAAACTGTGTTAGATAAGTCAAGTTGGTCTAATACTATTTATTTGTTATGCAAGCAGTGGATGACACTTTGTTAAAATGTCAAAAAGTGATTTTTTGTGGAACCCTCACACAAGCAGACTGCCACATTTTGTGTGGACAGTGCTGCCATCTTTGCCCACTGTGAGTTGTTGTCCCTTGTTGGCGATTGTTTCATATCTTTGCACTGTTGTTTATATGTTGTTGTTATTATTATTTGATTTTCTTGTGATTCATGCACAACGTCAATTTATGTCATATCGAACAACAATGATCTTGTTATGCAAGCAACAATCTCTATTTATGTGACACCAGATGATATTGAAAAAATAAGTGAAACTTGAACGGACAAAGGAAAACACAAAAATATGTTCCGGTAAAAAGACAGTTTGTGGCTCATTGGGGAAATAAGCAACATCAAGCATGACAAATGAGTAAAACATCTCTTTGCAAAGTTTCTTTTTGTGAAAGTACATAAAAATCTAAGCTATACATCATTGCAAGTGAAGACAAGAGTCTATGATGAATAGATATTATTTTTACCCAAAGGTAAATTTGAAGAAAAGTTACTTTCTCAACAACTCATTATACTGTGCGGAACTTTTTACCAGACTATTAGTTAGTATCAATTCTGTTCAACTATGCTCTTGGATAGTGGTTTCTAGTTAGTATATTTTTGAAATTCCAATTTTTCTCTCGGTCTGTAATCTATTTCAGTTTGGTCAATTTTTCTTCCTCTTGGCCTGTTAACAATTTTAGTGTATTTTGAATAACTTCTGTGTGTAAGTTACTTTTGGTCTGCTATCCTGTTGATTCTCTCATGAAATCCCTTGCTTTCGTATAGTCCCTTATAACATGAAACCTTGTAAGTCTGTTGGAAAGGTTTCAAGTTTGTCTTGGTATGTTACTGGGCCACTTTTGGAAACCTCAATTGATTACTGGCTGTTTCTCTTGGGTTTCTAACTGCTTGATTCTAAGGTAACTTCCTTGCTAAGTTCTCCTTGGTCTGCAACCCAACTCAGTCTCTTTGTGGGTTACTCTTGGTCTGCTACCTTTTTCAGTCTCATTTGGCTAAATGTCCCTTGATAAGTTCCTCTTGGTCTATTACTTAGTTTGGTCTTTTTTGGTGACTGCCTTGATTAGTATCCAAATGGTTAGTTTTGCCCGTCCCTTGCTAAGCTCCTCTTTGTCTGCTAGCCTGTTCAATATCTTTTGGTTAATCTTCGTTTGTAAATTCCTCTTTGTCAGCTAGTTAGTTCATTCTCTCATGGTTAAATCTCTTCCCTTATTCCTCATGGTGTCATACCTTCTTAAATCTTGTTTAATATTCCTTGCTTAGTTCTTCCTGGTCTGCTGTCTTATTCAGTCCTTTGGATAATCAATCATGGCATTTTAAAATATTCAATCCTTTGGTTAATCAACCATGGAATTTTAAAATATATAAGGAAAGTTATTCAGAACAGAGTCATAATAGAATATACAATATTTCGGAACTTACTCCCTTGGTTAGTCCCTGGTGTTTTATTGATACTGAGTGGTCTCTCTTAATCAGCATCTCTTGGCATCTCCCAACACCAGTCTAGTTTCCCAAGCTAAGTCTTTCTCACTTGGCCAGTCTCCCTTCTCTTAGCCACAGTTTCCCTTGCTTATTGTAAAAGAGAGCATGCTCAGCACGAAGGGCTTAACAACCACCTGCCTCCTAGGGAAAGAAATAGCAGTATGGGAGTAAATGATATATTGCTCAATGCACATATATATGCAAGTATGAGCACATGTCGCAGGTTGCCCATGAATATCAGATTCAACTATTCAGGGATGTAATATGTGGATGGTGCACGATCAATGGCCTGCCAATTAAGGAGGAGCAATCCTGAGAAGCAAGCCAATCCCGCATGTCTCTGGATGAAACGAGGGAGTTAAGAAGTACAAAGTCGAGGGCCTCATGGTTGATGGACTTCATTTAAGTACACATGGTCTCGTCGTGAGGTATTCACCATACAGACACAATCACTCAGGTTCAAACAGTGAAGCCAAATACCAGTCTTCAGCAAGCAGCTTGGCAACCCTCTGTCTCCGTCTATATATGGCCAGACAGATCCGCATGCACATATTGATCTTTAGAAAGCTGCACCATATGTGTCCTATATATCACCCAGGATATCTCAGTTTTTATTTCTTCATCTGGGCAATGTTACAGCGATACACTAAATCATTTGAAGCAATAATAAAGATGACCAGACATTTAGATGAGGAGTGGCACCTTGAACCTGCCTGTCAACAGCTAGCACAAAATTCCAGAAATTGGAAGGAGCAGGCCGAGCACTAGAATTTTGATTCAAACAATTGAACCAGCTCTCAAACCTCATCTTTCATCATTCTAAAACTGTCGAGGGACTGGAACAAACTCAAAGCTGAAGAAACTAAAGAAAGGCCTTCATCTGCAAAGGGGGCTGTCCAATACCATCTGTTAAGGCAGCCGAGACAAACAAGTCAAAGATAAAAAACGCAAAAAGAATCAACAATGGAACTAGTCAAGAACCTATTTGTCTCAATCATTCATATGCATGTGATTGAGAGTCTAGCCGCAGCTGGGCCACCCACAAGACGAAATATGACAGCAATATCAAAACATGCACTTTCCTACACTGCCTGTTGAGTTCATGTGCTTTACCCACCCTCAAACTTTACTTGCCTGCAATGTTGAAGATGTTTGCGTTCATTTTGCACTATTCTGTTCCTTGGGTGTCACTTGAGAAATCACAGAACTTCATCTTAAAAAATTTCAACCTTCTTCAACCTTCACTCACTCCTGTCAACATGTCTATTGTCGCTCTGTTAATTGAGGTCACAGCCTATTAATAAATAGAGGTCAAGCAATGTGGGCAGGTAGCAAGACCAAGAGGCGTGGCCTTGCTATGAAGCCCCCTAGGAGAAATCTTTGGAACCAAAAAAAAAAAACATGCATTGCTGTAAACCCTCGGCTCTGTAGTCCTTTTTTATGAAATTTATTATGCTGATAATATTAACAAAAAACTCAATGGAGATAAATGATGAAATATTTGTCTAGATCAAGTTGCATGGATTCTATGGTCTTTAGCCAAAATATGAAGTGGCTTATAAGGGAAGAAGGTGGTAAGGTTACACTTGTAAATATTGAGAGAGTCTCACAGCTAAAACAAAGCTAATAAATTTTATGCTAAATCTGATTGTCTCTAGTTGCCGTTAGTTGTGTCCCTTGAGATTTGTTCAACAGTTTACGTCAATCATCTTGCTACATGATTATCACCGTGTGGTCTATCTGGAATACACATCATAGGAATTTCATCAGCTTCAAATTATTCCAACAGTAGTACACATAACTTTGTGAGCAGAGAAGTGCAATGTAGTGGCAGCTTGAGACTTCAGTTATAGATCAAACCTCAAGAAAAGAGCTTCGATATATCTAGCAGACAGTGAATATACCAAAATGGTAAAACACCTTGCCAGCAAAAGCAGAGCATTCAGAAAAAGCCTGAAAGTTCCTGTAGCAACCATTATTAAACGAGAACTGAGTAGCTTCAAATGCCCCCCTCCCCCTCTTCAATGTGTGCCATTATTTTGTGGGTTTTCCAAATTTTCATTTTCCCCTTTTTTTTTTGCTAAAACTAGTAAGTTTCCCGTAGATTCCAGGGAACATTATAGAATGCAATGGACTAGAAGGAAAGATAGATAGATAGATGGATATGTAGATAGATAGATAGATAGATAGATAACTATAAGCTTAGATGACTGGCCACACTGTAAGATTGTATTTGATATATCAATAAGCCCGTGCTACCTGCAGAATTGTTGTAAAATGAATTACTATGATACAGAAGCCTTCAGTTTCCTAGAAGTATATATATATATATATATATTATATAATTAGGCCTAGTCACTCTTTTAGAGTTTTTTTAATTGTTTTAAAATTATTTTTAATTTTGTGTTGTTAAATATTTATGCCTTGTTATGATCGGTCTCAATAGCTCTGCGAGCTAATGTTTCTATGTTTGTAACAACCGATTGAAAATAAAACTTTGTATCTTGTATCTTGTAGGACGGGAGTAACTGGCAGAGAACTAGCAGATGCTGCCCTCTTGTGTATTATCAGGTGAACGCAGTGAGGGTGCAGACTGATGAATTCAAGTCAAAAATACTCAAAATGGGTATCGAATTGCCTTCTAGCCAGTGGAGCAGCTTTCTTTCAGGCACTCAGCAGAACTCAGCAGGACTGAGCTGAGCTGTCTTCGAAATGCATGAATGTGCTGAAGTGAATTAGAGCACGGTGAGCACCTCAAGTACCAATAATGTTGTAGCCTGCTCCCTGATGGTCGCAACAAGAGCAGGCTATACTCTATAGTCTGGTAAATGATATAGCAAGCAGGCTACAAAATTTTGCTGCAGGTGCTCAATTTCATATCCTTACTTACATGGATTTCTGTGAACCTCAAGTGCTGTTGGGATCTGTTGAGTGCAGACCTGAAAGGCAGCTGTCTAGGTGATCCAGAAACCAAGTCAACACCCAATTTCATATGGATTTTGCAAGTCTCAAGCCTCCCTCCCTCGTCTGTTGTACAGCAGACTGTTGTCAGTCAGTAGTATTTTAAAAGAGGCCTTTCAAAATGACCTTTTTTTCTTTTTATGTGGTACTTAACAAGAGTTAAAACATTTACAGCATTGTAGAAGTTGCAGCGCAAGTGAAGTTTTGTCATCAATGACATGCATGAATTTTTTTTTCTTCACTCATGATGTCAAGTTTTAGAAAATATATGTAAATTAAGTTTTGCATCACTTCATTGTCAGACCTATATATTTAAAATTTAACACTGATTATCATGGCAAAAAATTCTTACCACATCAAGCAGGAGAGGCAGCACAAAGGCAATCAAACTCTTCCCATAGCCTGTGGGAAGGCAGCAAACAACATTATCTCCGTTTATTAAGCAATAAAATGCTGTCAACTGCTGAGGTTTCAGCTCACTTGGCAATTTGGGGTAACATTGCCTAACTACGCCATAAAAAGTGACAGTGTAACTCTCCAAATACATCGAAAATTCACTGTAAACAAATGTCACTTGTGCCATGTGCATTCAAAAATCTGGGTCAAAAACTGGGCCACTCACTCCAATGGCCACGCCCACTGACCATGTGATGTTTTCCCCCCTGTGCTAATTAGGTCACCAAGTGGCTGTCATGGTTGTCGGCCGTAGGACATGGACTCACGCTTGGAACATATTTGGTTGATTATATTGCTTAATTGGCAAGGAGAATCACGGATCTGATACTGACTAGCAAGCAGATGCCCTGGCTGAAAGGTACAGTGTGTTTAAACCATCTGACATTGCTCTAACTTTCCTCTGGCAGGGTGTAAAGTGCCGCAACTAATTCTGTGCGGCAAATTCGACCTGCAAGGTATTCATGTTCTGCTAGTCTAACGAGTACCTGTGGTCATATAACACGATTTCCACGGTATCTTCACAAATCCTTTTAAATCAAGCCAATTAAAGTGCAATACAATTCAATGACATTGCCCCTGCAATAAAGTCCTGTAAAGTACATATGTAGTATATACAAGAACATATGCCCCAGTTCAATTTTAATTCTCACAGAATTCCATTTTTTGTTAACCAAATTTGTCGCATAAGTTTGTACTGAAGTAGCTATAGTCCTACATATTTGTGACATATTTGTGAAAATTTGATTGAGAATTCTCAACTGATCTCACAACGCATTTTAAAAATGCTGTGTTTTATGATACATCGCATTTTCAGGGCCATTTATATTGAGTTTATGTGGCTGTGAAATTCGCATCAGGTTGGCATGTTCGCCCTTTCTTGAGGACTTTGATGGAGGTTCCATTATAGGGAGTTATTGATTGTGTCCGTAGATGCCTGATCCATACAAAGACCAGTGCAGAGAGGGGGGGTATGGGCTTGTGGAACACAACCACTCAGTCTGGAGGCGATTTGTCCAGCTGGCCCTCGGGCAAACAAATCATCGACAAATGCCCTCCGATAGCCCTAGGATGCCCGCGAAGCTCCATCTAGGCCCTCTACTCTCGTCCAGATCCTTTCAGTCTTTCTCCCATATCTGTTGGCAGGATTATCCAGAGAGTCAATGAGACTGCGGTGGCAGCAGGGTCATTTTGCTATTCACAATTTTACAAAAGGTAATTGCATTAGAGCCCCTTCATTTTTTATGAAGACATGATGATTCACAGACCCTCCCAGACAGCCTAACAACATTTTACACTCTGCTTGACACAGCAGACCCACACAATGCCACTGCTGGTTGGAAGGATGCCACCATTTTATTGAGACACCAACTGATTAACATGCCTGGTCCTGCCCATATGGTCCTGCCTGGTCTGCTTGCAGGCTACCACCAAAACCACTTGAGCGGACAATGGCTGGTCCGCATCATTGAAATCTGCTTAGAAAACCCATGCAGTCCCCTTATACCATACTTAGGCCACTTACTGGTTATTCAAGAATGGTAGCTGTCCGGTAAGGCTGTATGATGATGATTATTAATAAGTTACTGGATATACTCTGGTGTCTGCACAAGTACATTCTTGAAGGACCAAGAAAACAGTTAGTGCAGTGATGTATAGAGGAAGGTCAGACGGACATTTTGATGTATCAAACAAAACCAAAATGGCAAAACAGAATGGAAACCCAGAATGGAAACCCAGAATGGAAACCCAGAATGGAAACCAGAATGGAAACCCAGAATGGAAACCCAGAATGGAAACCCAGAATGGAAACCCAGAATGGTACATGAGGATGTCAAGCTGAGAGATCTGGCAATAGACAATTTCCAAAGTGAATGAGTAATGACAAAAACATTTTTTTCATTGAAAAGAAAAGGGAACAGAAGAATGTGATGAAGCTTTGAGGCATAATTGTATCACTGTCATGCCCAGTAGGGCCCTGCACGGTACTAGATTTTTGTCTCACTCTCGCCCGTTCTTTCCAAATCTGCTCCCGTTCCCGTCCCATTCTAGGCATTACAATGATAAAAATTTTCCCAATTTTGACCCACTCCCGCCAAATTTTCTCAAGTTCAGTCCCTTTCCCGTCCCGTGCAGGGCCCTAATGCCCAGGAACTTGTGAATTGTTACTCTCGATCGGGTGATATGGAAAGGCAGCCAGGAATCTGGAACTTCGATTGTCTTGCAATGTCACTTGACAACTTGACATCAAATGCAATCTCAGTCTGCCTTCCACATTATAGCACCACTGCTAGCACTCAATGGCAGAATCCAATGTTATGGTAGCACTGATGTGAAACACAGGAGATAAGACCAGGGGAATGGAGACTGGTATTGCCCAGGTATAGAGCCTCATTTGCCATTACCCCCAGCTAAATGCAGACTGCTAAATGCAGACAGAAATCCAGAAAAACTTGCCCTCTGTACACATATTAAATGGACTAAGCATAAGGCATTTGAGACTGCTACAAACAACAGTGAAGAAGACATTCATCTACTAGTACACTAACTGGATGACTGCACATAATATTAGAGTCATCATATTTAACCGTGAATGCGAAAGTTCAACTAACATCAATGTTCCAACAAATTCACTACACTTGCGCAACATCAACCCAAATGCAATAAACCAGAGATGTTGTGATGAGTTACTCAATACAATGACCAGTCCAGGCTACAGAACAGGTTGATCAGTTGTATAATTTAGAGAAGCTACTTGGGTCGAGACCGCACTTTATTGAATTGGAGAAATGTAATGAGCCAAATATTGAATGAATCAGATGCTTACTGAAGCTCAGAGGAGGTGCTGTTGCAACACAAGTCAGTGATACATCTCAAAGGAATTGACTGTGTGACAGGACTGTGTTTCAATATGGCTGCTGGCATCTGAGAGCTTCTGAGCCAAACTTTGGAATATGGCCTGAATATGCTGAGAAAACCACTTCCATACATTGACAAAGAGCAGTAAACCACAAGACTAACATTTACACACCAAATACTGTTCCCATACAGGAACATCTCCCCATTTGTAACCAGTTGATGGTAACTACAGTTCAACTAACGTTAAAATTTTCCTTTCCTCGCTCTATTCAAAAATAATACCAGGACCATTCAAGAAGATCCTACGGCAGCATTACTCTTCTTCCAGACAGTCAGTCTGAGAGAAGCATCCGATAGAAAACAGGGCTTGAGTTGTAGCCGTCTGACTAGTCTCCGACAAAAAACTATTCAAACAACACTCCCAGTATTTAGACTATTTCCTGGGAGGGACATTGCTCTAGGCAAGTGGTCAGTGACCATAGTTTGCCGTCCTCTCTGCCTCAGGACTTGCTCTTCCTTGTCTCCTACTAGATGGGCTCGAGACATTCAAAAAGACCCAAAAGGCAGTCCAACAAGGCAGTTCATCCATCAAGGCCACCTCATCCATAAGCAAAACATTGGTTCTTACTTTTCTGCTCTCCAATAATTGCATTATTCAGCATTCCCACTTTGCAAGCACAAAACTGGATGTAATATTGCAAGAAAATAAACCAGAAGACTAGTAGTCAATAACTCAAAGATTATGTTATATCAACTCAGTCCTGGCACTTCAGTGCCATAAACCATCTCTGGAATTAGATGAAAATGAGGAATTTTATTCATGGTGATTTAAACCCAATAAAACCCCCTTAAAAAAAGTGTTCTCTTCAACATAAAACATTGTCTTTTTCTCATCAGAAGAGCGCTGAGTACTGAAAAAATCCTCAGATACATTAAAAGAGCACTGGCAAAGCTCCCTTTCCTGACTTGAGCAAAACACTAATAAAATGTCATGCAAAATGCTATAATCTACTGGCAATAACAGATGCTCCCAATGCCTCGGAATCCCAGCCACAAATAGGCAACCCCAGGGAGAGTTAATAAAAACTTTGACCCAGCGGTCTCTAAAAAGATTTCCCAAAGCGCAGCAGTTTGCTGTCCCATGGGAAAACATGCAGGGAAGCAAGTGGAGCATGGCAAAGGTTGCTTCTGCTGCCCAAGGTCAATCTTGTAGTAAAGTCGTCGCTCGAAGGTGTCATTGCTCTCAAGAGCCCTCCAGCCTTTGCCCTTCCTCAGGAAATCATCCAGAATTTCCGATGCCCCTTGACCGAGTCATGCATTGGTGACAGAGCCTGAGAGTCCTCCTGTCCATCCATCGAATCAACCATGACCCTCGATCATTCAGTGACATAAACAGAATGTACACACTCTGCAAAAGGTTACTCTACTGCATTATCAAAGCACAATCAATGGATTACCATCATACCACACTGCCAGGTTGCTTACTTTCAAAACATGTCAATGTTAGTATGTCATTACATACCAATGAAGTAGGTCACAACAGCCTTTGATAGCGATACATGTAGTTCCATTTCGAATAATTAGCACCATTAAACATATCTTGTCTCAAATATACAAATTTTCAGAAATCGCAATGACCCAAAAATGAATTGTTGCAGATAAAAAAGTGAGAACAATTTGACATAGATTAATTTTATTTCTTTTTTTAGTTTACATTAACTACATAGAATATCCCTAACCATACTTTGTATTTATAATGAAAATCCTCTGACAACTGAGTGAAATAGTTGGAAAACAAAAGCATTCAAGTTTAACTTTGCCTTATACAGTGTAATAATTATGGAGGTATTGTAATTATTTTTTACAAAATATAATTTTACTTCCTCATACTTAGCTGTATTTTTTTCTCATATATTTGTGGTTTGCGAACCCATTTTGTGTAGCTGAAGGATGGACAGAGGTCAGGTCAATGGAGTCTAGCTTAAGTGCATCTATATTCCATCAGCATATGGTCATCAACATTTGCCAGCAAGATACATTTGTATATACAACGCGAGAGCTTGAGAGAGGCCAGCCAACCTATGAGATAATGTAAAATTCTGGGTCACAAGGACCTTTCATTCTGTCAGAGGATTCTGGAGAAGAGACTCTGGGAAGTAACTTGCACTCAAAGGGCAGAAGGCTTATGGAAACTCAGAAATACTCTGGAGGGATAATACTGACTGTAATTCTGGAGGGACTGGTGGACTCTAGCAAACTGTGAAAGTGAGAGTGGAATGGATAGGGTGACCATCTACCGTGAAAGGTCAGGTTCGTCCAAGGAGACAGAGTTAGCCTGGAGAGTTTGAGCTAATCCTGAGAGGCTGCCCAGCAGAGGCCAACCTACTTGGCAACCTAGCCGAGCACTGGACTGAGGTCATCCAGGCCAACCCAGCCAAGCAAGGGTCTGCAAAAGGTCCAGCCAAGAGCCAGAGGTGACCATACCTCAAATTACCAGACGCTATTTGAGCTGGGCTCATCTGATAGACCTCACATTTCTGTCGCCCAAGGTCAGATTTACCAGATCTTCCCTTGCCTCCTTTTATCTGCACTAGATTCAAGGTCCTCCTCCTCCACTTAACTTTCTTGTCAGCTTTCCTGTCACTTTCAGAACATGACCCTGCTTATTCACAGGCACTTGCTCTTCAAAGTCTCCTCAGTGAGTTCTTAGTGAATCCTCAATGAGTCA
Source organism: Platynereis dumerilii (assembly GCA_026936325.1). Taxonomy (NCBI): domain Eukaryota; kingdom Metazoa; phylum Annelida; class Polychaeta; order Phyllodocida; family Nereididae; genus Platynereis; species Platynereis dumerilii. The sequence continues at coordinate 27,048,783 of JAPTHN010000006.1, forward strand.
TCTGTGGGTTCTCAATAATTCCTTGATATTGCAGTTTCGACTCACTACTCATTTCTCATTTCAACTCACTATTGTCGCAAGCATACTCACTAGTAGTCAGTACTAGTCACTGCTGTATTCATGAGAGGAGACTTACCACACACCCCATCAGCAAGTGGCAACTAAAAGGTTTCTCAGGAGAGTAAAGGACACCAATTGGAGGTCGTAAGGAGCTCAATTAATAGACGACAAGTATATCGTTAAGGAAGGACCATCATTTGGTTGATCCCCTTTGTGTCCCAAATTGGCCCCTTGTGGCTGTATAACAACAGCCTCACCGTAACCATACAGGGGCGCATATAACAACACAGCCACAGAGCAATGCTGCACCCTCAGCATCAAGCCCCATCCAACAGAGTTCCATGCAGTAGATATACGTATTGTCAGACATGGCTTTTTTGCGATAATACAGGCAGCTGGATCAGAGAGCACCTGCCATTCTGAAATTCCCAAATACCAGTCGCCATCCATCATGTTTTCACCGACATGTATCATAACCACCACTTCAGCCTATTCAGCCACTCGGGTCAAAGAGGCCATACCAAGATTGAAATACAAGAACTCTGCGGAAGGCTTACAAGGCAATTTTAAGGCAACAGCAAAGTTGTGATTAGCTACACAAGCAATTTGAAATTTTATGTGGTGATGAAAGAGATGAATCAAATGTTTATTATCCTGGAGTACAACCTTTTTTGTGGAATTTATACAAACATAACAAAGCTGTACACTGCACCATCATATGCAGTTGGTTGTCAAGCATGTCTACATTTATAATTCATCAGCTTCCAGCGGTCATTACATAAAGATATCTGTCCCAAGCACTGGCTGAGGAGCAAAGCCGCTTAACTTAACCACCCAGGATGTCTCTGCATCTTGCCTGAGTGCCATATCCATCTCACAAGCTGGGGACTGTTCCAGCTCAGCTGTTACAAATGTCACAAAATGAGTTGAAGTGAACAGGAAAACGGCCTCCATCTCTTGGATCTCTCACATGTCTTCTTAAGTCTAAACTGCTTGCCTCTTCTTCGTCAAAACCCATTTTCTTTACCACCTTTATTTTATCTAAGTCGTCCACAAAGGCCGTTTCTTTCCCTGCATTACTTGCAAGTATTAGTGCTCGGTGTTATTACTAAGTGCTCCTGAAGCATTGGTAAAGCTTCACCATCTTAAAAAGAAGATCTGCTCAGACATGCTGACTGATTTTCCAACACATGCAATAGATTGGAATGTTTCACTGCCATATAAATATTTCAGAAATCATGCTTTTTTAAAACATCGTGCCCAACCCATGCACTAATAGCATTATACCAAACGCTAATTTTCTCTTGTTGTAAATATTATCTATTTTGCAAAATGCACCCAATAGTTACTGCTGTATCTTAGTTTCATTGACATTTCCGCCAAGTTTGCATGGGCTGTCGACTGTTTAAAACCTTATGCATCCTTCTTAAAGCAAAGCCAGTCCATTCACTAATGTACATACATAATGTAAATACATGAAACTATCAGGGCATATATATGCTCCCTTCTTGGAAGGAATTTTGAAGTATGAATGTAATGCAAGGCTGGAAAAGTAATGCATGCAATGCATGGAAGGACACAACCTGCTTCACATCCCAGTCTTCTGAGGGACTTGCAAGTCCTATGTCTTTATGTGAGTGACTGTCAGGGGCTTGTGTGGATGCGCACAGAGTGACAGCATCATATGCAACATTATGCATCCCTGGTGTGTCCATTCTTTTGGGAAAATGTCATTAGTCAGACATTGTTTCCATTAGGTAAAAACATGCAAGGAATTCGCAGGCAAACTTGGTAAATGCTGGCCTTTCATGGGAGCTTACCATGTTGTGTAAGGTTGTGTATGTAATGCTGCGTGTTGGTGAGTTTACACAATACAGTGAAGTTTTACAATGTAAGGAGAAAGCACATTGAACGAAAGTCTCCAGGAACAATGATGAGGTCAGTGACCTGGGTGGAGGCCCTAATTAGCATCTGACACAAGTGTCAAAAGTAAATGAACATGTGCAGCCAGACGGTTACACAGCTCAAATTGCCAATACATACATAAGGCGATAAGCTTCATAATTGAAAAAACTTCTTTGAAGTTTCAAAGCTATACTTTCCGTACAGAATCTTTTGTGAGACTGAGAATATAGAGACTGTGCATGAACATGCTTAAACAAGTTGATGAACTTTTATGAATGTTCATTGATATTTCATGAATGTTCATGAATTTTTCATCAACATCTTGCCTGGATTGCACCTTAACAAAAGACCGCTCGAATCAGACTTGGGGAAGGAAAGGCGATCTCAAATCAAGGAACCACACTAGCTGAACAACTCATATCAACTATAATTAGTCAAATTATAATTGGCCTGATGCGCGCACTCTGGACACTTCAGTAAAGAAAAATATCAAAACTTCGCTACTGTAGCTCGAGTATTAGTCATGTGCTTCAGCCATTACCTATAAAGTTTATGCCATTACAAAAGAGCTATGATTTGATTGATAGATAGATTAGATAGTGTAGATAGACAATTAATTTTTCCAACGTCACAAGTACTAGTAATTTATGAATGATATGATGTTGGAGTAATGCCCAGTGAAACAGTTTTTTGGGCACCCCAGGTGAGATGAGATGAGATGAAGTGACATGGGCATGGATTGATAAAATAATGATACAAAGATGGCTACCAGACCTTGATAAAATACCAGCTGGAAGAAAAATATTAACAGAACTTTCAATCAGGAAAAAAAAATTAACAGAACTTTCATTCATAGTTTAGTGGGTATTAGGAGAGTGAAAAGACTCAACCGCAAAAGTTAACATGGAATTAATTAGAAGGAAGGCTAAAACTCCATATATCAAAAGTCCCTCTAATAGATAGAAGTAATACTTAACCCCAGCAGGAGAGAATATCAATTTTCCATCCACAGACAGTATGCAGATTGTTGAACAAAATTCAAAAGTAAAAGTTGACGGAGAAAAAACAGAGACATTGAGTGAGTTGGCATGTGCAGAGAGAATGCACAGTCAGGATTGCAGTTATCCCATGAATGTGAACCTGATGACTTGCCTACGATTTGCATGGCATGAAAAGCACTTGCTGGGCCACCATTGTTTTCACCACTTTCCTCTTTATAAAATTATTCATCTTATTCTTAATTCTATGTGCACATGCAGCCATCCGCTGCAAGCTATATATCAAGTACATAGAAAAAACAGCGAATGGCATTCATATCAAGCGAGGACAATAGTGCGACTACATAGAGAATAAGGCACAGGGCCTTTGAAATGTTGGACTCTGTCGAGCAAAAACAAAAAGGAGAGCATTGCAAAAGATCATGTGGATCAGGCAAACAGCAGACGGCTACAGCCCTGGAAGCAAACAAGAAACTCCCACCAACCATTAAATACAAATACAATGTTATGTTTTGGAAGCAAACATTTAAGCAGTGAGCAAACATTTCAGCCACATCAAATCTCCTCAAAATTTCCTTCCAGTTAAAGGATGTAGCGACTTGTTTTCTGAGTAGATTTTCTTTTTCTTACAGCAACTCACTGCTGAATGATTAAACTTATTAGACTGAAATAGCGGGGCAGGTATGTAAAAAAATGGTGCATTTATACATAGAAGCATGAAACTTGGCGCACACTTAAAAAACATCTCTACAAATATAATTGGATAGGGAGCCACCTCAGATTTAGCATAGATGACTACTGGCAGCCATATTCCAAAATGGCCGCCAATTCTTCCATTTTGCTGCTTTCTGTGTAGTTCCTATGAATAGAATGCATGCAAATAGTGTTTGTTATTCCTTCTCTAGGTATTCAGAACATTACTACAACATTTTTAGTAGCCTCAACTATTTTCAGGCTTTCTACAATCCATTTCGGTAGAATAATCAACTCAAATACTGTATTTTCGCGGTTTTGCGTGGTTTCGCCAATTCTAAAGGAATATAAAAATAAGTTGCATATTTGAATTCCTTACAAAAAGAACTTTCAAATGAGTACCCGCATTAATGGGTTTCGTAAATTTGGAGTGGAAATGGAAAAAATGATAATTTTAAGTTTTTGAAGATTTCGGTTCTGAGGTTCATTTTGACAAAGAATTCACGGAAACTAGTGATGCTACCATTCATTTGAAAGCTCATTTTACAAGGAATTCAAATATGTGGTCTATTCAAATATTAATTGAGATTCCATAAAATTATGGAAAACCGCAAAAATGCTGCATTTTCTTCAACAGTTATAACAAAATGGACCCTGACCACACTAAAATTCCTTAATTCAACCCAGGAATCAATTGATAGTGTTTTTTAGATCTTTAGAAGAAATAATGACCACTGTATTCATATGGGCAAACTGTAGGCAATTCACAGAAAGCAGGAAAATGAGAGAATTAGCCGCCATTTCAGAAAATGGCTGCCATGGGTCAACCAGGTCAAATCTGAAGTGGCTCCCTATCTAAATTTATTCTTTAAGATGTTTTTAAACGATGTGCCAAGTTTCATGTTTCTATGTATAAATGAAATATTACTCCCCCATTCACGACAAATCTGCCCCGCTAGAAGGAAATCTTATTAATAAGTCCTTCACTCCCTTTTCTTAATATTTTCCAAACTTCAGTGGGCAGCTTTAAGAGTTAATAGAGCTTCTAGACAGGCTGATGGGCCAGCCAGCCAATTATCCTGGGTGAGTAGCATCTAACTGGCAATGATTACAAGAAATTAATCACAAAGCACAGTACATCCCCTATTAAAACTTAATTCATCAATAAGCAATCAAACATCCTCTTGCTGTGCACTGCTTGAAAAACTGCCACGAAATTGGCACATCCATCAAGTCCCTCTGTCCAATTGCATAGATGAGTTCTGCCAATTGGCCGCACAAATCATGCAGCAGGAGAACTACAGGGTTGTTTTTTGTTCCAAGATCTGCCAAATATTAAACCATCTAAAACAAACCCAGCCTTCTCTTCATACTACCAATGTTGTTCTAATCCTGCTTATGCTAATTGAGAAAAATAAGATCTAAAACCCAGACTTGTGATTGTGGATATGCATAAGCAGACTCATATCACCATGTGTCTATGCCACAGAGTTATTGACATCACCAACAATTGTCTGTAGTGAGTTACCGAAAACAATCTCAAGGGTGAATTTTTCCAGTGCATAAGGTTGGTATGTTTACATAACGCCATTGTAAACTAAAATTTGGTCCTTAGTTTCTGAGAGAATTCAATCTGTTAACCCTTAGGCAAAATGGCTTCATCCCTAAGGTGGTACCACTATTTTAAATTGGCAGCAAAGGTAAACATTTTAGGAGCAATAACCACTGCCAAGTTAACCATAGAAACCAAGGCCTGGTGATAGGGTTTAATTTTGTGTATTTTTAAAAAGTTTTTAAAGCTTGTATAAGCTTACCAGTGTCAGGAGCAGGAAGAAACCTTCCATTGTTGGCCCTGCTATCTGAATCATAAGTTAACTGAATATGCAGACTTGTACGGGTGTAGTTACTTACCAGCTACTTATCTCGGAGGTGTCATTCGGAGTTGTACAAAAATCTATAATCATTGATCTCTGACAGGAACAGTAAAGCTTTCAACAATGGTGCTTCAACAATTCATAGTCAAGAAAGCTTTAAATTGAGTTGGTGTATTATACAATTGTAAGTCAGTGTAAAAGAGGAGGCAGGGCAAGGGAGCTACTGAATAAAGAAACACCAACAGCCGGAAGTATACAGAGTTCTATTTCATGTCCAACATGGGTCTATTACTTTGAAGGTTACACAGGGCCAATAAAAAAGCAACCAATCACCCTAGTGATATTTACTGCTCAGCTAAATCAGCAGCGCATTTTCAAAAGGAGACAATTTGCCAATCAACAGAGACCAGCACAGGCCAGGGGCAATGGAAGGTGCATAAATACCATGTATCACACCAAACAGCCATAACAATGCCCTGTAAAGCACTGCATACAGCACACTTAAAGAGCTCTAAATGCCGCTCTTGGTCTCTACTGTGTTTAATCGAGAGGATGACATGAGAGTAGAAATTCACAGGATCTGGTGAAGGGGAAGCGACTACCCCAAGCCATCTTCAAGCCACTTTTGCTGGCTCCCAGTGACATTGTTCTGGAAACTACATGTAAAATGCAGAATCACAAACCAGCCTAAATAAAAAGGAGTGTTGATTGAGAACTATTGCATCTGTCTTTTTTCAAAGGTTATTGATGCAATAGATGCGACAATATTCGCAATTCTGTGTCTTTCTGCTTTCAGTAAGCTTGAAATCATTGTAGCTCATTGTGTTTTACGGTTCTCAAGCAGTTGTCCTGAACAACATTCTATCATGGCCTCCTTTATATATTTTTATTCTCAAATGTTATTGAATAACGTTTAGCATTCAAAAACCTTTTTTAAGCAAATTTCCCAGGCTTGTTATCAGACAACATGGCTCAAACATGTCACTCTCAAACTCCAATCCAGGCAATGTGTTTTTAATATTTAATATTTCAATAAGTATTACAAGTAAAATACAAACAAAGAGAAGATGGTTCAATGGATGATTTTAGATTTATGTACTAGGTTGGTTAATTAGAAGAACACAGGAAAGAGGAAGGAATGAATGAAGCTGCTGTCAAACATAGGTACAAGTGACTCAACCAGAGGTAGAATCTATTCGGGGACCCACAGTTTGAAGTACAGCCTTCTACCAAATACCAACCAACCCACCTTCACCAAACAAAACGATCATAGATATCTGACAGATAATCATCAAATGAATGAATTACTGATGCCACCGATCTAATTTGAAATGATAACCTGATCTCAAGTGCATTTGACAACACTGCCTAATTATATACTAATATCATCAACAAAAGAATTATACTGAATTGAAGTGAGTATTATGAAAACGTGTAAAGGGAAGATCTGTAGCCTAAGAATTGTTTTGAAGTTACATGAAATTAATCAAAGGTGGCACACAATAATAAGGGGACATTTCCTTAAGCCGATTATCTTTCATATCTCCGTAATAATAATTTGTTCATGTCTCGTTTTTGTTAACACTCTGTATCACGAACCACAGACCGGCATGTCTCGTTTTTGTTAACACTCTGTATCACGAACCACAGACCGGCATGTTTATTCTCATTCCCATTGCAAATTTGGGATAATCAGTACAGTGCTACCTCTGATGAGAAACACCCTCCACTATACAGACAAAATAGGTGTCTTTGCAGGAAGGGTCGGTGGATGATTTGGCTTTACATCTGATATTGTTGCAGTGTTAAGGCAGGCTGCGACAATGGTAATGAGACAAACTGCATCTTTGCAAAGGATGGAATATTCATCTAACATGGGACATCCAAAGGTCTCCAGCCTTGCATGTTACCACTGAGCTGGGCCCAAGGCCATCGACCCCTTTGATCGGTCATTACAAAAACATCAGTGTTCTTTCTTCAATCTTTAAAACAGACTCCAGCTATCTGCATCCAAGCTGGTCATTGCAGCCTATTACTCGGCAATCAACAAGAATTTTAAATCCAACAATTGCATGTAAACAACCATGAGATGTATTTGGCATTTGCATGTTATAAATCGTGACATTCTCCAAAACACAACACATGCGTATGGAGAATTTCCAGAAAGAGAAGCTGGATTGGGTTTTTGTGGTACAAGAGAGGGGTGGATGGAAAATCAGGTCCACATATGGCTCTAATAGAGATTCAATAGACCCTATTCAATGCTCGGAAAGATCATGTAGAGACAAAGTTCTGTTGCTTTTCCTTCTGTCAACATGCTTGCTTGTCATCAACCCACCCATCATGTTTGGAATATTCACTGGAATAAAAAGTTGAAACCTGCTATCCGCATAAAACCCATTGCCATAACAGATAACTTGTCTGAAATGAGGCGCATTGGTTTTGTTATGCGTAATGAGCCAGGAGTTAGCTGCATCATGATAACTTTGCAAGTTTCATTATAGAAACTGCAATTATTTCTGCCATTATTTTCCAATAATCCGACAAAAGCAACAATGAGTGCAGGATGGTTTCATAACTTCTCATTCTCTCAGTACACACAGGATAAGGGTTGGAATGTCAATTATTCATTTTGGAGAACAAGCTGAGAGGCAATCTAAAGTAGTTCCACTCTAAATATTTATGTAAATGATTCAAGGAGAACACACTGAGAGACAGTCTAGAGGAGTTCCACTCTAGATATTTACGGCGCAATCAAGAGTTGAGTTGTTCTTGATATCCCACAATAGGCAGTGTAGTTCTGGCAAAAAACCATGTGATTCAAACCATGTGGTTCATCGTTGTGAACCACATGAAAGAAGTCCTGACGTTGTTATGTAAACAATGGACTGCAAAAGTGATGACGTCACAATGGTTTGACGCTCTGATTGGTCCCTGTGGTTGCTAGGGATATTTTTGGCGCCATTCAAACAAAATAGTGCCAAATGAAATCACTCAATTTTTTTTACTGGAGTTTTATTTTATTGTGGGATATAAATAAAACTTAATGGGAGTGTGGTTCACAACAATGAACCTCACTCATGTCAGGTCTGCTGCAGAATAAACACTCGTCCTTCGGACTCGTGTTGTATTCTTACGCGACCTGACATTCATGAGGTTCATTGCTGTGAACCACACTCCCATTAAGTTTTATCATAGATTCCAACTTGCCATGAAAATGGTAACCATCTTTTCAAAACTTCAAGAATCACTAAATCATCTCATTGACAAATAAAAAAAATTGAAATAAGTTCAATTAGTGCATGGCATGCATGTTCGAAAAGGATGATTATCAAAATTTGCTTGAACCACATTTCCTGAATGGCAATTTTCCATTGATCAAACCTGCATTCTTTGAGAGCCCAACAGGCTACAAGAATCATGTTCTTGAAGTATCATCTCAAGAGTACATTTATGTATGGCTTCTACATGGGACTCTCATTCCATGTCTAACAAACAGTGCCATCTGTCTGCTGTTTACCCTTCTAAGAGGGACTTGTAAAGAAGTGCATCACTCAAGCATTACACTAATGCACACATGGTTTTTTTTTTACTAAATCAACATGCAATTCGAACACAGTATAGTTTAAATGAATAACATTAAGTTCCACAAAAATCTGGAAAACATCTAAAACAATGACCAGAATCATCTGATTCTCAGTTTAATAATAGAAAAAGAATCTGCGCATACATACATCAGCCAAATAATTGTCTGAGAGGCAGGCATAAAATAGTGTGCATTGTGTAATTCTGACAATTCTTATTGAGCAGATTCCCTGCATGTAATGGAAATCTTGACAGATGTTCAGCAGCCAATATTGTACCTTTTAACATACAATTTACATAGTCAAATATGTAGCAGAAGAAAGTTCCATCTTGCAAGGCAATTAGAGGGACAATTCAAGTTCTCTGAAAGTTTGAATCTTTAGGAAAAAAAAAATCTTCCAATTAAAAATTCCTTTGTGATTCAATGTCAGCCATGAGATAAATAGCGCATCGCATTTTCGACAAGTGTCATAGAAATTCTTGTAGATAGTGGTAGAGACGAACCATTAAAAGTGATCTATACATCAGACTAAAATGTATTTAACTCCCCAGCAAATCCAACTTTCACTTCCAGATCGACAGATAATTACATAGGCTTACTCATTGACAGTGATGTTGTGTAATTCCACTTGCAGTATCGAAGGAGGCAAAAAGATGACACCAGCAAGTCAGTTGGAAAAGAGTTGAGAAGGAAAGATGAGGCTTGAGATGAGAAAAAGACAGAATTAGGAAGAGGACTCCTGCAGCACCTAAGCCTGATGCCATTACTCACATTTTTTCAATCAAAAGCAAAGTTTCTGATCACACTGTAAGAGTGTACTCTGTTCAAAATGGAAGAACCACAAATAAGGCGTAAGAAGATTAGAAAAATATCTTAAGTGTAAAGAAGTGGTCGGCTCAGGCCAGTCTGCAGTAATCCGGACAGAAATGGTGTTAGCCACAGGAAGGTTTGAAGTAGTGCGAAGAGAAACACTTTGAAAGCAACACACTTGATCAGATGGCCTCTTTGATGCAGGGCCCACAGGCAGGTGATGATGATGTGTCACAACCCCCAGTCCCCCACATTTTTTCTACCCTCCCTCTCTCCCTCCACAGAGCCTACTTTAAAGCCCCTTCTGCACTAGGAGTATCTGTTTAGTTGTATAATCATTTTTGCCTGCTGAACTAGCTCTGACCCATCAGTCAGGTCCAGCTTCTTGATAGATAGAAAGTTTCCCTCCACAACTTCTCACTCAATTTCTGAAGACTCTTTCCCCCTTTTTCTTCATCCATTCAGAAAGATGACTACACATTACAAAAGTTGACATAAACAAAAACAAAATTAATGCTGATCCCATGCACCAGCTGATGTAATGTTGGTTCTGATTGTTTCAGACAAACATTGTTTTAGCGTATGGAGTTGGGTACATTGTTTCTTTTATCTATTTAACATTTATCCTAAAGCACTGACAGAGGCCATGGCTTATATATCATTTAGGTACATTTTATTCACTCTTAGATGTATATCTTCTTTGGAGTACAAACCCAGCCAAACATCAACATATGTGTATGGTTGCGAAATTGTCATCTTATCCGATCCGCAAATGTCACCCGCCATTGCATTAAATGTCAGGAAGAAAGAAAAAACAACTGATTATTCTGTTTGTGGCAAATCCATAAACACGATCACAAGCAAAATAAGTAAACTGAAGTAAATGTCATCCTGCAGAATGAAGGCCAATGCAGAAAGATTGATAGACGAGTTATAGTGGCCAGGGGCGTATCTAGAAATGGCCTGAGGGGGTGGGCATAACATTGGGGAAATGGGCGGAGCTCTGCGGCACTTCCTATCTGTTCCATGTTAATTTTGGGCCTGAGGGGGGGGAGGCATGGCACCATGGCCCCCTAAATACGCCACTGACCGTGGCTTCAGGTGTATTGGTGAAACCGCTGTTGGTTAAGTTGAAATTTGAATGAATATATCCAACAATAGGCAGTGTAGTTCGGGCAAAAAACCATGTGATTCGCACCATGTGGTTCATCATCGTGAACAACATGAAAGAAGTCCCGACGTTACTATATAAACAATAGACAGTAAAGTAATGATGTCACAATGTTTTGAGGCTCTGACTGGTCCGTGTGGTGCCGTTCAAACAAAATAGTGCCATATGAAAACCTCACTCATGTCAGGTCTGCTGCAGAATAAACACTTGTCCTTCAGACTCGTGTTGTATTCTTCCGCGACCTGACACTCATGAGGTTCATTGCTGTGAATCACACTCCCATTAAGTTTTATCATAGAAATGGTAAATGTTTCATACTAAAGTAACAAAGTATTAAAGAAAGTAGACTCAATGCCACTCTTACAAAAAATATCTAATGGATTATAATCATCTCAGGATCATCAATCATCTGAGGAAATGTACTATGAATGCCAATTTCATTCTGCTCCGGGTAAATTGCTGCACTGATTCATTTATACGCCAATTTAGATACTACAAAAGAGATCATTCTCAAAGACAATGCCATCCATAACAATGCCAGCAGCTGCAATACCAAGAGGTCTCCCAAGTGATTAAAACTTGGCAATTAATCCTCAGGCTGATAGACAGAGAAGTAAAAGAAATTTCCAGAATATATGTTTAGAACCTTATCTCCTTCTTGCCAATATGGTCTTTATTTAAAGTAATATGTGTACATGTCCAATGCCTTTATTTTATTAAAGACACATGTTTCTTCATGATGTAGCAGAACGTGAATTCACAAAGTTCTCAACTTCAGAAGTTTCATTCATTGAACAATAAACATCCTCCCTCAAGAACCGGACTGGCTCAAGCCTTGCACTGCTGCAATTTAAACATGGCCCTGTTAGAGGCTAGGACTGCAATCCCTCTAATTAGAGCAAGATGTCTATTCCTGATGATGAAACATTGAACAGCAAGGAGGCGAGAGAGCCTTGTCTCCTGCTCAATGCCTCCCTCTCTTTAACACTCCTTGCATACTCTTCCTTCACTCTCTTTCTCCTTGCCTGAATTTCAGAGTCATACCAGTTTCAACATCATAGTGCAATGTTTCGTGTTAAATTACCTTTATTAGGTTTGCATAGAAATGATCCATGGCCAGTGCGGCCAGTGTGGCCAACATGCCTATTGCAAGTTCCAGGGCTGACTGTTCTGTCTCTGACCGAGTCTTTGCTTCAGTGTCGTCAGCTGCTTACTGCAACTGTGTGCGCACCAAGCAGTGGTCAAGCTGGAGCAATAGAACTGATAGAACAACTTACAGTCTAGAAAAGCATTTACATATCAGCTTCTATTGGTTCACAGACATGCATGTTTGACTAACGCAACAACAAGATGTGGACATGTGCATTGAATCTAAAGTATCTTACTCTGATGTGTGCGTATGGATTGACAAAGGCTGTTGAAATGTGATGGGGCATTATTGTTGAGGTTCCACCAAATGCTAACTATTGCATTATCCATCAAATATACAAGAAAAAGTTTTTAAAATTGTCTAAAATGGCATTCCAGCAGATTGCCATGCATTCAATGTTGTTCTTTAACGAGGCCATCTTAATGCAGTCCTGTTTTTGAATACCATGAAATTTAAAAGGTGAATACGATCTGCATTAGAAGCACAGCAATGCCTACATAATTCTTAAATACAATTTTGCAAAAGCATGCTGGAGCAGTCTACCTAAATATGTGGCTGGAGTAAAACAAAATTAGCAACTGATCTGGCATTTTTATCAAAATATCAAGACAAAATATTCTGTAAACATTGAGTCAAGTTGTGGGTGAAATTGGAATGAAGCAGAGATTGGTGTACTCTATGGCAGTTGAACTTCCAGCAGAACAGGTGATTCACGATAAAAAAATAGCATTTTCGCAAGATACTGAACTGTAGAAGGTGTGACGTCCACTGCTGAGCTAACATCTCCCCTTCACACCCTAGGAAAAGTAAACATGTATAAACATGATTACAGTTGGATAATTGGTGACACCCAACAACTCCCAGCTCGACATCTTCAATCACCTGACAAATTACCCTCAAATATCATTAACAATGCCCTACAATACTGCCTTGCTCCTTATACCACCACTTATAATTGGGGGATCACAATCATGAAATGCAGGGCCGAGGCTGATCGATGTGAAAATGTCTTCTGATTATACAGCGAAGCAGCCATGCAAAACATGTTGGCAGATGCAGAAGGCTGCTACAAAAACACATCTTAGATGTCAAGATTCTTCACCCATAAAATTGGGCAATTTCGACATCATACCAAGAAATCAGAATTGCCTTTAATTCCCAACTTCATATGCAGTAAGAAGTGATACAACAATTGCTCGCCACTTGCTTCTTTTGTCCACTGGGAAGCAATCTGAATGAAAGTTTAAGTGTACCTGTTTCAAAGTGCGACAACCTACGCAAATTCAAAACAACGACTGATTTATATAAAGACTTCCATTTCAGAATCGATGTCACGCCATATATGATCAACAAATCAATAAAAATATCAATCAAATGATATAGCAGACGCTGTAAGAAAACATATTTGAAATAATTATATCAAGTCCTCTCATATCTCTAATACTTCCGATAAAATAGTTCTTGAGCTGGATGATATTTCACTCAAATCAGGTGACCTCTTTCAAAACAGAAATATCAAAACTCAATTGGTTTCATTGATAAAGTAAAAAACAACAGTGAAATAGACAAGTCGGGAAGATTATCGCTTTTCAGTTTTAAGAAGAGAATTCTGATCTAAATCAAATTCCTCGCTGAAAAGAGTATATAATATGAGGATTGTGCTGTCTCTTTTTATTCTGTTTCTCAATTGGGCCTTTTCTATACTGTATATTTTGTTTATTTCTAATTTATTCTGTGTCTGTGACTTCCTTTTTTCTGACCATCTATATACCTTTGGGAGTTGGGAGATTGCTCTACTTTGCCATTTACTAATCAGCCAACAGGAAACACCTGGAATATATCAACAGAGAATGGTTGTTAAATGATCCAACTTAAGTTGGTGAATGGATGGATTGGGCTATACACCCAGCAATGATGCACTTTGGTAGACATATTGGGACACAACACTGAGGCAAAGGAGATTGACACATTCTCTCCTTGTCTTTTTAACTTCTCACTTCCTTCCATCTTCCTCTCTTTCAAAGTCTCATATTTAAGCCTCTTTCAGGTTGGTTTTTAGCAGGTTTCTACAATGTCCTCTTTTATCATTTTCAGATATTTCCTACCACCAAGCTCCAACCAAGTAGCTTCCAGCCATTCGACACAACTAACCCAAACACAGGACACTAGTCAAGCAGTGAGATTAAAATGACATGATGACACAAGAACAGGATGACTGGCTCACCTTATATCTTCTGTCTTTTGCCAGAGGTTACGTCACAATTTCTAACAACCACTGCAATGAGTTGCAGGGCGAGCATAAAAGATCTGCCATGGTTTCCAACTGGAGCTGTGTTACCAACTGAACTAAACCCCCTCCCTCGAAAATGTTGAGAAGTCCACATTTATAGAGATTGCAGCAACATTCTACAATGTATGCTTTCAAGAGACTGCATCAGCCTGGCACATCTGCAGCAAAACTACATATTTAAGTGCCTTTTCCTTGGATAGTCCAAACAACAAGAGCAGAAAGACCCAGCAATTGCAAAAAATATCCACCCAACAAACACAAACTTTGACACAATTGTAAATGCCCCAGGATCTGCAACTCGACAAGGGAAATGTCAGCACCTTGACTTGCATACAGTACAAATTTCTAAATGTGGCTCAACTTGGCTGTCTATAGCTATTCATTACTAGTCTTATCCATATCTATCCATAGCTATCCATTTGTATTCTTTTGTATACACTGAAAGCTCTTTACCCCTTGTTCAAACAATAGTAATTGTAGATAGCTATAGATAGCTATGGATAAGTGTAGCTAGGCTTAGCTTAAAATGGCTATGGATAGATAGCTAAGGCTAGATTTTAAATGACGAGCCATCTTTAGAAATTTGTACTGTAGTTCACCACAACCCTAGAGTCCTCACAGTATCCTCATAGTGTCCTCAAAGTGTCCTCACACTTCTTTTGCATTCATTACAGAGCAGGACAGGGCTGTGGGCAGTTCACTGGATAAAGAATCCTGCAAACTTCCTCCAGAAAAAGCCTAAAGAAAAGCCTGTAAAAAGCAGCCAGCAAAGCTCCTTGGCATTTGCAATATGCCTAAATCCAGAGTCACAAAAATGCCTAGTAGTCTGAAAGCAAAATAACCAGTGACAATTAGGCCTACAAAGTACTGAATCAACAGTCATGTCTCGAACTGAAGACATGAAGTGACTGGCCAAACAACAATGAACAGTCATTTGAGAAACAATAAAGTACCATTTGAGAAACAGTATATCAAAATTGTCAAAGCTTCACAGAACAACCCTTCATAAGGAGGGCATTTTCTCGGGAGCCACAACGCAACACAAACCATTCTCTCAACAGTGCAAAAGCGCAAAAACCAATCTTGGGAAGGAGAAAAACTGCCCCAAAGCAGTTGTACCCTGGAGCAACCCTCTGCCCGTCAATGTCCCCTTGGTTCTAAATCAACAATGAGGACATAAAATAGAAACTGGCAACCCAGCCAAAAAAGCATTGCATTCAATTTCAGATGGCATCAGCAATCAAGTCAGCAGGGGTACAATTAATCATGATGAGTAATTTCAAATGGAGCATAAAACCAAAGGAAAATGATACCTGCCTCCCAAATTGTGGACATGAAGCGCTTTTGTTCCGTCAGATATGAATCAATTCATTATTGCTTACACATACCATCAGTCCATCCCCCCCCCCATAGATGTGTTCCACATGCCGTTTTCCACTCTTGCAACACACAATCAAGCTGAGTGCTGTATATTTTTCCAAGGACTACCAGTGCAAAGCCAGGTGGGTACAAAAATGGATTGGGACATGATCACATACCAGGACAGTCCCTTACTCAGCAGAAAAGGAGACGGTGGCTTCTGATCTGACATCATCAGCACTGGTCCATTCTTGTCTTGTGTAGCTAGCTACACCAAAGCACTGCCTCTCCACTCTCAAATCTCGTTGTAATATTGGTCCACCCCACCACTTGCAATTAGACTTTAAATTGAACTCATTTCCTAGCATTGTGGCAGCAGTGACCATTGTCGAGGTCAGACAAGGACTACCAGTAGAGGGCAAATAAAGGTCAACTAACTTGGGCAGGTCAAAGCACTCGCTAATTGCCGCAAGTGAACTAGTTAGAACAGAGAAAACCTACACTTTGTTCGGATTAATAGAATTGACCAACACAGGGCGACAGCCACCCCTCTCATTTCCAGCTGATAACGTAATTTTCACGCAATTTAAGAAGGACAGAGGAGCACAACCGTGCCCCTTTAGTGTTTTCACAGCCTTCCAAGAAAATCATATTATTCTAATTTTAGAGTTGAGAGACCGAGTTAATCCTTAGGGGCTTAGTTGCCCTCTTGTAACATTTCAGGACACACACCTCACAGGCACATGCTGGCAGGCATACCAGCTAATTCACTGATGATGAATCTAATAATGTTTCAAAATTACTGAAGTTCTTATCTCCAGTCTTCTAAGCATGTGGTAATAAAACATATCTCAACAGCTGAGAAGTAAAAGAACAATCACTGACATTGGGTACATTCGATTCACCTGCTCTCAACTACTCCAAACTACTCCAGGAAGTGACGTTTCTACTCTGAGAGTGAAGTACTCCAACTTGGAGTAGTTTACTCCAAGCTTGGCCCGAATCGAATGAAAAGGAGTACTTAGGAACGTCATTGTTTGGGGGACCCCTTGCTACAAGGATTCCCTTGCTAATAGCAATTTATATTGTAATTGGCACCTCCAATCGATTGCTTTAATTGTGCCAATTGAATTGCAGCAATCTATATCGAAACAAAGCAATCAGGCACTAAATCCAAGCTTCTCAAGTGTCATTTATTAATGTAAACAATCAGACGTCATGGGATATCCCAATTTCTTGGAGTACTTCCTATCTACTCCAATCTACTCCAAACTCCTCCCGGAAGTGCAAAACGAATGATCTGGAGTGAACTACTCCTGCTCCTGGAGCACTTTGGAGCAGCGAAACGAATGTACCCCTTGTCAAGTCAAAATTTTTTTGCAATCAAATTCATCAAAGTTCTATTGAAGGCACACTAAGACAGAAAGTGAAAATAAAATCTCTTTCAGCAATTTTTTTGACCACCAACCTTCAACATGAACACGTAAAAAATCCTGACTACAGTTTTATGGACCAATAAAAAAACGTGATTCTGACAAAAAAAGAAGCAGCAGAGAAACAGACAATATACGTTCCTTCCCAAAATAAAACAGTGATTTTTTTTCCACAAATAACCAGCAAGGTTTTTTTATCAGCCTTATTCCACCATTTACAAATACAAGTGAAGTAACTTTAAAATTGAGGAGGCCACTAATTTGGTCAAAGACACATGTGACATGACCTGTGCACTGGCTTGTGCTTATCACAGTTTATGAGTATATAGGTCAAGGGATATAGCATCACTCTGAGCATTGAGATAACCACTTGTTGAACACAACAACAGCTAGTACCACAACTTACTCCTTCAACAAAGCAATCCAGTATAACCTGGCAAACAATTATTCAACTTGACGCATTGGGAAAAAGGTTAACTTGAGCAACGAGAAAATCTGATGATCTTACCATGGTGTGCACAATGGATCACCACACACTTAAAAGGGTCGTGTGGTTGCATAGATCATTCAAGGTGGTGTAGGTTTACATGCCATGGGCACTCAAAAATAACATGAAAGCAAGTTCCACAACAAAGTCAACAGTCAGGAGAAAGCTTGGTGTCAGCATATTTCTTGTAATTGGATAATGAGGGATATTGCTTGCAGGGTTCAATGGGGTGCAAGTGACAGCCAAATATAAAGGAATTAATCATTTATAAGTGAAATTGACTATAAAATTTAGATGAAAAACATGCTGGGCCACCATTGTTTTCGCATATTCATCTAATTCTTAATTCCATAGCTGCATGCAGTCACCCACAGCATGCTAAATAGGGAGTACATAGCAAAAAGGAGCAAAATATGACAGCATTCACACAGAGTAATGCAAATAGTTCGGCCATATGGGGTATCATTTAGGGTCACACAGGTACCATCCCGGCCTTTGATTGGTTGCTTTTGGAACATGCTGAGCAGAAACAAAAAGAAGAGGATTTCAAAAGATCACATGGATCAGGCAAACGGCAGCGGGCTATAGCCCTGGAAGCAAGCAAGAAAACTCCTGACAACAATTAAATACCAATACAATGTTGTGTTTTGGAAGCAAACATTCGAGCAGTGAGCAAACATTTCAGCAAAATCAAATCTCCTCAAAATCTCATTCTAATTATAGGACAGAGAGACTTGTTTTCTGAGAAGATTTTTTATTCGTATGTTTGCTGGGTGCTCACTGCTGAATGATTGAACTTTATAGATGAAAGGAAATCTTATTAACAAGTCCTTCACTCCTTTTCCTTCATGTTTGCCAACTTCAGTGGGCAGCTTCAAGAGTTTATAGGGTAATGTTCTTTGAGTCGGACACTTAGAGACGGTAACCTTGAGTCTGAGACTTTTTGTGGGGCTCCATAGGCTAATTGAGAGCTCGTATACTAGTATATTTGATACCAATTTGTAGCCCAAGATGGCCTTTACCTATGCCAAAAGTATCAGCATGATATGAACAACGAAAGTATGTTTTTCATGGCTTTATTTTTCTCTCAATTTTGTGTCAGAAATTTGTGAATTTTTACAGAATTTTGTCATGTTTAAGGAATTTTTTACTGGCCTATGGTATTGATATTACTTCAGTTGTTTTGTCATTCAGTAAGAAGTACGTTTAACCTATTCTGTGCTCTAATATTGGCTTTTTAAATTGAATAGAAGAATCTAAAGAACCTGTATCTTTGATTCATGTTTTTAGAACACAACTGTCAGACTCAAAGATACTCTATGTCATTTTTTATTTCAGAAATTTAGCCACTAATTTAGTTCTTGTGCTGTCCAATTGTAAATTTTCTGTTAGATTTAGTAAAAACCTTTAATTTGAGGCCCTGGTTAACAATCAATAACCCATAGACCTAGCAATATATCACTTTTTTTAAAAGTACAGAAAATAAGTGTCCGACTCAAAGAACCTTACCCTAGAGCTGCTAGCCAGGCTGATGAACCAGCCAGCCAATTCTCCTGGGTTGGGTAGCATCTAACTGGCACATGATTACAAGACAAGCACAAAGCATCCCCTATTGAAATTTAATCTTATCAATGAGCAATCAAACATCCTCTTGCTGTGCACTGCCTGAAAGACTGCCAAGAAATTACCACATCCATCAAGTCCTTCCACCCAATTGCAACAAAGATTTCTACCCATTGGCTGCACAATACATGTAGCAGGGGAAGTGCAGGGATGTCTCTTCAATGCAGCCAATTAAATCTTTCTCGGGAAAGTATTTTTTATTCGAAGATATGCTGCCAAATATAAAATCGCCTTAACCTAGCCTTCGCCTCTGACTGACAATGTTGTTCTAATCCTGCTTATGATAAATGCATGATACACCTGGCAGCAAAATTATTCAACCCCTTTGATGTATTCTCATAGACTCAAATAGTAAATGGGTTTTGCAAAAATGAGTGTAGTGACATCAGAATGTATCAAATCATGAAAAGTATGATAGCATCACATACTAGATGACATATACTAAATCTCCTGTGACGTATAACTTAATACGAATGGCAGGCTCCATTTCACATATGGGTCACAACATTTGAAAAATTATTCAACCCCCCTCTCCAATGCTATTCCAATGGAAGGAAGGGGGTTGAATAATTTCGCAAATGTTTGCCCCCTATCGGAAATGCAAAGTGCCTCTCAAATCTAGGTCTTCTTCACAGGAATTTGGCATTATGTTGTCTAATATGTGATGTTATATTTTTTTTCATGATTTGATACATGCTAATGTCACTGCCCTCATTTTTGCAAGGCTTGTCAACTATTGAATTCAATGGGAAAATACAAAGGGGTTGAATAATTTTGCAGCCAACTGTAAAGGAGAAAAGCCTCTAAACCCAGACTTGTAATTGTGGATATGAATAAGCAGACTTATATCACCATGTGCTTTTCCTACGCAGTTAGTGAAATCATCTACATTTGTCTGAATTGAGTTTCCAAAAATGATCTCAATGGTCTCGAGATTTTGTCCAGTTCATGAGGTTGGTGGACGTAACGTCATTCTTAACTTATTGGTTCTTATGCATGGTAGGCTACTATTTTAAACTGACAACAGTAACATTTATTTTACAACATTTTAAGATAATTCATTGAGATAAGTTAACCTTAAAAACCAAGAGGGTGATATGGTTTAATTTCCTTAATTTAGTATTTAAGGCAATATACATTGTAAGCTTCCACAGTATGAGGAGCAGAATGAAACCTTCCACTGTTGGCCCTGGCAACCGTATCAGAAGTTGACTGAATATCCAGACCTGTAGTTAATTACCAGCATTTATTGGAGCTGTAAGTTACAGTCAAAAAAGAAATATGAGCTTTAAATTGAGGTGCCGCTGGTCTTATGGCGACCAGCTTCACATCAGCTCTATTCAAATCACATTTTTTCCTTAATTTTACACATCATGGATCTAAAACTTGATATATATACTTGAATTTTATCTAAATGTTGTCACTCATCTAATTTATCCTGTAAGGATATCAATAAAGTTGATTCGACTTGACTTGTAGACGTATTATACAACTTTGAGCCACTGATGAGAAAGAGGCAACGCAAGAGTGCAACTGACAAAGACAACAGCAGCCAAAGTATAAAGTTCCATTTCACTTCAAAAGACATGATAATATTTATAAAGGTAATCTATTTAGCCAATTTTAGAATGACATCAATGTTACAATTGTTACATATCATTTACATGGAAAGGGGTCATGCAAGGAACATTCATATTTCTCATGTTGCAACATGATAAAATACATGCACTGTTTTTAGTGCAATACTTTGAGGATTACATAAACAATAGAACAGCGAGGAGCAATCATGCAAGAGTTATTTAATGCTCTGCTAAATCAGCATCGCATTCTCAAAAGGAGACAATTTGCCACTCAACAGAGACAGGCATAGGCCAGGGGCAATGGAAGGTGCTCAAACACCATGTATCACACCAAACAGCCATAACAATGCCATGTAAAGCACTGCATATAATGTACTTAAAGAGCTCTAAATTCTGCTCTTTGTCTTAACTGCGTTTTATCGAGAGGATGACACGAGAGCAGAAATTCACAGGATCTGGTGAAGGGGAAGGGACTATCCGAAGCCATCTTCAAGCCACTTCCACTGGCTTCCGGTGACATTGTTCTAGGGACTACATGTTAAATTTCGAATCACAAACCAGCCTAAATAAAAAGGATGGAGTGTTGATTGAATTTGTGGAGAACTATTGCATCTGTCTTGCATATCTTTTTTGAAAGGTTATTGATTCAATCGACGCAACAATATTCCCAATTCTGTGGCTGTCCGCTTTCCGTAAGATTCCGTAATCATTCCATTTTATGGTTCTCGAGCAGTGGTCCTAAAAGACATTCCGTCATGGCCTCCTTTATACATTTTTATTCTCAAATTTTATTGAATAATGTTTAGCATACAAGATACCTTTTCTTAGCGGAAGTTCCCAGGCTTGTGATAACATGGCTCAAACCTATCACTCTCAAATCCAAACCAGGCAATGCATTCTTAATATTTAATATTTCAGTAAGTATTACAAGTAAAATACAAACAAAGAGAAGGTGGCTGGATGGATGGTTTGAGGTTTACATCCTGTACATGTTTATGTACTATGTTGGTTAATTAGAAGAACACAGGAAAGAGCAAGGGATGAATGAAGCTACTGTCAAACATAGCTACAATTAAGTGACCCATCCTGAGGTAGATTCGATTTGAGGACACACAGTTGGAAGTACACCCTGTTACCAAGTACCAACTAACCCACCTTCACCAAACAAAACAATTAAAAATATCTGACAGATAATCATCAAATATAAATAAGTACCATCGTTAAATGAAGTTTATCTATCTATCTATCTGATGCCACCAATCTACTTTGAAATGATAACCTGATCTCAAATTCATTTGACTAGACTACATAATTATATACTAATTTTTATCAATAGAAGAATTATACCGAAGTTATTATTCTGAAAATGTCTACAGCAAAGATCTCTGGTAAGAATTGTTTTGAAATTCTTGAAATTGTTTCAAGCTGGCATACAATTATAAGGGGACATTTCAATTAGCTGATTATGTTTCATATCTCCGTAATAGCAATTCGTTCATGACTCATTTTAGTTGAGGCTCTGTATTACAAGCCCCAGATTGGCATGTTTATTCTCATTCCCATTGCAAATTGGTGAAAATCAGCATGGAGCTGCCTCTGATGAGCAACAGCCCCGCCCTCCCCTTATACAGACATAAAGGAGTACCTGTGGAATAACACATACTGAAGAGACCAAAATAAATGTCCTTGTGGGAAGGGTTTGGTGGATGATTTGCCTTTACATCTGATATTTTTGCGCTGTTAAGGCAGGTCGCAACATTGGTAATGAGACAAACTGCACTTTTACACAGGTTGGAAAAGTGATCTATGATCTAACATGGGACATCCAAAGGTTTCCAGCCTTGCATGTTACCACTGAGCTGGGCCCCAGGCCATTGACTCCTTTGATCGGTTAGTATAAAAAAATGAGTCTTCTATTATTCAATCTTTAAAACAGACAGGTGCGAGGACAGCTATCTGCCATTGCAGCTTATTACTATACAATCAGCAAGAAAATCCAACAATTGCATGTAAACATTTACAACCATGAGATGTATTTGGCCTTTGCATGTAATAAATTTTTACATTCTCCAAAACACAACACATGTGCATGGAGAATTTCCAGAGTTGGAAGCTGGACAGGGTTTTTGAGGGAAATGAAGGGGTGGATGGAAAATCGGGTCTATATATGGCTCCAATAGAAATTTAACAGACACTATTCAATGCAATCAGACAGGCCATGTAGAGACAACTGTTACCTTGCCTTCTGTCAACATGCTTGCTTTTCATCAACCAACTCATCATATTTGGAATATTCACTGGACTAAAAAGTTGTTTTGGAAATTGAAATCTGCTATCCGTATAAAACCCATTGCCAGAACAGATAACTTGTCTGAAATGAGGCGCATTGGTTGTGTTACGCATAAAGCCAGAAGTTAGCTGCATCATGATAACTTTGCAAGTTTCATTATTTCTGCCATTATTTTCCAATAATCCGACAAAAGCATCAATGAGTGCAGGATGGCTTCATAACTTCTCATTCTCACAATACACAGAAGATAATGGTATAAATGCCAATGATTCCATTTCATTCAGGCGAACAACAAATTGAGAGACAATCTGAAGTAGTTCCACTCTAGATATTTACATGTATGGTGCAATCAAGAGTTGAGTTGTTAAATAATAGCCATCTTCTGAAAACTTCTTCAAGAATCACCTTGTAAAAATGAAATCTTCTAGAATAAAGATTTGCAATAAATTCAATTAATGTACTTGAGACGGCATGTTCAAGAAGTACGATTATCACAATTTACATGAACCGTATTATTCTTCCTGAATGGCCATTTCCAATTTAACAAACCTGCATTCTTCGAGAGCCATCGTTCAGAGGAACAATCAGTGTTACCAGGCGCAACAGTCTACAAGAATCATGTTCATGAAGTATTATATCTAGAGTTCATTTATGCCTTCTACACACATATGAGAGGACTCTAATGGATCACATGTCCATCAAACAATGCCATCTTTCTGTTGTTTACCCTTCTAAGAGGGACTTGTAAAGAAGCGTATTACTCAAGCTTTATAACAATGCAAACATATCATTTTCTTACTTAATCATCATAAAGTATGCAATTCAAACACAATATATAGTTTAAACAAATTATAATATTAAGCACCACAATTCTGGAAAACATCTAAAACACTTGAATAATGAAAAAAAAAACAATCTACGCGTATATGCCTGTAACAGTGTATATATACATCAGTCATGGATGTTCTGTGGCTGATATTGTAGGCCTACCTTATACATAGTCAAATATTGTAAGAGAAGAAAGTTCCTCATTGCACAGCAATTAGTGGGGCAATTCAAGTTCTTTGAATCTTTATAGGAAAAAACACCTTCCCCTTAAAAATTCCCTTGTTATTCAAGGATAGCCATGGCCGAGATAAATAGCGCATCGCATTTTCGACAAGTTTCTTAGGAATTCTTGCAGACAGTGGTAGAGACAAACTACAAAAAGTGATCTATACATCGGTCTAAAATGTATCTAACTCCCCATCAAGTTCAACTTTCACTTCCAGATCGATAGATAATTACATAGGCTTACTCATTGACAGTGATGTTGTGTAATTCCACTTAAAGTATCAAAGGAGGCAAAAAGATGACACCATCATATCAAAGTTAAAGTTGTTGAAAAAGAAAGAAGAGACTTGAGAAGAGAAGAAGACAGAATTAGGAAGAAGAAAGAGAACTCCAGCAGCACATGAGCCTGATACCATTACTTAAATTTTTTCAGGTACAAGCAAAGTGCCTGATCACAGTGTTACAGTGTTCTCTGTTCGAAACGGAAGAACCACAACTTAGGCGTAAGAAGATTAGAATAACGTCTCGAAAGTAAAGAAGTGGTCGGTTCAGGCCAGTCTGCAGTAATCCTGACAGGAATGGTGTTGGCCACAGGGAGGTTGAAGAGGTGGGTACAGAAGCACTTTGATTAGTAACACACTTGATCAGATGGCCTGTTTGATGTAGGGCCCACAGGCAGATGATGATGATGTGTCACAACCCCCACCCCATCTCCCCTGCCTCTGTCCTCGGGGCCTAATTTAAAGGCCCTCCTGCAGTTCAACATCTTACTGTAAAATATGCTTAGCTGTATAAAAGCTGTGCTAGCTCTAACCCATCAGTCTGATCTAGCTTCTTGAAGGATGGAAATTTCACTCCCCAACTTCACACTCAATATCTAAAGATTTGTTTTCCCTTTTTTCATCAACACAGAAAGATATCTACACTATACAAAAGTTCATTTCAAACCAAGAAAAAATTTATGGTCATAATTCCTGTTGTGGCAAATCCATAGATAAACAACCAAAAGTCAGCTCAGTAAACTGAAGTTTTTTGTTTGTTTGTTTGTGTTTTACGCCTCAGCAGCACCTTAGTGGGCTATATCGAGGCAGGCGATCGCCGTATGATGATGAGATGAGAAGACTGTGAGTCTGGTACATACCCCATTAATTCAGGGATGCCCAGGGTCTTTCAGTTGCCCCAGCATAAAACACTGGATACAACCCGCCTCCATTTCATGTCCCATGGGCTCGGACTAAATTGAGTTCAGGGGTGGGATTTGAACCCACGCCCTCAGAGCCAGTGGTTGTGCAAACAAGCACTCTTAACCGTTAGGCCACGCAGGAACGCTCAGTAAACTGAAGTAAATGTCATTTTACAAAAGGAGAGTCAATGCACAAAGATTGATAGACTGGTTATAAATATATGATACACTGCCTAAAAGTACGTTGGTTGAACCACTGATGGTTCAGCTGAAATTGAATTGAGTTGGTAAAAGTTTCATGGCAAAGTAACATAGTGTCAAAGTAAGTGCATTCAATGCCACTCTTGCAAAAAAAACCCATTTTAGTATAATCAATCAATCATCCTGAGGAAAGTGTACATTGTACAATGAATGCTAATTTCATTCTGCTCTGGGTAAATTGCTTTGCTGATTCATACGTGCCAATTTCGATTCTGAAAAACAGATAGTTCTCAAAGACAATGCCATCCATAACAAAGGCAGCAGCACCAATACCAAGAGGTCTCCTATGTTATTAAAACCAACTTTGAAATAAAAACTGATGGACTGGAAAGTAAGTGCATATATATTCAGAAATATATTAGTTTAGAACTTTATCTCACTTCTGTCAATATTTGATTCAAGAAAAACTGTATGTGTCACATATAGTTGCTTCAGAAAACTTCTTACAATGAAGGGTAGGGGGAACGGGGGCACATTGGGACGCTTTTAACGTCTACTAATTTTGCTCAATGCTGAAAGCACTGAAGAACTCAGAAGTTTGCATGAATATCACAAATACTATTGAGCTTAAATGCAAGGCATAATAAACTAGACTGCACCTACCCTTTTGCAGCCAGAGAGTCGTAAAAATGACTGTCCCAATGTGCCCAGGCTAAAACAGCTGGGGCACATTGGGACATCAATTAAAAAATCATATTAACACTCCACGTGCAATAGATATCACATATAAGTAGTGCGTAAGACAATATACAGTGCATTAACACCTTGTAGTGCCAATAGTTCATAACTTTAAACAGTTTTAATCATTTAACATAAACTGTCCTGGGGGCGGACATCTATGTAAGTAACACACAGTGCTTTGCGACAAATTTGTTCACAGAGCAAGGTAATGCACTATTCCTCTATTCCCTGGGGCCTGAATACCTGTTGTGTGCTGTCCCAGGTCATTCAGTTTCCTTGGACACTTAAATTCTGCCATATTAAGGGTGTCCCAATGTGCCCCAGATTCACTGTCCCAATGAGCCCCGATATAACTTTTACACCAAAAAGCTAATTTCTCGGACACAAGTGAGTGTGTTTATCACGATAGCAAAACATAACTGTTTTTTACAATATATAAAATTCATACAAGCAGTGAGAAAGCCTCATTGTTCATGGTTTGTCCACAGAATGGTTCGAATTGAACCCTTCCATATTTACTTTAGTGGTAGGAAAACAAACTTTTGCTCGCCATACTTCTGCATGTGGCTTTAATTTGTCTATAAAACCATGGAAAATTCAGGATGTGAAATTACAAGATATGATGGCACTACCATATCCTATACCTTGCCAGGATCCAAGAAAACCCCACCGTCCCACAGGGCCCCGCGTCCCAATGTGCCCCCGTTCCCCCTACAAATTTAATGTCAAGAAAAAAAAGATTTGTGTTGGCAGAAATACTGTCCAGCACACACTAGTAAAGTCAGAATACCTTTAACTACATCTAAACCACCTTTTAAAATTACATTCAATTTCCTTTTAATCGATACCAATTCAAACTCCATCACCCCTATTGTGTTTTATTTTCTTGATATTGTGCCCATTGCTAATTCTATTACATTGGCAGGTGTCTCAATAGAGTTCTTTTTTTTATTAATTTTTCTAATTAAAATCATTAAATAATTCTAGTTGAATAAAGATAAATTCAAACAGATAACAAACAGAAATTAAATACATAATTGCAAATCAAAATTAGTTACCATAATTATCTCTCCCAAATATACAAACCAAAAACTAAAACATAACATTAATTCTGCCCTGTGAAATTGAAACACAGTAAGTGACCAAAAAACAGTAACTGAGTTGAGCATAACTTCTCAATCCTACTATTAATATCTACCTCCATGTCAAATTTCATACCTGTATCACCTCTAGTTGCCCCACAAATCCATGATAAACAAACACAGTATCAACTGCTCACATCAAAATGGACATGTCATGTCGGGCCAAAACACAGTAATTTACTCATTTTGTTTTGAAAGACAGTATCCCTTTGGCTTATTACTGTGTTTCAAAATCAAATTTTTGAGTTACTGTGTTTTGACATGACAAAAACAGGGAGATACTGTTTTTCCACATCAACTGAGTAGTTGTCTTCAGCAATGATATAAATAGAAAATCAAAGGTTTCTCATTCAAAACACAGTAAGTCATTAAAAAGCACAACATTGTCCAATATATCTGTAAGAAGTCGTTGTGAGTGTAGAGTTCTTAATATGGGATAAAGTTGTGGTGAGGAGTCAAAGGTAGTTGTAATGAGATCTGGGATGCAGAGTAGACAGGAGGGAAAAATGGGTAAACTGAGGACTTCTGACAGAAACTTTTCATAGGGTAAGGTGGGGTAATTCCGGCCCCAGGGCAAATCCGGCCCCCAGAGGATAAAATGTTTTCTTATGGCTCTAAATTTGATTGACGATGAATATTTTCCATACAATCCATTGCTACTGCAATTGCAGCTTACATAATAACAGAGATTATGCTGCAAAAGACTTCTGTGTTGACTACAACTGGCAAAGAAGACTGGCATCTCATGACTGAGCAATTTCTATGTGCAATTGAAACTTTCAAAACTGAGGTGTTTCACAATTAAGTTTTATTGGAACACATTACTTGTTGTCGTGAAAAGCAAGGTTTAGTCAGTAGCTTAGCATGTGCAAGAGATTTCAGCTATTTTAAAATATAACACATATTTACAAAATGACATACTCTTGTTTTGCTGATGGTAAGGGCAATTCTGGCCCTTGTTGGTGGGGCAAATCCGGCCCCTCTGATTCTGATGTTAAAAGCATGTGAACATAAAATGTTCTTTGTAAGGTGCTCTTTTACGCCACTGAAACTTCGGTTTATGGTTATCATGATTCAAATGAGTTGAGTTTGGCAATTTTGTCAGGTTTCATGGAATATTGTGTGTGTCACAGATAAAATTTTCTAGTCTCTCAAATAAAGTGATCAAATGATTCTAACAAAATGACTGAATATATCCTTCAGAATCTGTGTTTGACTGACAAACAAAATATGCTTCTGAAGCAAGATTTTCTTGGTTTATCTCATTGAGCTTCAAAGGGGCCGGATTTGCCCCTCACTTGTGGGGCAAATCCGGCCCCTGTGTTGGAACATTGATTTTGTAATAATTGGTTCAAAGGTGTCAAATTAAAACATGTAAGTTTCCTGATATGTCTAGATGCCTGTAATCCATCATCCCCAAAATTAAAATGTATAATTTTCACAAATATGAGAGTCTCAGAGATGAATATATGTCAAAAGGGGGCCGGATTTCCCCCACCTTACCCTACTGTTTTCTTGGTTGTACTGTAAAGTTCAACTAATATCATGTATGTATTGTGTACATGTTCAATGTCTTTTTCATTTCATGATTATCGTTTTCATAGCTATGTGTTTTTTTGAAAACTTCGTTTTGTCGTTAAACCGTGACGTCATCGGGTATCTGTCAATGTGATTGGTCTAATCTTCAATCTGTGACATATCAGTTCAGAGTTTGACATCACAGTTAATGACAAAGGAATTTAAAACTGCCAGGCAATGTTACAATATGTGTACAACCACAACAAACAACGCATGTCTAAGCTGATTGATGCACCTCACCAAAGGAGTTTCATTGTTTTCCAAACAAAATGTGTTGCTGTTTTTCACAAGACACCAGTCATCACAATTTAAAACAACTTTTATTGTTAGTATGTGCAACTCTCCTTTGAGGCTAAGTAGTCTGTTTGGTTCAGTTATAGTTCATTGAAGCATCGTTCAGCCAGGGCAAGCTGAACAAGTGAAACATACATCATCCATGTGTCAATGCACTTCGTCAGTTTCCTGAAATCTGTGCTTGTAATAAACAAAATTATTCAACTTAATCTCTGACATCACAATTTTGGAATGAAGCAAATTGCAAACTTGAAAAACACGTAGCTATGAAAACGATAATAAACATAGATGTTTCTTCATCATGTAACAGAATGTCAAATACAAAGTTCTCAACTTCAACAGCGTCTTTCATAAATTTGAAGAAGCCTCATACTGCTTGCAATTTAAACATGGCCCTGTTAGAGGCAGAGCGTGAAATCCCTCTAATTAGATCACATCATTTATTCCTAATGATGAAACATTGAACAGCAATGATGCAAGACAGCATTGCCTTCCTCTCATTGCCCTCCCCTCTCCTTAACTCTCAGCCAAACTCCCTCTTCCCTCTCTTTGTCCCTGCTTGAATTTCAATGAGTTTTTCAGAGTGATACCTGTTTCAACATGATAGTGCAATGTTTGTCAAATTACCTTTATTAGGTTAGTATAGAAATGATCCATGGCCAGTGCGGCCAGTGAAGGCAACATGCCCGTTGCAAGTTCCAAGGCTGACTGTTCTGCCTCAGTGTTGTCAGCGGCTCACTGCAGCTGCGCACGCACCGAGCAGTGGCCAAGCTGGAGCAATAGAACCGGTAGAACATCTAACACAGCCCAGAAAGGCATTTCTCAGCTTCCATTAGTTCACAGACAAGCATGTTTAACTTAAGGCACAACAGGCTGCAGACATAGACAGTTGAATCTAAAGTATCTCAGCTTGTGTGCATTTGGATTGTCATTGGATTGACACAGGTGTTACAGCCTAAAGGTCTACCTGCCCGATTTTCAAATTGGGCTTCTTTTTGCATGCCAGACACTAAAAGAGGTCTTTGTCATAACATCTACGCCCCCCACCATGCTTTGCCAATATCCCTCACAAAATATCCAAAAAGTGCAACCAAGCCACATTTTCTATTGAACTTTTCCAAAAGTTCTAATGTGCTATGTTAGAAACATTGTCATAATATATTTGTCAGCCATCTCTTCTACATAAAATAGTGACCAAATAGTGTCTCATGGTTAGGAACTATTTGGGACACTATTTGTTAGAACTTTGGGCTGTCATGCACTGCCATCTCTTCTACAACACAAGAGGGCACTCCAATGTACACTCAAGCGCATGCATGCCAGGGCCTCCGAAGTCGAAGCCCCCTCAGCTGGATATTTTGGAACCAAAAATAGGACCCAGAGAATAAGTGGCAGCTGCCAAAGCACCATATGGTCTGCCAAAGCTTCATATGGTCTGCCAAAGCATCTGATGGAATGTCATCTGATGAAAAAGGGTCTGATGAAATATCCAAATAGCATCTTGGGGGGATATTTGACCTTTTCAAATATCCTCATAGTGCTATTTGGAATATCCAAAGTCTTTTGAAAAGCGCTTCTTAATATTAGACACAATGGCAGTAGAGACATCGTCACAAGCAACAGGTTGTTTAATTGTCCTGGGGCTTTATTGTTGGGGTTCCAACTGATGCTAACTATTGCATTATCCATCGAATAACAAAAGCAAAAGTTTTTAAAGACTGTCTATCAGATAGCCATTCATTTGCTGTTGTTATTCAAAGAAGCCATGTTAGTGCAATTCCTGCTCTTTTTAAATATCATGAAATTCATGAGTTGAATACAATATGCATTTGAAGCACAGCAATGCCTACATAATTCTGATTTTATACATGTAGATACAATTTTGCGAATACATGGTGGAGCAATCTGCTTAAATATGTGGCTGGAGTAAAACGAGATTAGCATGTGACTGATATAACCCGGAGGTTAAACATGAGGCAAATTTATTAAAATATCAATATAAAATATTCCTCAAAAATTGGGTCAAGTTCTAGGCAAAATTGGAATGAATCAGGGATTGTTGTACTTTATGGCAGTTGAAATTCCTGCAGAACATGTAATTCATGATGAAAAAGAGCATTTTCACAAGTGGAGAGTCTTCCTACTTCAGATTGAGATACTGAAGTGCAGAAACTGTGACATCCACTGCTGAGCTAACATCTCCCTTTCACGCCTTAGTAAAATTAAACATGTATAAATACAAGTATGATTATAGTTTGATAATTGGCGATCCAGTGCCTAACCCTTGCTAATTACAACTAATTAGCTTGGGGGCACCAAACACCTCCCAGCTTAACATCCTCAATCATAATGACAAATTACTCGCAAATATCCCTGACAATGCCCTACAATGCTGCCTTGCTCCTTACACGACCACTTAATTGGGGGATCAAAATCATGAAATACAGGGCCAATGCAGAAGCTGATGGATGTGACGATGTCTTCTGAATATGCAGCGAAACAGCTATGCAAAACATGTTGGCAGATGCAGAAGGCTCCTATAAAAACATATCTGACATGTCAAGATTCCCAACCCATAAAATTGGGCAAGTTCAACATCATACCAAGGAATCAGAATTGCTTTTAATTCCGAACTTCATATGCAGTAAGAAGTGATACAACAATTGCTCGCCACTTGCTTCTTTCATCCACTAGGAAGCAATCTGAACGAAAGTGTACCTGTTGCAAAGTGCAACAACCTACGCAAATTCAAAACAACAACTGATTTATGTAAAGACTTCCATTTCAGAGTAGATGTCACGCCATATATGATCAACAAATCAGTAAAAATATTAATCAAATGTAATCGCAGACGCTGTAAGAAAACATATTTGAAATAATTATATCAAGTCCTCTCATATCTCTAATACTTACGATAAAATAGTTCTTGAGCTGGATGACATTTCACTCATATCATATGACCTCTATCAAAACAAAAATACAGTGGTCCCTGAATTATGAGACCGCCCCTTCTGCAGGAGTCTGGCAGTCGCTCGTGGAGGTGTGGTCTCTCGTCGGGGTAAAGATGTGTTTGCAAATACTCAAATATCAGTATACAGCAAATCTATACTTTGTGATCTTGCCAAGTTTCTTAACTGAATCATCCAAATTACTGTTCTGTAGCTGAGTTTTTCATGCCTCAACTCTCACAAAATTAAGTGCATTCCTGCATCATTTGGTAAAAGAGTGAAAAAGTTCACCAAATATTTACTGTCAAGTAAGAGAAGGTGACTTCACTAATCAATATAGGCTCTAAAAATGCCTAATCACTTGCCTGCTATAATAATATTATAATAAATTCACAAAAATTGTATATAGTTTGTACCTATCCTAATGAGGAATAAATTAATCCATTAAGGCATCACATTTTTATGGGACCAAAAACGACCAATTTTTTAAACACCTTTCAAGTTATGCGCTTGTAAACTTTAGTTTTCAATCTGCTGCAAAGTATGGACAAACTGCAATCTAAGTTCATCTATTGAAGGGTAAACATCCATTTAAGAGGCAATTAACTATTGAAGTAATGCCATTGATTGTTTGACTGATTGAGTTTATTTAATGCACCCAACTGATACCAGCCGCTGGTTGAATGATGGTTAACTCAATACTCATGTTTGTTCAATTGAAGCATTAATCAATTGAAGTAACAGTAATCAATTGAAGTGACAGCAATCAATTGAAGTGACAGTAATCAATTGAAGTGACATCAATCTATTGAAGTGACAGCAATCAATTGAAGTGACAGCAATCAAAAGAAATGATGGCAATCAACTGAATGCAATTAACAGATTAATTGAAGCACAGGTAACTCACAGGTAACTCTTGCTACATGAATTGCTTGACTGAAGAAGCCATTAACTGGATTGCTATCACTTTCAATGGCGTGCTAGTCCAATGAGTGCAAAATTGCCGAAAACGTTGTGGCTTCATTGCCGCATTTTGGTCGTTTCTGGTCTTTTCTTGGTCATATATGAGGATGAATTTAACCAATTCTGGTCGTTTTAGCGGTCGCTGGTCGCGTTACACAGGTTTGTCGTATATTGGGGTGATATTTACGAAGAAAAACTTTAATACAGAAGGCCTATGGTCGCATATAAGGGTCTGGTCGCTCGTTAGGAGGTCGCACATGGCAGGGACCACTGTATCAAAATCACAATGGTTTCATTGATGAAGTAAAAAAAAAGTGAAAAGACATATCAGGAAGATAATATCCCTTTTCAGTTTGAAGAAAAGAATTTTGATCGAAATTCTATGAGGATTGTTCAATGATCAGTCTCGTTTTATGCTGTTTCTCAATTTGGCCTTTTCCATGTTGTACATTTCTTATTTATTCTGTGTCTGTGACTTTCTTTTTTCCGACCATATATATATCTATGGGAATAGATAGATTGCTCTACTTTGCCATTTACTAATAAGCCAACAGGATACACCTGGAATATATCGGTAGAGAATGGTTGTTAAATGATCTAACTTAAGTAAGTAGGTGAATGAATGGTTTGGGCTGTACATCCAGCAGTGATGCACTTTGGTTGACGTATTGGGACACAACACTGAGGCAAAGGAGATTGAGACTGCTGTCCTAGGCCAGAATAAAACCTAGCACCCTCCGACTGGTTGATGCCCACAAGAGGGGCACACATACAAATCTAAGTATTTAACTCACTGTACCTCACCTTTGCAGGTCTGTATGTCCAGTGTCTAGCTTTTTTAATCTAATACCCAGTTTCATTCTACCCTTCTTGACATCTTATGGGACATTCTTTTTTATTCAGCACTCAGGGCAGGTTGTCAAACTTTCGGGGCAGGTTGTCACACTCTCGGGGCAGGTTGTCACACTTTTGGTTAAGAGCTCAGATGCAGGAAGTGGGACTCCGTAAGGCAGATTTTGACTAAAATAAGTTATTTTGGACATATGAGGAATCCTCTGCTTGTCCAGTGCAGACCTCAACAAACTCGCTTCTCTGTACAAGGGTGCTACAAATGAAAGCTTACCAAGCAGCCGAAAAGCATTCAGATCAGGAAGAGGAAAATCACAATTTTTTAATGAAAATTTCTTCATAAATTTGAAATCGATTTACTTTGACACTATGCCATATCTGCATACATCTTTTGTCATAAATAGCATGTATAAATTACCAATTTATATTTGTGATAGTTTTTTTGGTTTAAAAGACTGGTCCTAATGGGTAACAACCAGCTCCAAAAAGGGTGACAACCTGCCCCGTCTTTTTGTGACAACCTGCCCCGACTGATGAAAATGCAAAAAATGGGCGACCAAGGCTGTTCTTATCATATTTTTCACTATTTCTTCCTATCATTATTTAAAGATTTGTTTACATGGTATGTGTATGAACTTTACCTTTTTCAACAACTATTTGTTAATGAGTAGGATGACATGCAAGTTGTGGGTAAAAATGTACTTTTTGTGTCCGGAAATTTTTAATAGACCGTGTGCCTACCAAACTCCCCTCCAGGGGTCAATATTTTTTCAAAAATACTCCAGTGGGTTATAAAAAACACAGTCCTGTGGGATATGACCCTTTTCCTGAAAGGTCGCATAAGTCTGACTTAGCAATTGTGTCAATTTCCTTGCGATTTGGACAAATCGTTTTACTTGGTATCACACAGGGTGATATCAAATTTTACTCAAATGATTTCTTTAAATCATGAGATTTCTGACACCTTGCAGGGTATAGTATCTAAATAAATTTCAAGTAGGTATGGCACTGATTTACCCAAATGACATTATTTCCAGTGTCTTGCAAAGGATATGAAAAATGACATAATTTGGTATAGCAGTGATTTTCCCAAATCACTGAATTTCTAGCATCCTGCTACAAAAGTGTGGATATTTGTTCAAATTGCTGCATTGCGAAGCACAAAGTTTTCAGCATGTTCTCAGAACACTGGATAAAATGAAATGATGAAAATGCAATGATGGATGGATGGATGATTGAGGCTTTACGTCCTATAGTTATGCACTTTGTAGGACAGGAGGAGGACATGGCAATGAGGCGAAGGAT
Organism: Platynereis dumerilii; assembly: GCA_026936325.1. Classification (NCBI taxonomy): domain Eukaryota; kingdom Metazoa; phylum Annelida; class Polychaeta; order Phyllodocida; family Nereididae; genus Platynereis; species Platynereis dumerilii. The sequence continues at coordinate 27,084,349 of JAPTHN010000006.1, forward strand.
GATTGAAACAGCCTTCCAAAATAGGGCCAGGTGACCCGGCAAGAGCTGGATTTGAACCATGGACCCAGCGATTGGCAGTCCAGCCCACTAACACTAGACCAACCCCCCCCCCCATGGAAATTCAATGAAAAGCATAGTGAAGAACAAAAAATAGCCAATTCTTTTTGTGGCAGAAAAGTCAGTTCTAACGTGATGATATACCATCTGACATACCGCCTCAGAAGCTGCCCGCTCTGAGCACCCTGCGTTACGAAGTGTGTAGGTGCTAAAAAACAAATAGATAGATAGATGGATAGATAGATAGATAGATAGATAGATAGATAGATAGATAGATAGATAGATAGATAGATAAGCAGACAAATAGATAGATAGATAAATAGATAGATAGATAGATAGATACGAGGGGTTTTCCATAAGTTCTGTCCATCTTGTCATAATGTTTGATATATTTTACACATGCACATACAATTTTGGTCAGTTTATATTGAGGTAATATGCAATTGATTTGCAAAATATCAGATTCTAGAAATAAAAATAAATGGTTGTTCTGTTGCCATGGAAACCTGAAGTCACGGAATGCGGCCCAGATTTATAGTAATTTCTCACTGTTAGCTCAACATCTGTTCAGTATAACTGATATCATTTACCGAATAGAACCATACCAATACTCGTTTCATCATTACAAGTAATGAGCTTATTGTGAAGCACTGAATAACAATGGAAACAATGTTATTGAAAATATTCTAGTCACTAAAGCATTCTTGATTCAGTAGCATCAGTTTTCCTTGAGATGAGTAACTTTGGGATTGTTGAATGAGATCACAGAAATCTATTAAATTCATATAAATTGCTTTCAAAATATGACAGGCAGGGCACACAACACTGAAAGCTGTCAAAGTTAAGTCTGTGTCAGGTTGTTGATATTACATAAAAGTAATAAAAAAACAACTTGATATGTATGTAGATTAAATGCTCACTGTTACATAATCATCTTTTTATAACGATTATGTAACTTTAATTGATATTAAGTTTTACATGGGTGACCATGGCATTTTAATCCATTGATCTCCTCAGTGAGGTTTATTCATGATTGGCCATATGGCCAGACACCTTTATGAGTTGTGTCACAGTTATTGAAATCCCATTGTATCTGACCACTGTTTGAAAACTCTCTTGTGTTGTTCACGACAAACAGTTTGGCAGACAGTCATGCCTTGGTCCAACCAAGAGACAGTGTGAATAACAGCTCAGCTTTGACTGATTGTTGAACTAAAGGATTAGAAAAGAAAGTGGGGACCAAATCATAGTTATCTCCCTGAAAGATTCTTAATCTTTTTTAAAAACAATTTTCTCTCTTTCTTAAGATTTAGGTTAACCTCGGGACCTGGGTTCTTTTCCTGTCTGAACAACTAATGTTGGATCTATTACCAATGGTGGTTGAGGAATACAGAGGGTGAATCTGAGGGCAGTTGAGGTGAGCTGAGTTAAGCTGAGTGAAACTGAGTTAAGTTGAGGAAAGCTGAGCTTAGTCGAGGGAAGTTGAGTTCAGTTCAGTTGAGGCAATCCGAGGATAGCTGAGGGGAGCCCAGGGTAGTTGATGGAATTTGAGGCTAGGTGAGGGAGTTTTAGGCAAGACGAGGAAATTAGAGACTAGGTGAGGATTAAAGGGGTTTAGGTTAGGGAATCTGAGGCTAGAGGAGTCAGCATGAGTGTGTAGGGGTGGCATCCTGCCAAGAGATAACTTAATTGTTTCTAAAATGCAGAGCATAAAATAACAAAATTTGATCCCTGCACATTTTGCCTCATGTAAAATATGGGTAATCTTTTGGCATACTTTTAAAAAGTGCCAGCATTCACACAGGGTGCAGCTGAATAAAAAATATCATCCGTGATTATGAAAATGAGAAAGTCATTCACATGGATGGATGGATGGATGAGTTGGGCTTTACGTCCTGTATTTAAGCACTTGGTAACCTAATTAGGAGGAAGACACGGCAATGAGGCAAAGGATGATTGAAACAGCCATCCAACATAGGCCCAGGTGACCCGGCATGAGCTGGATTCAAACCCTGGACCCAGCGAGCGACTGGCAATCCAGCACGCTACCACCAGACCAACCATCCCCTCAAAAGTCATTCACATGAAAATTTTATATTTGTGTAACAAGCTCCGGTTTGGATTTTAAAAATCAAGAATAAACTCCTCCTGGCAGTGGGCATAAATATTTCTGGTGTGGGATCGATTGAAAAGGAGTACTTAGGAACGTCATTATTTTGGGGTTCCCTTCCTTTGAGGATTCCCAGGCTAATGGCAATTAAAGACGTCATGTAGCATTTTCAATTGATTGCCGCAATCCACATCAAAAGAAAGCAATCAGCGACCAAATCGAAGCTACTGAAGTAACAGCTATTTATGTAATCAATGCTACGTCATGGGATATCCAAATTTCTTGGAGCATTTCTGATCTACTCCAAACTGCTCTGATCTACTCCCGGAAATGCAATACGAATGATCTTGAGTGAACTACTCCGCTCCAAGAGCACTTTGGGGCATGAAACGAATGTACCCAAAGAACTGTATTTCATTGCTGTTGGACGGGTCTGGGCTCAAAGGTATTTTCTGTGCTTGAAATAAAAAATTACTCTCACTGTTACCACAAAATAAAGATAATTTCCCTTCCAGGAAAACTCCAAGCCCCCCTCCTGTAAATCTCATGGTCACCCCATGACGTATCATAGTTATTGATAAAAACAATTAATGTTCAGCTCAATTCCCATTAAAGCCTATCATCCCATTGTCAGTAATTTTGTGTTTGTCATTGTTCCATGACTGAAACAAAACTGAGCCAGAAGTGGTCAAATACAAAAGAAGCATCAATATAATTGAAGCTTTGAAGTGAACTGACAGTTGATAACACCTGAAACTGCTAATCTGTGTCTTGACCATATGGCCAGACACCTTTTTAAGTTGTGTCACAGTTATTGCAATTCTATTGTATTTGACAACTCTTTCAAAACTCTCTTTTGTTTTTGACCACAAGTAGTTCGACAGAAGTGTATAACAGTTGCAACCCAGAGAGAGTGCAAGCAACATGTGAACTTTCACATGATTTGCAAACTAAAGGATTGGGTCCAGGACTTTTATGTAAACTGTTGAAGAGAAGTTGAGTGACACTGACATTGGTATTTAGCCATCCCCTCCCTGTAAAATTATTTTTCAAAATTTAATTCATTTCCTGAGACCCAGGACATAACACATTCACTTAAAATCTACCAGCAAAATTAAAACAAGGAATCATGGAGACAGCGAGAAACTGGTCGGGGGGTATTTCTTAAATGATCAACAGATTATCTTGGTCAGGCTCAAAGGTCCAATGCATTTTCAGTGGAGGGCAAAGGTTTTCAACAAAATTTGTGTTTCTGGTTAACAAGTCTATTTCCATTTTTCATTTCCAGTGAGTTAATGTAAAAATTTAGGCAGAATTACCATAAATCATAATTACTCAATTTTCTGTGAACTTAAAGGCACAAAAAAGTAATTTCCTTTAAATATTCATGAAAAAATATATTTTTTTTTGTCTCAGGCTGGAAATATTTGTGCTTTGATGCATTTTCAGTCAATTATAGGTCGATAAATAGCCTATAAATAGCCATATTTGGCACCCACCCCTGGAGCCACGCTATAGCAGCAACTATAACAAAACTAATTTTTGATATTGTTTTCTGAGGCCTCCAAAAACAATTATCTGGAGGGACAATTTTGAGATAGCCCTTTTTTGGCTAAAAAACAGGCAATATGTGGTTTTCCCGCCAAAAATGAGGCTGAAATTTTTGCGGGAAATCCAGTTTTTGGCTATTTTTAGCCCAATAAGGGACTATCTCAAAATTGCCCCTCAACAAAATTGGTTTTTAGGCCTTAGAAAACAATATGAAACATTTGTTTTCTTATAGCTGTTGCCATAGGGTGGCGCCAGGGGTGGGTGCCAAATATGGCTATTTATAGGCTATTTATAAGCCTATAATGCCCTGAAATGGCATGAAGGCAAAAATAAATTAATTATTAGCATGAGACAAAAAATATTAATTTTCATCAATATTTTTAAGAAATAAAACATTCTGTGGCTTAAAATATCACAGGGAATTAAATAATTTGGAATTTTGGCAATTTTTGCCTTAATTTATACATTAAGTCACTGGAGAATCTAACTTCCCAAATATCTGCATCAAGCCGACACACTTTATTAACACAATTTATTCTCCCAGAAGCCATAAGATTCCAAACGCATGTTCAGATTCACATTGCACTGGATAATCTATGTGCTTTGTCAACCTATTGTTTAGGGGAGAACATTTAATATCCAAGGGGGGTTTGGATTTTTTTTTTTCCGTAATTTTGCAGTAGTGTAGGCAATAATTATTTATGTCAAGCCTGCGAAGTCCCCAAATTTCATTTACAAAATCAAGGAAAACTTTGCCAAAAATGAATCCATTATGTCAGCAAAACTTCATTTTAAATAACTCCAACCCCCCCCCCCCAATACTAAATGATCTCCCTTAACCAGTACATCAGGGCCCATTTATAATCAATTTGATTGATAGGCTGCATTATTTGTGTAAATTAGAAGTAAAATTACCTTTTTGTCTTTCCTGACATGATCCTGTGGATATATATATCTATCTTTATTGATCTTGTTTTGATTAGTAATAGATAACGCCCTCGTTTGTGACGATATGCAATATATCCGAGGGCTTTAGCCCGAGGATTATTGCATGTCGTCACAAACAAGGGTGTTATCTAACTTATACCACTAAGTACAAAACAAATTAATTTAAATCCCTTTGTTTGCCTTCAATCTTTCTTGTTTGACAACATTTCATTGTATTTGTCGCACATTCATGTTCCTCAGTTCATTTGAAGGTTGGCAGCCCTGAAGGCAACAGGTCAGAATTCTTTGTTCTCAGGAAATAATACAATACATTAATTTTGCAGATAGAAAGATAGATAGAAATATCGATAGATAGATAGATAGAAATAACACAATACATTAATTTCATAGATAAGTTGTATAGATAGATAGATAGATAGATAGACTGATAGATTGATAGATGGATAGATAGATAGGTAGGTTGATAGTGCAGCCCTCTCAGCCAAGGTCTTTTTGGTGAGGCTGATTATTATAATCGCTGAGCAAATGTTATTTGAAGTTAAGAAATACATTCGAAGAATTAATAGGAAGCAAGGAGCAGGGGTTCGAGGGCGGCAGCCCCCGAAATAAGAAGAGGCAGGGGTTCGGGGGCGGCAGCCCCCGAATCAAGAAGAAAAAATAATTCTTTGAGCTTGCCAAATGGGGCCAAAATTGCTGGTCTGCTGCTCCGCTATTTTTTTTGCAGCTTGCCTATCCAAAATGAACTATTTTATCAAGTGACCTTAAATTTGATCATTCATGTAGATATTGGTATAAAAAAGAGTGAATACAGCCTTTTTATTGTGACCAGTTACACTTGATAGAATCTTCCTCCTTGTTTACTGTCTGTGTTGTTCAGTTTTAATCCTTTGCTGGTCAGTTTTGTTTCAGTGTTTCCTTCAAGCTCCTTCAATTTTGTCAACTTGTAGTCAGCCAAGCATGCAATATCATGGTCAGGTGTATGAGCTGTGATATGCATTATATCAGAGCGAAATCCTGCCTTCTGATTGGCCAGAAAAAGCAAACAGTGGTATAATCTAACAAAACGGTCAGAATTGGTGTGATCCACAAAGTATTGCTTGCAGGACCGTATAATTGTTTGGAGTTTTGCTTGGTTGCACATCCAATCCAAACAATGTTATCAGACTTCAAAATGCATGTCAATTGTTTTTTCAATTGGCCTGTTTTATTTTTATTTTTTTAATAAATATGCTCTTTGAATTAATTGTAATTGTACATATATTTGCCATGCGTTTTTGAGCTCATGGTTCTGCATTAATACATTGGTCAAAGGGAACTATTTCTCCCAGAGTAGGATTGCCTTTGATCACTTGCTGGTGAGTGAAGTGTCTGAGCCAGAAGTGGTCAAATACAAAAGAAAAGCATTAATGTGGGGGAGTGATCAGGCTGTTGTCAACACCTAAAGGCTGTCTACAAGTGGACTGCTCTTGCATTGCCACAGATCAGAACATATGCTGTCTTGTGTTGCCACCTAGTGACTAGTATGCTATTCCGCGAGCTTCTGCGAGCGGTCCACCAACTTTCAACCACAGGAAGACACACAATTTTGTCTGGAAGACACCGGGGCTGTTTCTGAGTGTGTTGATGGCCTTGTATACTTCCTTAGAGAATGTGATTGCCAAGTCTGACTCTGGTATACATCGATGTTGAATAGAAATTTTGTGAATGTGCAATGAAATTGGAACTATTTCTTGGGACAGCAATGCTGTAGCATAGGAAATCAACTTTTGTGCCAGGTGGCAGCAGCATGCAGTTCTCAGTTTCACCAGACTGACCTAAAGGTGTTAATCTGTGCTTCTGACCATATGGTCAATCGTGAATAAACCTCAATGGAACTGACTTTAGCTGTCTCAATTGAGAGTTTCTGTTAGTGTTTCACACATTTTTAGTACACCCATTCTCAAAGTCCAATAGCATGCATTGAGATGATTGGGATCAGATAATCCACATATGATTATTTATACCGAAAACAAAAAAAACACATGCATGTAACATTTTCCCAGAGGAGGGCTCAACCCAGCTGACATAACAATGGGCTACAAATAGCTGGGACCCTGGTTTGATCCCCACTATGATTTTCTCATGAATATTGGCCACATCACTGGATCATCCCCATGGGAATATCAACGTTGCAGCAACGTTGCAACGACGTCACACTTTTTGTCAAATGACATAGATTGTATGGTTGAAATTATGTTGTCACAACGTTGTGAAGCAACATCAAAGATATGGCGTTAGCATGCAACATTGTGGCGATGTTTTACAACATTGTGAGGCAATGTCAGGAGTTCGAAGTTAGCTTGCGACGTTTTGGCATTGTTGTAAAAAACCCTGACGTCGTGTTCACGTTGGGGCGACAAAATCTCTACCATACCTATCTACGTGACCAACAGACCAGCCCTCCACCAATTAGCAACGTCGGGGCTTACGTCGTGTGCCCGCTGGGATCCTCCTATCCTAAGGGATGATATAGAATTTTTGCTTTGGGGGGGGAGTTTTGATGGAAATTGTATGAAAAGTAATACACACCTTTTTGTTTCACAAATAGTCATAAGAAGCATGTGCAAAAAGGTGGTTCCCACTCAAGTAAAACCATAGAAACTACCACCCCCCCCCTCGAACCAGTCATAAAATTTAACTCTGAATAGTCCCTCACTATTACTTACTTTTGGTCAAGGCATGATAATTTAGCATTTGGAGATGTGAAGTAGGGCCCTGCACGGGACTAGATTTTTGTCTCACTCCCGCCCATTCGTTCCAAATCCGCTCCCACTCCCGTCCCGTTCTAGGCATTTCAATGATGAAATTTTCCGAATTTTGACCCACTCCCGCCAAATTTTCAGTTCAGTCCCGTTCCCGTCCCGTGCAGGGCCCTAATGTGAAGCCATTCAGACTCGGCTTGAGACTGATTTAATATCAACTGAAGCAATCAACAGTAACACAGGAGTGTGAAATACAACAGTTCATGAGGAAAATTTCCTGATGAATTGTTGTACTTCACACTAATGTACGAGTTCATGTGGATTGCAGTTTCACATGAGTGAACAACTGCCACAATATCAAGTTGGCCTTTGCAGAGGTTTATTGGTTAAAATTATGACATCATTTTCCCAGCCAACATCACTTGCTTGAAATAAACTGAAAAAGAAAGTGACAAGATATGTGCACCTTGACCAATCATCTGGCAGGATTTTCTGATGTCAGACAAAAAAATTCTGCAAAATTTTTTGTTATTTGACCCAAGTCTATAGATATGAAATCATCTGTAAAGGAGCGCCCCAAATACTGATAACTATCGGAGTCTCCTACCACCTTTGTCATCAGCCAATCATTTTCAGGGCCCCTGAGCATGATTCTACAATTGGAAGACATGTTTTTTTGCCCATGTACCATATTTCTTGTTTCTGTGGGATGCTGAGTCGTAACTACAAGTATTTGCCAAAATTTGGCCCCCACAATATTTTTGTCCTTGACCAGTGGATCAGCAAACTTGGGGACTAGGTCCAATTTAGAACTCAGGACCCCGTTCCTACTCTTGACTGTGAAGGGTTGAAAGACCTGGTTGAAATGGGATCTTAATTTTCAGGAAGAATAAGCTTTTTTAAATATTGTTTGATGTGACCTTGCTAACAGCACTACTAGAATGATCTGCCCAAAGAAATGGATAAAAACAAGGTTTTCTTGCAGCACCAAGAAGGCAAACCGTGTCTCATGAACTACTTTTTAGAAATGCCTATAGTCTTCACTCGTCACCCTACAATTGTGTTTTACACAAGATGTAAAATTTTGATATTTGATATTTGTATTGCTTGACAGTTATTTTGCAAATCAGCCAATAATGAAAAAAAGTACAACTAAATTGTCTCCTCTATTGTCAATTGCTATGACATCATAATATTAATTTCGCTGCATCACAACTTACAATTAAAAAAAAAAGAGTGCCCCTCTGTTTGGCAATCTGCAGATTCTTGTTCCGGGACAACCACCAACTTCATACCTGAAACTTCATATCGATTATGAAACACGCTATATGCAGACTAAGTTGTCTCTTGATATATCCCTGTCAATTAAGACTTAATCATGAACCACTTGGGGAAGATGAATATTTAATGTCAACATTTTGCTCCATGATTGTAAAGTGCCACTAAAAAGACCAACTGAGGAACACTGTTTTGCTCTGTTAATAGAGTTTTTTCAGTTAAGGACCAGGGACTATAGACTTAGACCTCAGAGGACCAATTAGTTGTTGATACAGATTAGTGGACCATGCGTGGCTTAAGTAGTTATAACAAGTAACTGAAAATATCAAACAATTAAGTTGCACTTGACGCTTTGAATGAGATGCCTTAAGCTTTTATGTATTTTTATATTATATTATACAAATACGGCATGATATGAGGGCAATGTGACAATTTATTTGCTCGAGGAAATTCATATTGAACGAGGGCGCAATAATTCATATTGCACGATGTAAGTGCTGTATTTGTTTTATTACATGACCACTATGCTTCCCATATTACGTTCCATTCTGAAAAAAAATTTTTTTTAAAAAGTGTTTTTTTTTCTTTAGTCACAAAAATAAAAATAAAACAATTTGGAAGAAAAAAAAAATTGGAATTTTTCTTTTCAATAAAAACTCATGTTGCACTCTAACCATGCAATATGAAAAAAAAAATTGGAAAAAATCGAACCATGCAATATGAGTTTTTATGATGTCATCATGCGAGTGATTTTGGCCAATCAGCATCTTTCTAGCTTTGTGCTCATGTAATAAATATAATTAAGCTATGTGCATGAATCATTTTATATGAACCGGCTTTTTTTCACAATTTGGTATTGGCATAACATTTACTTTGAAATAGGCCTATCAAGTGATTTTATTTCAAACAATTTTGTATGCCACAAACATTAAAATTAGTGTAGGTAGTTTATTATATATGTACATCTGGGCCCTTCGACTCAATGTAATTCCATCCATGGTGTTTTTAACTGGTTATTTGATGAATTTACTCTTAGAGGGCCACCATTTTATCTCAAGGGCAAGGGGGGAGGCTGAACAAAATTTCAAGTTTGTGTCTGCTGGCAGGTTATTCTTGTTGACGATGCATAATTAATTTGCTTGGTACATTTTGCCCCTATAGTTATTGAAACTAGTGCATTTCTGAGTAACAGTAGACGAAGGATACAATTGTTGTTTGATGTATGTAGGCTAAATTCAATTAAGGTGGCGACCACTTAATATTTCTAGGGGGGAGGCGGGGTTGGAGTCTTCCTTGGCAGGAAATTATTTATTTCACGGTAACGGCCACAGTAATTATTATCTATTTTGATCACGGAAAGTCATCAAATATTCATTCCAAAATCAAGCAACCCTTTTTTAAGAAAAAACCCCACCAGAAATTATTTATTTCAAGACTGCCCACGAAAGCTATGAAACAAGTTATTTTCAAAGTAACTCGAACCCCTACTTGCCCACCCGCCCCCCCCCCCCCGACCAATGAGATGGATATAACAATTTGAAAAAAATATGGGGCAATGCAGGCCAGTAAATGCCAAAATGGCGTCTACGTGGGCCCGTGAAAGCCTCCTCCCCCCCACTAAACTACCCTGTCTGGATCTGCCACTGGTTAGCTGCATTGACAAGATATTGCAAACAAGGTTACGCATTTCTGAAAGTTCGTTGTTATTCACAGCATAGAATTATTCAAACTCACTTAAATTCAATCCTATTGTTTGTTTGTTGTTCTCTGTTCTCAAAAACCTATTGTCCCTCAGCAATTGGTCTGGTTTGGTGGGATTTGGTGGTATTAGCTCTGTTTGAGTCACTTAGGTGGTCTTAAGTCCATGGTCTATGGTCTAGTCCTTAACTGAAAAAACTCTACTTGGAATTGACATAATACCTATATCTATTCTTGATGTCAGCAGTTTATGCTAGGATTAGAGCACAGATCATCAAAATTAAGGGTATGTTCTGACTAATGAGGTTTATTCACGATTGACCATATGGCCAGACACCTTTTTGAGTTGTGTCACAGTTATTGCAATTCCATTGTATTTGACCACTTTTTTTTTACCACTAGCAGTTTGGCAGACAGTCAAGCCTGGTTACTTTAAAGATATAACCACGAGACAGTGTGAATAACAACCCAGAATTGACTGATTGCCAAACCTCAAGGATTAGAACTTGCTTGTATCCAACATTCAGAGAGCAACCATTTCATATCAAGGGGGGGGGGCTTGGGAGTTGTTTTTTTTTAATTAATAATTTCTGTAGAGTTTTCGTGAAGTAAATAAAAGAAATGTGGGGGATCAAATAATTGTAATCTCCCCAAAAGAGTAACTATTTTTATTTTACTTTTTTTTATCTATTTCTTAAGAATTACGCAAACCTCTTGGACCCGGGTTCTTTCCTGTCTGGACAACCAATGATGCATCTATAAATGTTCCATCGGTACCAAGAGTGGCACATAACAACTTACTGCTTGCTGTGTATTGCACCCTGCTGTTCCAATAAAATCAAGTAGTACCGGATGCCAAGGAATATAACCCATCCTACCCTAACCCCTCTCAATAGTCTAACCGGGTAACCACTGTAATGATGGAGTAACCAAGGGCATTTGAGGGATACAGAGGGTAAGGATGAGGGTAGCTGAGTTGAGCTGAGTTGTGTTGAGTAAAACTGAGTTTAGTTGAAGAAAGCCGAGTTAAGTTGCGGGAAGTTGAGCCCAGTCCAGCTGAGGCAAGCCTAGGATGGTTGAGTGGATCCAAAGGGTAGTCGAGGGAAGTCTAGGGCTGTTAATGAAATTTGAGGCCTGGTAGGGAATTTTAGGCTAGATGAGGGAATTTGAGGCTAGCTGAGAGTAAGAAGGGTTTAGGTTCAGGAATTTATGGATTGGTGAGTATGTGACAGTGTATCCTACGTTGTACCATGTGGTCTCTTGATTGTTTCTAACATAACAGGGCATTAAAATGGGAAAATTTAATTTTGATCATTACACATTTTGCCTCGCATGGACTATGGTATAATTTTTGGCATGCTTAAGTGCCAGCATTGATGCAGGGTGCTACTGAATAAAAAATATATTATAATCTGTGATTATGAAAAGTGAGAGTCAGTTCATCATTTTTTTATTTGCAACAAGCTCTGGTTTGGATTACTCTTCCTGGGTAGTCTTAAAATAAATATTTCTGGGGGGGGTATTTCTTAACATGGTGTTGTTTGATTTAGAAATGAAAATTTTGGGATACGGGATGCTTGAAATAAATAATTACTGTCACTGTTACCACAAAATAAATATAATTTCTCGTCGAGGAAAAATTCTAAACCCCCCCCCTTGAAAATCCGAATGTTCAGCTCAATTCCAATCAAAGCTCAACATCCCATTATAAGTAATTATGTGTTAGTCATTGTTCTGTGACTGAAACAAACCTGAGCCAGAAGTGGTCAAATACAAAAGAAGCATTGAAGCTGTGAAGTGAACTGGCTGTTGATAACACCTAAAGCTGTGAATCTGTGTCTTGACCATATGGTCAATCGTGAATAAACCTCAATGCTGCTATCAATAATCATAGTTTGTTTTTAACAGTTTTCAATCTAACAATGGAGCAGGTGTGTCCTTCAAACTTAAATCAAACTTTGCAGTAAAGTGTCAAAATTACAAGAGACAGTTTCAAGTGTTGAAACTAAAGGCTATCTTGTTGAAATTATTCATGAATTATAAGGTAGATTCATTTTTCTTTTATTTATTCATGAAATATTTTTCACATAGAAAAAGACAAATTTCATATCAACTCTGTCATTTATGGGATGTAAGATCAGGCAAAATCAACAAATTATGATGAAACTGAATAATAATATGGCTCACAAATTAAGTGAATTCTTATTGTCCTTTTGATACTGACGATCTTACTATATAAGACAAACATACAAAACATTTTTGAAGTTGGTAGAGGGATGATCAGTGTTTTATATTCTCTCAGCGAAACGGCCAAAGGCCTTTTCGCGAAGCGAATTGAGCACAAGAGAGGACTCAAAAATCTATGCAGTGATAGCCTCAACATCAACAGTCCACAGCATGAAATTAGGTCAAGTGGGTCCAGCTTCTTATCAATGATTTAGTTTTTAATTTAACAAAAAATAACATATTCATCTTCAAAAGTGTCTTAAAAGTTCGATTTCTCAATTAGTATTCCCTATGCCTATAATTTTTTATGGAATGGTTAATTTTAAGCCTTGGCAGGCTAAATTAAATTATTACAAGTGATTCATTTCTTCTCAAAACAGACAAGAAAACATAACACAATTAAAGTTACATAATCATTATAAACATGATTATGTAACAGTGAGCTGCATGCATATCAACTTATTGTTTTTTATTACTGTTATGTAATATCAACAACCTATCTATCTTTCTATCTATTTATCCATCTATTTATCTATCTTTCGTATTTTTGATCTATTTTATCTTTCTATAGTCTGCACGAATTTCATGGCTGTGCCATTTATATATTATCCACTTTTTTGCACTTTGTTGACTGAGTATATGCCAGACAGGAGTATTGAGGTGTAAATGACACACTATGCATCACCGAGAAGTTGAGTTTAAGTCTGCTAATAACCTTACAACAGGGAAATTAAGAAGTGCTACAAAATGATCATGTAGTTTGTTGTTCAAGTGGTCTTGTGACAAGCAATTTTTCTATTCACCAGTGAGCGCTGAGTGTAAAATGAAGCTGAAGATAACACTTAGAGTTTTTTAATAGGACCGTAATGTAAGGAGAACCCTCTGGTCTCTAGTGGGGGGGGGGGGGTATCTTTAAAATAGGTTATTTCTTGTATGCTATAGAACAATATCGTCCACATGCCTTGCCAAATGCATTTTTCCAACACGTCACAAATTTGTTTTTTGGAACATTTTTGCCTCATTGAGCAAAAATTTGATCTTGGTAAATCAAAAATATGGTCATGGAAATTTGACCAAAAACTTTGTTGGAATCCTGCCACCCAAAGGCTTACGCCCCCCTGGGAGCCACCTGATTCCACTGCCTGCCGAAAAAAACCACTGATTAGCCGAGGGTATGCTGCCGCGCAGCCCTTGTTTCTTACCTGAAAAGAGTCAGTAAAAAATGTAGTAACTTATTCATCTTGCCCAGTGTGAAAAGGGGATAAGCTCAGTTGGCAGTCCTCTTGGCTTTCAATGGATGGGTCCCAGGTTTTAGCCGATCTACGATATGTATGGGCATGTCAAATATTGAATTAACTGTCTTGGACATCCATTTCAACCATCCTTCTCCTGATTGCTGTGTCGCCTGCCCGACTAGAGTGCTGTATGCTCAAATGCAAGATATAGACCTCAAAAGGACAATAAGAATAATTATAATTATTGTGTCAGTCATATTGTTAAGTTTCATCATAATTTGTTGATTGTTCTAATTTTTGCTTGATGTTACATACTATATATGACAAGTTGATACGAAATTAGTTTTTTTTGTGTGAAAAATATTTGGTGAATCAACAAAAAAAATGTATTTAGCCTACCTTAGAATTGATGAATAATTCCAATAACATAGCCTTCACTTTCAACACTTACAAATATGTCTTGTAACTTGGGTACTGTTCTGCAAAGTTTAACTTAAGTTTAAAGGACACACCTGCTCAATTGTTAAATTGAAAACTGTTAAAAACAAACTATTATTATTGATAGCAATATAAGTTGGAAAATACCCATAATTTTGATGGTCTGTATTCTAATCCTTGCTATCACCAAGAATAAACATAGGTATTATGTCAATTCCAAGTAACAGAGCAAAACAGTGTTTCGCAGTTGGTCTCTTAAGTATTGTGAGGTACCTAGTATTTTAGAACAATGGAGCTAAATGATGATATTTTCTATCTTCATCTTCCCCAAGTGGTTCATCATTAAGTCTTCATTGACAGGGATACATCAAGAGACGACTTACTCTGCATATAACTTGTTTCAAAAAGAATGAAGTTTCAGGTATGAAGTTGGTGGTTGTCCTTGAACCATTTCAATAGTAAACAAGAACCTGCAGATTGCCAAACAGAGGCGGCATGCTTTTAATTTAAGTGGTGATGCAGCAAATATTTATGATGACATGGCAATTGACAAAAGGGGAGACCATGGTCACTTGTGTTATTGTTACCAGTGGCTAATTTGCAAAATAACATTCAGGCAATAGTCTTCACCTTTCAATTTTGTTGTGCATAAGATGTACAATTTTGATCATATTAGTGACCTGCATCTGGTCAAAGTAGGCAATTAATATTTCCAAGAAATTCACAAAAAGTGTTAAATGGTCACTTTTTTTTCGTTTTTTTAGCTAATGGTAAAACATTTAAGTTAAGGTATTTCCTTGAAAATTCAGACCATTTTTACCAGAAATTGACGTTGAATTA
>JAPTHN010000006.1:32730348-33075348 GCA_026936325.1 Platynereis dumerilii
AGGTCCAAATCCTGATATTTTGGATTATGAACTTTTGTAATATAGTACAGGTTATCCATGATTAACTGGCGTCCTCAAAATATATATGAAAGGAACATGTAAATAATGCATTGGTGTTTCAGAAGCACATACTACCAGTTATGGGCAGTTTTACAGTATCTGCACTCAAAGTGTCTCATGAGCGGTCAAAATGAAGGTTTGTAAATGAGAATTTCCTTCATGCTATCATGAAATGAACATATTAAAGATTCATAAATCAACAAGAACACATGTAATTTGTTAGTTTATCACCAAATTGCCACTCCATAAAGTAGGCAAGGTTTGAATTTTTGAAAAAAAATGTTTATCAGAAAAAATGTCCATGTGAATATTAATTTAACCATTTTTGCAATGGAAATCCAGCCATCTTGTTGCATAGAACCCCCAAAAGCAATACAAAACTTAAATTTTGATGAAATATGGCAGAACTTTATTTGAACGGTTTTTATGACGAAATTAAAGAAACTAAATATTCCTTACTCTCAAAGTTTATGTTTTAGAGTGTTTAGTAAGGTATTAGTCTCAATAGACTCATGATTGCGAAGATAAATAATGCTTAGGCATCATACTAACTCAAAGTCAAGTTTTGTTGCTATATGATTTGAATTCATAGTGTTTCCTTTGAGTGAAAGACTATGTTCTAGAGAGAAAAATCACCGAAAATGACCCAAAATTAAGGCTCAGAAAAAAAATCAGCTTGAATTGCTCCATAAACAAGATATTTACACATTATCTTGTTTAGTCACTCTATTATTTGCGAAAAATTGCAGTTATAATGACATATTACATAAAATAAGTGCCTTTTACTCTCGAATTTGATTTTCTCATAATAATGCAATTTAATAATCTAAAAACATATATCTTTATTTTCTATATTTATAAATACCCTTTTTAGGCATCTTGGTTAAATTATTAATTTTAGCCACGTTCTTTTCTTTAATGAATCCAGTGTTAAAAGACTTGAATCAGAGCGAAACTTATGATGTACTGGAGAGGACATTTTGTGACATAATAAATTTTAATTTCTGAGAAAATGTATATGCATTGCCTGGATATCTTTTGAACTTGCATTTGTCACATTGATGTAGAGGCACACAATCGAGAAAAGAAAACACAAATAGCTTTTTTTTTGCACAAATTCGATTCACTGTGGCAACATAATGCAATTTTGAAAAAAGTGTGAGAAAACAAGGAATCGTATATGTATGCTCCACCTGAAAGTTATAAACATAGGACCAAAAAATGGTTTCACTGAATAAAACTAAGCTTCATCTACAAGACTGTACCAATTTAGGAGTGGTTTGCAGCATAAAAGCAATGCACAGCGCTCTTTAAAGTTAGAAGATTGAAAAATTGAGCAATCTACTACGAAAATAAATGCCTTTATATGTTTGTGATTAAACACAGAAAAAGTCACACTTTCACCACTAAAAATTCAAATAGAATAGCCGAATACCTGGTGAGCATAAGTCTAAATCGGTTTCAGAAAGAACCTTCCTAAGTTATTTCCACAAGGAGAAATGAGATAGTATTCATTAGAAGACTGTTCGGGGCTATGTCATCTTAATCACAATCAATATTTTAAAAAAAAGGAGCAATATTCCTGTAACTTGGTGGATAGGTTACCAAAGAACCTCTGATGAAGTCTGAGAAGTTTCAGCATAATCATGATAATCGGTGCAACTGGAAAAAAATCGGCAAATATACTTGCAACCACTAT
This sequence comes from Platynereis dumerilii, assembly GCA_026936325.1. Taxonomy (NCBI): domain Eukaryota; kingdom Metazoa; phylum Annelida; class Polychaeta; order Phyllodocida; family Nereididae; genus Platynereis; species Platynereis dumerilii. The sequence goes on from JAPTHN010000006.1 coordinate 32,732,108, forward strand.
CACTGGCCGAAATATTGCTCTCAAAACTGCAGGGAGGCCTGTCTCAGGAAAAGTTTAATAAAATTGTGCAAACTGTTCCAAAATATTTCAAACGCATATCTTATATTGACAAGTCCTACAGCTAACCCTTTTTGTCATCAGACAGGAAAAAAGTCACCTTTGTCAATTTCTGTGTAGGGATGAACTCTTTGTCAAAATAAGTTGAACACCTCTTCCACATAATATATAACATTCAATTTTTCGAATTGAAAATCTGACTGTATGAATATATTTTTATACTGAATAATGAAATGTTACTTCTAACCTGATTAAAATATTAATATATCTAATGACCACATCTTGCTCATGCATTAGCCGCAGTTGCTGCATACAGTGCACCAAAAAAGTTATGGGAAAACATCAGTAGCCCTGGATTTTGCTTCTTAATCCCTACAAATGCATTTCCGGTGATAATTATTGATGTTCTATCCCTTCAATAGACATCTCCTGAATAGGTCTGGCTAATAGTTTCGTGATTTTATGTTGTGATATAGATAGGCCAGTGAATCTCAGATAGCCGCACCATTTTTTGCCCTCAAAAAAGTTATGGGAAATTTTCATAAGGTAGTCAAATACTGAAATAGAAGCACAAAGCATTGCTTTGTGATTGTCATTTTAGTTTCTAGAAGAAGGGAATTGACTCTGGGAAACATTTTAATGGAAATCTTATCTTTAAATTTTCATGAAATATGTATTTTAATCATATGAATAATGTTATTTGAAATAATTCTCAAATTAATGTTTATAGCATCTAAATGTAAATGTAACAATGAAAATATGTCTGGACACAACATTTATTACAAAGGTTGTCAGTAGAGGCTCTTTTTTTTATTCAGAAAATGGTCGATTTGAGCCAAGACAAAAGTTAATTCAAAGTTTATGGCCACCAATGTGTTCATACTGTTATTCAGCATCTTTAATTTTCAGAAGTTTTGTATTATTTGTGTTGACATTGCAATGAAGTATGACTTTATGAAGTGAAAAATAGCCCAGGTAGTTTGCAGGACAGAAATCACTGAAGCCAAAACTTTATACACCGGTCAAATTATTTTCTCAACTACATTGCAAAAAGTAGTCAAATGCTCCATTTTTACTTTTCCAAATTCATTCATACCATGCGTATATGTGAATGTAAAAGGTTTACAAACTGATTTTATGCAATATCCATCAAACTGTATCAATTGGAATCATACAGAAAAATTAATTTGGGCTTTTATGGCTCCTTGATTGTTTTTTCCATACTCAGCCAGTTTGTAACAGAATCTTCAATAATTGATTTATACTATCTAATCTTTCTGAAAACTTTTGAAACATTGTAAAAGGCCCTGAGAGGTGCTGAAAGGTGTTTGAGATGCTATACCAAGTAAAATAATGTAAATGTGGATCATTTTTACCGCCTGTGTTATGCTTTAGATATTTTCTTGCTTCAGGATATTTATCATTCAGTGTACTGCTCATCTTCACTTCAAGGAGACAATTCATATATGCTCAATCGTCATTTGAGCAACATTTATTGGCCATAACTGGGCATTGAGTAGCCCACATGACACAATTTAAGAACACACCAAATGTTTTAAGCTATTTTATTTCAATATCATTAATATCAATGAAAAATGACTAAAAAACATTTTTATTAACATCTTTCGATGTCAAACAATGTTATGTTTGACCAAAATTGTGTAATGATATATTACTGATGTTGTTTTTAAGAGAGACATCATCATAAAGGAGCTATTACTCCAGATGTCCAATTGTTCCCATAACTTTTTTGAGGTCGAAAATTGTAGTTGCAACAAAGAATCACTTGGCATACACAGTTTGGAGATTAAATAATGAAACAAGTAGGCAGATCTGTTCATGAGATGTCTATTGAAATGCGAGAAGTGTAATTATTGCCTTCGGAAATTAATAATTTGGTAATTAGAGGCAAAAACAGATCCATTCCCATTTTCCCATAACTTTTTTGGTGCACTGTATGTCGAGAGACAACAGTTGTCAAATAACAGCATTTAAATTAGTAACATAATATAATTATATCACATAATACACTTTAAAGGAACAACAAAAAATTGACTGTACTACACAAAAAAAAACAAAAAAACGTGCAAGCACTTTAAGCTGCGTCAAAGGTCCATTATAGAGTGTTTATTTATCTATCAATTGTTTTGAGTCCTCAACCAGACTTTTCTAATTACTTGTCAATGGTTATTGAAGGCCTATTATCAAAGATGCATTGCAAAGTGCAATCAGCTTTGACACCCTTCAGGAACACTCCATTCATTGTTCCTCAATGGCGATCAAGGAAACTGGGTGTGAAACAATGCTTAAGAATCCTCCAGAATTGCCATTAGCATGATTGGACGCTTGTGCAATTGACAATGTCCGTTGGTCGGACGTATTCAGGAAAGTCTGACCTGACTCTGCCAATGCTTAGAACTACAATACATTGCTCACATGCCACGCCCCCTTACGGAAATGCACGAAGAGATTCGGCCTGACCCTTGACCCTTGAAAATCAGTCCATTTATTTTCTTTATTAATCTTCATTGGTTACGGTGGAACACCAGAATCGACTGGGCTCAAGCAAAAATTCCATTGAGACTGTATTTTAAGTTTGAATGAGATTGATGAGAGAGGACGATCTCAGTAGTGCTAACAATATTTTAGCAAAATGCTTGGAGTAAGAGCTGCTTGACGCAGCTAAAAAGGCTGTGCATTCACAACCAAAAATTCTTTATATATACAGTACAACCATCATAAAATGGCTCGTCAGTTTGGATCGACACTTATCTATCGATCTGTAGTGATCCATGGCGATCTTGGTTGATATGGAGTGATCGATCTGGAGTGATCTGTTGTGATCTGCATCTATTAATCAAAATTAATATTAATAAATTCACTTTTCTTTACCAAATAACTAATGGATATGTTTCCTTAATCACTGTGTTCAATTGTAAGATGGATTTTATCTGTTCTTTGACTTATAATCCTAAATAATTGACATGATTGATTTTCACTAAAAGTGGATTTGTAGATCACTACAGATAGAGTTATATCATCTCAGATCACTACAGATCACTCTTTATCCTGACCGCTCTGGATCACTACGGATCACTATGTTGAGCCATTTTAAGATGGTTGTACTGTAGGCCTAGTCCTGACACTATAATAGGCAGATATGGGTATTTTCAAATAAATTACCAATTCGCTGTGGTAAACTTTTGACCCATAAACATATAGGCCTAGCCATGCTCTGAATTTGGCCATTATTTTACTTTTTCATAAGAAAATCTCGACTTTCACTTTTTAGAGGGCAGCTGATACAATCTTCCTCTCCACTTTATTACAAATTATAATTCATTAGAATGATGGGCCTTATGCCAGGAAAAACTATTTTGTGATATTCACACCAATAAGCACATTTACCGAGTAAAAATGAAGTAAATATGATAAAACTCAGATTAAAATCTCATTGAGCACATTTTACAAATTCACATTTAAAAATCAGATTAAAACATTATAGCTCTTTGCAGATCAGCTGTCCAGTCAGACATTTTTACAACTTTAATTGCGAATGAGCTTTGCCACGTCACAGCCCTTAATATGACCATGCTTGGTTGATGCCTTAATTGTGCACACCTGTTGATTTTTCTAGTGGTCGGCAATTAATCTGGGGTTGGGAGGCTGAAACAAATACTTTCTTGCTGGAGGTTGGAGTTTTTTGTAAAAATAATTTCTTAAGGGGGGTGGGTGGGTTTTTTTTTGAAAGTAATAATTTCTTATTCGGGAGGGGGTTTGCAGTTTGTTTGTTTTTTAGAATAACTTCTTGCTCAATACTGGTTATACAATATGTATAAGTAAATTCTTTTCCAGGCAAATTCCAATTCCAGCGGATTTGAAATATAGATTATTTCAGGTGGGGGTATTTCTTCCAGATTGTATCATATTTGTAGACACTGAGAATGTGAAGAAATGTTATTCTATTGAGTAAAGTGAAGCTTTTGTTATGCGACTTTTCCTGTAGAATATAGGCCTATGTCCTAAAAAAATTCACATCAGTCTCAGTGTCTACAATTATGAAATCATCTGTAACAGGGTTTGCTTGATTCGAAAGGAACAATCTATTTTTTGGAACATCAATGGTCAAATGCCTTTAGACTTAGAGTGTGCTAACTTCATTGAACATTTATTATCATTTTGTTGAAATGTTAAAAAAAAGCTGACTCTTTGTTATTTAATTTCTGTTTTCAGAGGCTGACCTTTACCAGAGTTTTGATGATATTGCTACTGGTTTACCGAATATCAATGCACCAATATGGACTTCTGGAGTAACGCTTATAACTGGGAAAAAAAACAATGCGATCACAATAACCGGTGGCAATTTAATGTATGTCTTGTCAGTTCCACAAACATCATGCAGGAACAATTTGACTGCTTGCAACAATGGTGTAACCTTTGCGTTTTGGTTGAAGATCTCTAACAACACTGGTTGGAATACCATGACCCAGACATACTATTTCCTGAGAACAAACTGCCTATCATTGAAATACTCTAATGGCATTTTGCAAGTGGTATTAGGAAATCATGCAACTGGAATAGGTAAGGTACAGAACATGACAATGAGGTTCAATGAGTGGGTGCACTATGGCATAACCTGGGACAATCCATCTGATGTTATGACTGTGTATGAAAATGGAGCTCTGCATGGAACTGGAGGAGATGTTCAAGGAACCATTCCCAGAACAACTTACTACTTCCAAGGCCCATCTGAATATGATATTGCGGTTGATGAATATTACACATTTGAGAAAGTCATGGACACTCAGAATATTGTTTTACTTGCTAGTGTATAAGAAAACCCCTATCTGAGCTCACAGCAGTGTTACTCAACATGTGACTATTTTGGTCTCTTTTGCAACATGCCACAATTCTAGCAGAGACTGATTGTTTCATGATAGACCAAAATTTACAGCTGTGTACCGAAACATTTTCCATGAGAGAACAATAACTTCATTGCCAAAGGGGTACCATCTCTGGATGTTATACACCAACAGTTATGATATATGGAGGCATAATTTTTATGATTTATGCCTACAAAAACAATCTGGTCGTGTAATTTAAAAGTTTTACAATAGTTTGGTATATTCTGGACATTTACTTGTATTTATTTATGCATATCAAATAAACTTAGAAGTGACTGGCACCAAGTTAGTACTTCATATTTTTCAGCTGCAAGCTTGTTAAAGCTAGCTGTGTTTCATGTTGGTCGCCCAGCAGGGGAGACCGGGGTAAGTTGTGCCATTTTTTATTTTTTTGGGCAAAAATTCAAAATGAAATTTTTATTATTGAGAGGGTGGTAAAATATTTCTAACATGTGTTTCTCTCTGTGTAAGCTAGTTCACATCATGTTTATCATGTTTAAGCTTTGTGTAAAATGCAGACAAAGATAAATGAAGAAGAATGAAATCCTATATCGTTGCATTGGCACAACTCTTCCCAATCCTAATGGCACAACTTACCCCAAATTGATTTGCAGGAGAAAACTGGTTGTAAAAGATAAACCAACAATGCAAGATTAAATCTAATTTCACAAATGTCTAGATATACATCCTAATTCCATCCTACCAGAGGGACATTACCTTCTAACCAATATCAAATGACCGAGAAACAAGAATGTCAGTCTTCCGTACTTCAAGTTTTCAACAACAAAGTTGAATTTATGAGTGTAGCTTTTCATTGCAATATATAAGGCAGTTTTTGTCTTTGTGCATAATGATGTTGCCATTGCCAATATATGAGTGGCATTGCCTTTTTTATCCAGATCTTCATTTCACCCCAATAGTGGGTGGCACAACTTAACCCGTAGCACAACTTACCCCGGTCTCCCCTATTGAGATTATTACATTGACAAGTCAGACCATTGACAATCATGTTTAGGGTATATTTAGTATATCGGTTAGCGTTAGTCCGTTAATCAGAACTGGGTCATTCCTTGTCAAGTCAACCAATTTTCGGAAAATTTCCCAGCGCTTCGTCTTAGATTTTTACCTTCAGCGAACTTGTTGATGGATCTTTTCCAGGCCAGCACTCGGCCTCCATTTAATGAACGTGAATGAAATTTGGAACATATATAGCCTGTAGGGTCTAGTTGTGCCTTTTGACGGACTGGTGGATAGATATCCTATACTTTTTTAAATAATTAAAGAATATATAAATCATTTTTATTCGTTTCTGGGGCAGGACTCAGTGGTCGATATGGTCTAGTTGTACCTTTTGATGGTCTCATTGATAGATAATCCTCGTCAAGTCAACCAATTTTCGGAAAATTTCCCACCCGACCGTCTCAGATTTTTACCTTCAGCGAACTTGTTGATGGATCGTTTCCAGGCCAGCACTCGGCCTCTATAGAATGAACGTGAATGTAATTTGGAACATTTATAGCCTGTAGGGTCTTGTTGTGCCTTTTGATTGTCTGGTGGATAGATATCCCATACTTTTTGAAATAATTAAAAAAATATATAAATCATTTTTATTCGTTTCTGGTGCAGGACTCAGTCACTATTGCATGTGGATTGATGAAATTTGGTAGAGATGTGGCCGATATGGTCTAGTTGTACCTTTTGATGGTCTCATTGATAGATATTCTACACATTTTGAAAAATATTTAAAAAAACAATTTTTTTTGTTTTTAGGCTAACACTTGATCACTATTGCATGTACATGGATGAAGTTTGGTACACATATCGCCTATAAGGTGTAATTGTGCCTTTTGAAAGGTCTGATTGAAAATATTATATAAGTTTTGAAATATTGAAAAAATAATAATAATTTATTTTTGGTTTCTGGCTCAAGACTCTGTCGAGATTGTACGTACATGGATAAGGTTTGGTACACACATGGCTTATATTGTCTAGACTAATAGATATTCAATACTTCTTGTAATATTGAGAAAAAATATTAGAAAAATAATTTTTTCATATCGGAGCCCAACATTGCATGTACAGCAACGAAATTTTCTACACATATCACCTTTGCAATGCAGCAATGCTCTTCATCATCATCATCATCAAAGTACTGCCACAACATCAAAACTGATGACCAATGTGGAGGCGCTATGCGTTTGTTAGTAGAAAAGAAAAAGGTGAAGAGTAGAAAGGAGGTTTTATGTACAGAAATTCACAGACAAGTAGATATTGACATGAGATTAGGTTATTATGGTATGTTTGGCCAGCGCTGTCTTGAACTGGTCCACTGATGCAGTATCCATAACGTAGGCTGGCAGGGCGTTCCTTTGTATGATGGTGCGTGGATAGAAGGAATACTTGTGATAGTTTGTGGTGGTCAATACTTGTTGGAACGTGAAGCTATGATTTTGATGAGTGGGCATGACGATGGGTGTGAGATAACGATTGCTGTCGACTGCGATGATGTTGTGGGTTGCCTTGTACATAATGATGATTTGCATCTTTGCTCTTCGCTCCTGGAGGGTTTCCCACTCCAGTTTTTGGAGCATATTGCCGACGCTGGATGCCTGATGGTAACGTCCGAGTACGAATCTGGCTGATCTCCTCTGCACATTTGGGCACTTAGTCATGTTTATAAAGTTCCTCTGATAGTCTGGACCAATAGACTCTATATATCATTGGCTCAGCTGACTCACTCTAAATTGGTTGGCAAATACATATAAAGCAAGATGGTCACCGATAGAATAGCAGGCTTCAGTTTGCATGTGCCCACTCAGCAACTCAGCTGCAGTAACACAAAGTGACATAACAAGGGGTTTTGTACGCACCCTTAACGCAGATTACCAGAAGTGGTAAAATAATCTTATTGATATTGTGAGTAAGACAACTAGTTTTGATCACAGAAGATTCATTTGGTATGAGTTTCTCTGGTCAGGTTTCTTAGTATCCAAGTAGCATTTTCAGCTTTCCTGGTTGGTCTATGACCAATGAAACGTCCTCCAAATCTATCTGTTGGATGCAATGAAGGAATGAAAATGTGGTATTCTGCTTCAGTGAGCAGATGAGTTTGATAAGTGAATTAAACTTTTTATGACATTCAAATTAGAATTATGCTATGTAATTCAGTGCTTCAGCCAATCATATTAGTGCTGATTGCAAAATGCAGATTTGTGGTCCAGAGGAAATGTTGATTTTTTTTTCATTTTCAACATCCAAACTGGCCGTGCCAGGTCATTCACAGTTACTGTTTGTCTTATAATCCTGTTATCAGGTCCACATGTTGCAAAGAAGTTACATAGTTTGTTTTTTGACACCAATGCTGATAGGTATATCACATGCTAACTGAACCAATAAACATTACAGCTCTCGCAATTGCTCTGAAGAAATACATTTTTTTCATAGTATTGACCTATGATGTCAAAGCAGGAGACTCCATTGGAACCTGTACAACTTTGGTGCAAGCTATGGTGTCATAGGTCAAACTGGCCAATAGCATTTCATGTAGACAACTTCATCATGGCCTTGCAATTATGTCATGGCCGGATGAGCCAATGATACCACTGCAAAACTAAGGTGTTTTAAGTGGGAGGGGGGATTTTTTATTTTTTGGTGATACCAAAAGTGCCTGAAATTCAACCAAGCATGGTTAATAGGATAACTGGAAATTAATCACAGTTGTTCACCAGCATGCTTCTGATCTGAATTGGATTTGATATGGAGCTGTCAAGTCAAGCATTTTGTTTACTGTTTGCAGTTTTGTTGGCGGCTCCTTTCAGTGTAAAACAACCAACAATTACTTTAATCCTATATTGTTTTATTGGTTACCACAGTTCACAGGAGCTAATATGGAGACAATAAGGATCAATTGACAGCTTTTGAGCAGAGTGCCCCCTCCCCTTGCACCTGAGTTCTTGTGATATTATTGGCCACTCAGGCAATGATGTAAAGTTCTGTAAGGCTATGATGAAACTGTCCACAACGGATGCTATTGGCCAGTTTGACCTATGGCATCATTGATTACGCCAGTTTTGCATATCATCTAGTGCTTGGCAATGGAGTATCCACCTATGACATCATAGGTCCACTCTGGCACTGAGAAAAAAAATGATTTCTTCAGATCAATTGCTAGAGCTGTAACTGATGCAAAAAGATTATTAAAACACTTTTAAGCCAGTGACATCACATGGCCAAGTTGAAAGTAAATTTTGAAAATGATGTGGGCCGCTGATCTGCAAAGATCTATAATGAACTGTATTTGCTACGTTTCACTATAAAATTTCAGAAACTCATACTAATTGTAATTGCTGTAACTGAACTCCTGAAGCACTATGACAAAATTTTTTAGTTACACAGTTATAGAAGTTAACCAATTTAGGATAACCCCTGCTAAGCATTCATACAATTCGGTACACATGATTATGCCTCAGACAAGACGATTGGCGCAGAGAAAGAGTGTTGTTTCCAACAGATGAAGGCACTGATATCAAACCTATGAATGTGAATCTGCCACTTCATGCGATTGCGGCATGGTTTTTGGCTGGAGAATTCTCCAGCCTTTTTAATAATGGGTTTTGGGGTGTGGTCGATATTTGGAGGTGTGGCGCATAATGACAGGTATGCATTTTTGGCCATCATGCGTTAAGTTTGTGTTTGTGGTAATTGCTGGTTAGAAGCAATCTAAGTTGGCTAATTTGACAGCATTAGGCAAGGTGTAATGGGTTGACAGTTGTTCAGTTGAAACTGTGGCATTGCTTGAAAATTTTTAATTTTTGGGGGTGTGGCCATTTAGAGCCAATGAGAATGAGGGACTTGGTGGGATGGGCCATTTCAGCCAATAGGGAGACATGTAGTATGCAAGGCCTGGGAGGGGGAAGGACACATCCAGGGGGGTACTTGCAGAAATTAAATAGTTTTTTTCTGCTAGGCATATTGCTAGGCTTGGGTCACCTGGGGAGGTATTAAATTTTATAATCTATACAAGGCGCGGGGGGAGGGGGTCATAGCCGGGGGGGTACTTGCAGAAATTTTTATTTTTGCTAGTTATATTTCTAGGCTGGGGGTCACCTCGGAGGGAGGTAGGTTTAAAATTTTAGATTTTACAAGTCCCGAGGGGGGTCACCTCAGGGGGGGTACTCGCAAAAAGAAAAAAATTTTCTGCTAGTTATATATATATATATATATATATTGTCAGGCTGGGGTCACCTCGGGGGAGGTATTATATTTTATATATTCTATGCTAGGCCCGAGGGGGGAGGACATTTCCGGGGGGTACTTGCAGGAATTATTTTTTTTGCTAGTTATTCTAGGCTAGGGGTCACCTCTGAGGGAGGTAATTTTAAAATTTTAAATTTCACAAGTCCCGAGGGGTGTCACCTCAGGGGGGGTACTCGCAAAAAAAAAATTAGTTTTTTTCGGCTAGTTATATTGCCAGGCTTGGGTCACCTCGGGGGCGTTATTAAATTTTATATTCTATGCAAGGTCCGAGGGGGGGAGGACATTGCCGGGGGTAAATTATTTTTTTTGTTAGTTATTCTAGGCTAGGGGTCACCTCTGAGGGAGGTCATCTTGGGGGGGGTACTCGCAAAAAAAAAAGTTTTTACCCTCGGCAATGTATACATTGCCGACGGGTATTGTAGTTACTTTGGGAAAATTTGTCCGTCCGGCGGGCGGGCGGGCGGGCGGGCGGGCGGGCGGACGGGCGGGCGGGCGTCCGGATAACGGGCGTCCCACTTGTGTATTGGGAGTAATGCCAAAACTATGGAATGTATACTTTTTATTTTTGGGACATTATTATATATTTTATCCTAGTTGTGCCTTTTACGGGTTTAATCCACATGAGATTAATACTTTTTTCACAATTATTGAAAAATGTAAAAAAATATTTTTTTGTGTATTGGGTGTCAAGCCAAAACTATGGCATGCATATTAATCATTTTTGGGTAAATATGGTATCTTTTATCCCAGTTGAGCCTTTCATAGGTCTAATCCCCATGACATTAATATTTTTCACACAATCATTGAAAAATGTGAAAAATTGTTTTTTTTTGTTTCTGGGACAGAACTAAAAAACAGCAGTACTTTTGACACTGAAATTTGCATATTGTATGTATTAAATACCCAACATGTGTTTTTTGTGGGTCTAAATGCTCTGAGAAAGTTGAACGAACGACAATTTACCAAAAATATGAAAAAATACTATTATTTTAAACTTGTATGATTCAGTTAATTTTGAAGTTAAATCTATGAAATTTTCCAATTAGGTGTCTAAATTATGCTTCTTTAAGCATCTCTAATCATTTGGAATGTTGGTCCTATGAATTTTTATAAAAACCCAAAAATTCGAAAAAAATCCCAATTTTCCAACATTTCTGCATGAAAAGCCAAATGGTAATGGGTAAGTTAGTTAACTTAAGGTCTTATTGTAGTTAGACACACTATTAACTAATACTCACAGCCATTGCATGAGTTGTCGCAATTTCTTCCATTGAAATGTATGATTGAAAAAATGCAAAAAATCATTAAAATGTCTATTTACTCTCCATTTCCTTCTGATGTCATACCAATCATTGACATTTTTTGTCAAAATAAACCTGACATGTTTCACATCATCATCATGCTGATTTTGAACAATATGAAAATTTTTATTCGCAGCAGAGGTCAATATTAACAAAATTAGATAAATATTAAGGATTTTCAGAAAATCATATATCAGTAAATATTGGCCCAGGTCAATAATGTCTAAATTTGACTTTTTCTGCTCTCTCCTCATGAAATATTATCAATAAGAAATATATAAATTTTATATATAATTATGTGGACTTTCAAAGCATTAATTAAGTATATTCAAAAACATGCATTTGTGTGTTAATATTTTAAAATGTTGACACTAAATCTTAAACTCCCAATTATTATAACTTTATGGTTACAGTACAAATTTCTAAAAGTGGCTTGTCATTTAAAATCTAGCCTTAGCTATCTATCCATAGCCATTCCAAGCTAAACTAAGCTACACTTATCCATAGCTAGCCATAGCTATCCACAATTACTGTTGTTTAAACAAGGGGTAAAGAGATTCTAGTGTATACAAAAGAATAGGAATGGATAGTTATGGATAGATATGGATAAGACTAGTAATGAATAGCTACAGACAGCTAAGTTGAGCCACATTTAGAAATTTGTACTGTAATATCTAAACTCAGTGATGTAAATTTTAGAAGATGAATAAATGTCAGCCCCTTTTATTTAGTGGTTTGCATGAAAATTAAATGTAAATGAATCAGACAGATTGGCTTTTGTTGAATGGAGCACTGGAAAAGTCTTGATTATGTAATGTTATGTCACAGTGTAATTGTCTTCCCTGCTAATCCTTTGACAAGAAATCTTAAACTCTCAATTCTAACTTAATGGTTTAAATCTAACATCCGTTATGTACATTTTAACATATGAAGTACTGTCAGCTTACTTTTATTTTGGTCTTTAATGAAAAACATAAGACAGACTGGCAATATGAGCACTATGTATATATATAGGGTTGTTAAAGAAAATTACTTGGCATGCAAACCCCATTTCTGCAAATTTCAGCGTATAATTTTACATTTTAAAACATTATTGGATAAATCTGTCTTTTAATTCATTTTAAAACTCACTCCAATTGTATTTTTAGCATTTTAATTGTTTAGGGGGTAAAAGTGTCATCATTGGAAGGGGTCCAGTTTTTGTTGAATGGGCCTAGAGACACTATGGCTGTGCTTCATTGTACCCCTCCCCTCCAGCCATTCATGTTATGTAACATTGTGTCACTAATCCTGTCCAGTGACCAAAGCTAGGAACAAAGGAGCACAAAAGCAGTGCACAGCACCCTCAACTTTTTAACAAATTTTCTTTTTTCTTAGAAATATATCCAAACTGCATTGACACAAACTTTGTAGTTTTATATTGAACAAATAAAGAAATTTCCAATTTGAATAAAAGATTTAGGCCAACTAGAAGCTGAGATATGACTTTTTGTAGCCCATACAGGCTGTACACAGAGTTGGGACATGTTTGTTTTGTTTTGTTTTTATTTACAGCTATTGACCAGCATTTAACCTTTGTATTAACTAGCAACTTGCTTAGTCTTAAAAGATATATATATATACTGGCATAAACCTTGTTTTAGTGTTACTATTTACAATGGTTTTGGTTGGAGACATCTTATCTATAATTTGTTTTTAGACCCATATTCCATATTTGTAATTTATGATACGAATAGCTAAGACTAGATAGACTAGATAGATGGATGGATAGATGGATAGATAGATAGTTAGATAGATAGATAGATAGATAGATAGACACACGTAGATAGATAGATAGATATATATAGATAGATAGATAGATTGATAGATGCATACATAGATGGATAGATTGATAGATAGATAGATAGAGATAGATATATAGATAGCTAGAGATAGATAGATAGATAGATAGATAGATAGATAGATAGATAGATAGATAGATAGATAGATAGATAGATAGATAGATCAACATGTCATCCAAGAGATTCAGACATATTGTCTTAGTGTCAAAAACACCTAAATTCAGCAAATGGGACTGAATGTGCCACTTTACGGAGCTTTTGGTCGATTTTATTGTTATAAATTTGGACCTATAATCTGACTTTCGCCTGGCCCTGGTTGTTTGTATTATCTATTTGTAAATGTGGTCAGCAAGGTTGTTCCAGCGTTTGATTGGAAGCTGCTTTATTAGAATTATTCTTCTAGTTTACATGAAGGCCTATTGGAGCTAATATTTGAAATGAAACTAAATAAAGATGGCTAAAATTATATAATTTAGTGCACAGTAAGCTTTGGAGCAAATTCTCTGTGTTTTTCCGTGATTGTTCCTGCTTCACCAGACATATTTTCCCTGACATCAATTGCATTTATTGATGTGTTAATGGAATCCTTAAACTGACTTTAACAGATTTTTTTTAATTAAAAAAGGTCTTTCCATGTGTTATCACTTATCACAGATTCAACCAAATTTCTCGTTTTTATCCAAAGTTAAAGGGTGGCAACCTGGTATAAAACCAGGGTGGTTTGATTGACTGATCTGCTGATTGAGTGATTGCTTAAATAATTGTTTGACTGACTGATCAAATAATTAATTTCCTTGTGCAACTGGATTTTAATATTGCATTAATAACATACAGTATTTCTATATTACTATTAGATCTGTAGATTTCATAGAATGGGTGTAGACAAATTTCAGTCATATTCAGTAAATTCTAATTTTAAAATTAATAAAATTGAACTTCTGCATGCAATAAAAGAATAGTATTTCTTAAGATGGATGGATGTTTGGGACTTTACATCCTGTATTTATGCACTTGGTAGGCTAATTAATTAGGACAGGAAGAGGACACAGCAATGTGGCAAAGGATGATTGAAACAGCCATCCAACATAGGCCCAGGTGACCCGGCAAGAGCTGGATTCGAACTCTGGACCCAACGATTGGCAGTCCAGCACGCTACCACTAGACCAACCCTCCCCCCTCAAAACCCTGTCTTTGTTTACAAATCAAGTATTGCTTAAGTTTTTTTGAACTGCATTTAAGTGTCTGCTCTGCAGTTACGGAAAGTCAGGGAAACTCATGAAAAACATTGTGGTGTGGAAATTCAACAAATTGCCAAAACAAATTTTGGCCTTGATTCTCGCTTAAATTTTTACAGATTTTCAATATGGCACTTGCTGTGACCTGGTGGAAACGGACGTCAATTTCAAGTTTTTAGGGACCTTGCCCCCTAAAAGCCTGCGCCTCCTGATTTCACTGCCTCCAGAATACCCACTGATTAGCCGAGGGTATGCTGCTGCGCAGCCTATGTTTCTGCTAGTTATAATGCCAGGCTTGGGTATTAAATTTTATATTCTATGTAAGGCCCGAGGAGGGGGAGGACATTTCCAGGGGGGTACTTGCAGAAAATTTTTTTTTGCTAGTTATATTTCTAGGGGTCACCTCGGAGGGAGGTAATTTTAAATTTTAGATTTTACAAGTCCCTAGGGGGTCATTTCGGGGGGGGGACTGGCAAAAAAAAAAATGTTTTTTTTCTGCTAGAGATATTGCTAGGCTGGGGTCACCTCGGGGGAGTTTTTAATTTTATATTCTATACAAGGCCCGGGGGGGGGGGGGTCATATCCGGGGGGAGCTTGCAGAAATTTTTTATTTTTGCTAGTTATATTTACCTCGGAGGGAGGTAATTTTAATTTTAAAATTTTAGATTTTACAAGTCCCGAGGGGGTCACGTCAGGGGGGGTACTCGCAAAAAAAAGATCGTTTTTTTTGCTAGTTATATTGCTAGGCTGGGGTCACCGCGGGGGAAGTATTAATTTGATATTCTATACAAGGCCCGGGGGGGTCACATTCAGGGGGTTGCTTGCAGAAATTTTGTTTTTGCTAGTGTTATATTGCTAGGCCGGGGTCACCTCGGAGGAGTTTTTAATTTTATATTCTATACAAGGCCCGGGGGGGGGTCACATCTGGGGGGAGCTTGCAGAAATTTTTTATTTTTGCTAGTTATATTTACCTCGGAGGGAGGCAATTTTAATTTTAAACTTATGGATTTTACAAGTCCCGAGGGGGTCACCTCAGGGGGGGTACTTGCATAAATTTTTGTTTTTTTCTGCTAGATAGGCTTGGGTCACCTGGGGGGAGATATTAAATTTTATATTCTATACAAGGCCCGGGGGGTCACGTCTGGGGGGTACTTGCAGAAATTTTTATTTTTGCTAGTTATATTTCTAGGCTGGGGGTCACCTCGGAAGGAGGTAATTTTAAAATTTTAGATTTTACAAGTCCTGGGGGGTCATCTGGGGGGGTGTCCTCGCAAAAAAAATTTTTTTTGCTAGTTATATGCTAGGGGGTGAAGGCAGAAGAATGACATTTTATCGAATAGCCTACCTGTCGAGACAACTGAGATAGCGGGCATTTTAGCAGCCATCTTTCTTCATTCCTGGACAGCCAAATGTGACCTTAATATTTCACTAAAGAGTTATAAAATTTGGTTCATGTCACTACTATATATATAGTACCCTGGTCCCCCTTTGACCTTTCCAAACTTTATATATAGTAGTCATGTCTACGCCTGTAGGTACTGATTGGGAACATGACAATAAATTCAAGATGTAGGCCATTTTGGCAGCCATCTTTCGTCATTCTTGAACTGTCCTCTTGTGACCTTAATATTCTGCTTATTTTAGAGTTATGAAATTTGGTACAAGTATTCCACATTATGAATTTGTCGGCCTATAACTCTATATGGGCAACGACTCTGTTAGACACTAGTGTCTGCTGTCACCTTCTGCTCGAACACTTGCGCAATGCTCACTGCATGCAGCAAGTTGCACCTATACTTCATTGCTATACCCTCACGTCAAGAGAATCTAGTTCGCGCAGACATCACCGTACTATACCTCAAGCTCTAGTTCCACTGTTCCTGCACTCATATTTTTTGCCTCAGACGTTCTCCCATGCTGCAAATTACACCTTCTTCTTTCCCATAGGATTAACCAGCCATTGTATCCGAGGATGCTTGTTTCTAGAAATAGTACAACTTCAAGACTGTGTTGGTGGATGATTATTGATGCTATTGATTCAGGATATGTGTATTAAGAAACGTGAAGATTTAGGCTAACGTTGTGTCTTTGTACCTTACAAGAAGACAGGGCTGGCTGGCTAAGCTGCATCAGATTCTGCCACCAGGCTGTCAAGTTTACAGCTGTCCATTGAGATATGTTATAATGGTGCCCTCTTGTGACTATGAAAACTGTCAATCTGGTGTGAGAATGAATTTCTGTTGCTCATGCAGAACTCCAAAAAGAAAAATAAGACCATAGAAAATATGGAGACATGCATTTAAAAAAAATCTCAGAATAGATCAGACTGTACATACTGAGAAAGTATCCCACTTTTAAATGATAATACATGTATATTACACGAGTATAATATAAATTTTGTCAGGCAGAATTATGTTAAAATTTAAGGTTGCAGTAATTTTTTACCATATTCAGACCCTGAAATATTTCTTGTCCTGCAGTAAAATGACATCAAAAATATTTAGAAAACATCTGCATAACTCATCTTCGTGAGGGCATAGTTATAAATGCATAATCAATGAGCTGTAACTTGATAAATTCCTTCATCAATTACAGTGCAAGGCTGACAAATGTCTGGACCAACCAATATGCATCAATGTGGCTTATGCCATAGCTACTATATTTTTTAACCATAGTCATTTCATCACTGTATGATCCGTCAATTAATTTCTGTCTCTCTCTATGGCAATTATTTAGAACTCTGCCTACTTGCCATATATCCCTGTATTTGGTCTTGGCTTGGTGTGGAATTATCCTCTGTCAATGAGCTGTCACTGCAGAATTCTTCGGCTAATTGGAGCTCAAGGATGTGTCTGTTGCCTCCGGATGATATTTACCAGAAGTTGTCATCTTTCATTTGCTAAATAAAATATCAGTCTCAATGCCAACCAGTGATTTATGATAATTGTGCAAAAAGAGATGCTAGCAGGTGAAAAATATCTTTGAAGCAACACTTTCTGATTGTGACTCATTATTTGCTGATTAAAAAGAATGTATCGCAGACAATTGTTAGCTTTTTAAAATATATAATTATGAGACAGAGATGGTATAGTATTTTACAATCTTTGACTTCTGAGTTCAATTGTAGTTGGCTTGGCTATATTGAATGTGGTGTTCAATTGGTACTTCCGGCATTGCCCTGCAGGAGAGGGTTGGTCTAGTGGTAGTGTGCTAGGCTGCAATCACTGAGTCCAGGATTCAAATCTAGCTCTTGCCGGGTCACCTAGGCTTATGTTGGACGGCTGTTTAATCATCCTTCACCTCATTGCTGTGTCCTCCTAGTGTCCTAATTAGCCTACCAAGTGCATGAATGCAGGATGTAAAGCCCCAATCAACCATCCATCCACCCTGCATTGCCCAACAGATGACAGACTCCAAGTGCTACAGAAGGCTAGAAGCTCACCGAGAAATTCAGAAGCCCTGAATGACCTCGACATGCTCCAGATAGTCAGTTTTCCAAGAGGGCCCTAAAAGGATTTCTTTGTCTCTAATCAGAAATGACTGTGACTGTGCATGCAACCTTTCTGGTTCATAGTAACAACAATTGTGATTGGGTAGTTTTAAGCAGGTTTAAAACATAGAAGAGCTGTGAGCATTGAAGATTTTTCGATGTTTCATTTGGCTTAGTTGTGTTTTCTCTGTTGTTGAATTCAATTCTCACAATATCATAGACATTGTTGGTTGACAAAATAGCAGCATTTTACATTTCAATTTCACACGCATAGATGTTTGTCCAACTCGACTTGAGTTATTGACATACCATCACATAGGCCTACATCTTCCCAAGTTACATGTAGCTTAATGGAAGCTATTGAAGACCCAATTTTTTTTTTTTTTTAATATTGATCTGAGATCTTTGACTGTTGGATACACTCACAGCACCCCATGCTTTTTGGTCTGCAGTGTGACTTAAATTCCTGCCAAAACTGCACAGTCAATAGTAAGTCTTAGTCATGTGAGTACTGAGTAGGATAAAATAACATATGGACAGGTTTTGACAACAAGAGAAAACAACGCTAAACAATAACTGTCAATTTTCAATTTGAGATTATGATTGCCAAGGTTGATCAATTAATAAGACACTTCACCATTAGCCAAAAGCCCAGATCAGATCGACCAATGAAATGAGACACTGAGGTCATCCTGGACTTCTGACCGGATCAAGATATTCAGCAGTGCCGAACCTTTCTTCTACATCAAGTACTACTGATGCATAGATATTCAGTGGAATCTGTCACCTGTTTTTGTCCCCTATCCATCATGTATGACTTGTCTCGCCGATCAACGAAGAGTGTACATAATTGTCATGTAATTACTGTAAAATTGTACAACAATTGAAAATTGCATGGTAATCAATGTGTCCCAGGCAGGGTTGGGCACGAGTACACCCAAAAATACTCGAGTACGAGTACGAGTACTTGCCATATCCGCGAGTACGAGTACGAGCACTGACTTTTCTGAATGTACTAGAGTACGAGTACGAGTACATTCAGATGTATTCGAGTACGAGTACATTTTTGTAGTATTGAAACTTATTTGTGCAATATGAAACACCCTGGCCTTTTCATCATCTTTTGTCATTTTTGACAGCCGCCTGCCATTTTGTTTGTTTACAAAAGCATTATTTTCAGTCTGTGTTTTCTTCAAACTTTCAGTCAAAGTAAATGTGGCAACCAAATATTTTTGGTAATCACCATTTAGTGTCAAGTTGGTCAGGATGTGATGTAGTTTAGAGCTACTAACCCCAGTGTGACATTTGAAGGCTGTGGAAGCAGGCCCAGCAAGAAACACAACTTTTGACAATCTGCTCCAGCAGAAATTTTGCCTGTTTTCATCTGCCTTGATGTTATCGTGGCTAGTACAGCCTTTTCCAGTATGCATAATCCAGATGGGTACTTGTTTTCGTCACCCACAGCCGAAAACCGGATGCCGACAGCTGTTTTATGTCCGAAATGAATGAAAATGCAGTGTCAACAAACACAAGCAGCCAGCAGCAGAGGCCATTTTATTTTTGTGACTCAACCAGCTGGAGCGGTGCCAGCCAATCAGGGAGCAGCATTTCGACCAATCAGAGAGCAGCAGAAAGTAAACAAAAAGGAGGGAGATCCAAATCTCTGGGTCAGTCCACATTTGGGCACTGTCCTCTTCATTTCAGCCTTCCCTTTCAGAAATAAAATTTCAGTTTTACCTTTCAGGCTTCCCTTTCAGAACTTAGAGAATTTTCAGATTTTTTCCGCCTGTACACAGTACAGGCCATTTCTGTTTCAGAATTTGAAATTTTTAGGAATTCAATTTCAGACTTTGAATTTTTCTAGCTTTTCAATTTCCGCCTGTGAGCGATACAGGCCATTTTCAGGACTTAGAAATTTTAGATTTCATCTCGCCTGTACCCGATACAGGCACTTGATTTCAGACTTTGAATTTTTCTAGGACTTTGATTTCAGACTTTGAAATTTTTAGGAATTCAATTTCAGACTTTGAATTTTTCTAGCTTTTAAATTTCCGCCTGTGAGCGGTACAGGCCATTTTCAGGACTTAGAAATTTTAGATTTCATCTCGCCTGTACCCGATACAGGCACTTGATTTCAGACTTTGAATTTTTCTAGGCCTTTGATTTCAGACTTTGAATTTTTTAGATTTCGATTTCAGACTTTGACTTTTTCCAGATTTCGATTTCAGACTTTGAAATTTTTCAGATTTCGATTTCAGACTTTGAACTTTTCAGATTTCGATTTCAGACTTTGAAATTTTCGATTTCAGACTTTGAAATTTTCAGATTTCGATTTCAGAACTTAGAAATTTTCCAATTTCATTTTCGGTATTGTATACCGAGATTGAAATTTTTGAATTTCATTTTCCTTTCAGACTTTGAATTTTAGGAATTCAAATTTCAGACTTCAAGTTTTCAGGGTTTGGTTTCAGGCTTTGAACTTTTCCGATTTCAATTTCAGATTTTGAATTTTAGGAATTCAATTTCAGAATTTAACTTTGCAGATATTAGGTTTTTCCTTGGATTTTAGAATTCAAGTTTCAGGTTTTTACTTCTAGGAATTGGATTCACGGAATACAATTTCAGGTTCAAGCCTTACCATTTCAGTGCGAAAGAAGATTATCGAGAAGACCCAGTGATACGTGAAGACTTTGAATTTCAATTGGTAAGAATGATTGCCATGAGATGTACGATTTCTGAATATTAAATTTTTAAACTGTTTATTTGTGTTTGTATTTCTTGTCGACGTCCTGTGGGTTGTAGCCTTGACTGGAAGTGAAGTGTTTGCCTGTGGGCACCACTTGGCACTCTGCATTGTTATTAGAGTTAAGACTGGCATAGACCCCCCCAGGGCGTTACAAGAATTGGCGCAGTTGACAGGGTTCGTTGATTTTCACTTTCAGGAAATTGATTGATTGAATTGTTGATTAATGTTCTTATAATTCCAGGAGACTTTTTCAACTTTCAGGAAATTTTTTTATTGAACAGTTTGACATTTCAGAGATTGTTTGCAGAAATTTTAATTTCAGTGAATTAATTGTAGAAATTCCATTTCAGAAATTTCAGGATTTCTCTTTCAGCTGTTCTATTTACAGAAATTTCTATTACAGATTTTAGAGATTCTATTTCAGCAAAGTTTACTTGCAGGAATTTCTTTTACTTGTAGAAATTTCCATTTCAGAATTTTCAGACAATTCTGTTACAGCTGATTACTTGCAGGAATTTCTTTTACTTGTAGAAATTTCCATTTCAGAATTTTCAGATAATTCTGTTTCAGCCGATTACTTGCAGGAATTTTTATTACCTGCAGGAATTTCCATTTCAGATTTTGTCCATTTTATTCAATAGCACAGCATGTCTGATTTAGATTATCCAGTAATTTCTGAGGGCCAGCGGGCTGAGAGGCCCAAAAGTCCCCCTTATCATTTCAGACAGAAGAGGAAGCTCTCCGAGAAGGCCCGGGATGGACTTTCAGGTCCGCGTCTGAGATCGATGTACAACTTCGAGACTAATTCTGCCTCCGGAGGAGAGGACAAGGAAGAATGGAGTTCACCAGCACCGGCTGCTGGTCAGGTGAGATTCCAGCGTAATGGTCAGGAACGAGATGATGCTCGTGGGGAACCAAGCCACTCGATGCCTTCAGACATTCCTTTGCGGGAAGACAATCCTCATTGCGATGAGCCTGATCCGTTCAAGGTGGAGATGCGGGAATTCTTATTGACATTCGCCAGGAGGATGGATTCGATGGAGAAGAAGTTGGACTCAAGTCGGGAGACCAGCCGGGCCAGAGATCAGGCCAGTCATTCAGTGACGCCACGGGACTTAAGTCAACCTGAACCTATGAAGATACCATTGCGCTCATCAAGATTTGACGGGCAAGAAGACTGGTCAGCTGCGGTGGGGCCGTTTGAAAATTGTGCGGAGCTCGCAAGATGGAGCGACCAGACCAAGAAGAACAGACGCCCTGGCAAGGGACTTGATGTGGAGGTGTCAGCGACTTGTGCATCAGAGAAGTCTTACTCCTCGCCAACTCCCTCCAGTCCCAGCCGCAGTTGCATGACAGACATGGATGTGGAGGAGCGCCTATTTAATCTGGAGAGGGCTGTTGAGCAGTTAAGGTCAGTCAACCTTTCACTAGTCTCACAGTGGAATACAGCTAGGAAATTGACTTGCTTCGGATGTGGAGAAGTGGGCCACTTCATTGAGGACTTTCCAGGCCCTGCAGGAGCAGCAGCTTCGGGAAACGCTCAGCAGCTGGACCGTATCTAGGACGCGATCCAGTTAGAGATGAACTATGTCCTAAGACACCAGTGTATCATTATCATTATTGTTATGCATCAAGGGTTGTGACCCTTTCAGAAGTTTTACAGGATGAAGATGTCTTGTTTGGAGATCACTTGGGACTTGAAGTGGACAAGGATAACCTGACAGCTATAGCGGATCCTGAGGCTTCTACATCAGAGGATGAAACGTCTGAAGTGGACAAGAGAAGTGAAGATCCGAGGAACGACGTCGGAACAAATTCACTTACAGTGTCGCCAGGAGTGTCAGTTTGTTCAACGTTGGGAGACAGTATCGTTGGAATCTTGAAATACTGTGAGTTGAACTTCTTCTATTTTGTGTGTGCAGTAGTTGGCTGGATGTGGAATACAGTCATCCAAAAGTTTGAAGTTTTACGTTCAAGTGTAGTAGCTGAATTTGAAGATTGTGGAGTGGAGGGACCCACAATAGTTGCTCATGTTGATGAATTCAACTGGGAAGGAGCCCAGGTTGTCGGTGCAGGTCTAGCTAAGAGGGCTACAGACCTGGAGGAGGATCATTCGTTGTTGAGGGATGAACTTCTTATCGTGGATCCAGACAGTGATCAGCAGTTGGAAACTTCTTTGAGTCAAGGAATTTCAAGTTGTGGACTGTGGAATGTCCTTGTGAAATTATTGATCAAGTTGTTGCTTTTCTTGTCTTTCTTGAGTCGGAGGACTCATGTTGCCTGCAGGAAGTTTGGTACTTTTATTTCAGGTGCAGGTTTAGGATCTGGAGCATGGAATATTTACGCCTGTGTGGCGTGCAGGCAAGCCGTGCGGCTTGAGGATATGAGCATTGACTTGACAGGAGTCTTGTCTGAAACTACTAGGATGTGCGCATCACTACTTCAAGGTACGAAGTCAACTTTAGCGGAACGATTGGCGTTCAAGGAGGAGATAGTTTTCGGAGATGGTGTGTGGAAGGTACCATGGATGATTGCGATGACTTGCTAATTCAGTTCTTCGAAACAGCAACGGCCAGCGATGAAAAGTCAGATTGACAAGATTGTCTTCATAGGAGCTCGAGGACGAGCTTTTCTAAGAGGGGAGTATTGAAACACCCTGGCCTTTTCATCATCTTTTGTCATTTTTGACAGCCGCCTGCCATTTTGTTTGTTTACAAAAGCATTATTTTCAGTCTGTGTTTTCTTCAAACTTTCAGTCAAAGTAAATGTGGCAACCAAATATTTTTGGTAATCACCATTTAGTGTCAAGTTGGTCAGGATGTGATGTAGTTTAGAGCTACTAACCCCAGTGTGACATTTGAAGGCTGTGGAAGCAGGCCCAGCAAGAAACACAACTTTTGACAATCTGCTCCAGCAGAAATTTTGCCTGTTTTCATCTGCCTTGATGTTATCGTGGCTAGTACAGCCTTTTCCAGTATGCATAATCCAGATGGGTACTTGTTTTCGTCACCCACAGCCGAAAACCGGATGCCGACAGCTGTTTTATGTCCGAAATGAATGAAAATGCAGTGTCAACAAACACAAGCAGCCAGCAGCAGAGGCCATTTTATTTTTGTGACTCAACCAGCTGGAGCGGTGCCAGCCAATCAGGGAGCAGCATTTCGACCAATCAGAGAGCAGCAGAAAGTAAACAAAAAGGAGGGAGATCCAAATCTCTGGGTCAGTCCACATTTGGGCACTGTCCTCTTCATTTCAGCCTTCCCTTTCAGAAATAAAATTTCAGTTTTACCTTTCAGGCTTCCCTTTCAGAACTTAGAGAATTTTCAGATTTTTTCCGCCTGTACACAGTACAGGCCATTTCTGTTTCAGAATTTGAAATTTTTAGGAATTCAATTTCAGACTTTGAATTTTTCTAGCTTTTCAATTTCCGCCTGTGAGCGATACAGGCCATTTTCAGGACTTAGAAATTTTAGATTTCATCTCGCCTGTACCCGATACAGGCACTTGATTTCAGACTTTGAATTTTTCTAGGACTTTGATTTCAGACTTTGAAATTTTTAGGAATTCAATTTCAGACTTTGAATTTTTCTAGCTTTTAAATTTCCGCCTGTGAGCGGTACAGGCCATTTTCAGGACTTAGAAATTTTAGATTTCATCTCGCCTGTACCCGATACAGGCACTTGATTTCAGACTTTGAATTTTTCTAGGCCTTTGATTTCAGACTTTGAATTTTTTAGATTTCGATTTCAGACTTTGACTTTTTCCAGATTTCGATTTCAGACTTTGAAATTTTTCAGATTTCGATTTCAGACTTTGAACTTTTCAGATTTCGATTTCAGACTTTGAAATTTTCGATTTCAGACTTTGAAATTTTCAGATTTCGATTTCAGAACTTAGAAATTTTCCAATTTCATTTTCGGTATTGTATACCGAGATTGAAATTTTTGAATTTCATTTTCCTTTCAGACTTTGAATTTTAGGAATTCAAATTTCAGACTTCAAGTTTTCAGGGTTTGGTTTCAGGCTTTGAACTTTTCCGATTTCAATTTCAGATTTTGAATTTTAGGAATTCAATTTCAGAATTTAACTTTGCAGATATTAGGTTTTTCCTTGGATTTTAGAATTCAAGTTTCAGGTTTTTACTTCTAGGAATTGGATTCACGGAATACAATTTCAGGTTCAAGCCTTACCATTTCAGTGCGAAAGAAGATTATCGAGAAGACCCAGTGATACGTGAAGACTTTGAATTTCAATTGGTAAGAATGATTGCCATGAGATGTACGATTTCTGAATATTAAATTTTTAAACTGTTTATTTGTGTTTGTATTTCTTGTCGACGTCCTGTGGGTTGTAGCCTTGACTGGAAGTGAAGTGTTTGCCTGTGGGCACCACTTGGCACTCTGCATTGTTATTAGAGTTAAGACTGGCATAGACCCCCCCAGGGCGTTACAAATATTTAAAGAAAAACACTTTATATTAGTGAATTATTTTGCAGAAACAAGGAATATTTGTGTAGGCTTCCTATATAACATGCCCAATCATAATTGAGATGTGAAATATTTTAACATGCAAGCTCTTGAAGCTGTGCTGAAAATTTTTTTTTTGTGAAACAGACAAAACGCACGTTAGCTGGTCTCCATCCAAATTTTGTGCAAATTCAGACAAAGGAATGTGTTTTTTTGACATTTCTTTGATCAAAAAAGGCAAAAAATTTATCAGGATAGACAATTTCCTGTGATAAAAAGATAGAAAAGAGAAAAAGGTCAAGGTGCAAAGCAAAGATCATAAATTCCATATTAATGGAATCACCACGGGGTCACAAGAATGTAACTTTATTGGTACATTACTGAAGATAATAAATCATGACTTTGAGATTTAATGTGATTTATGTGAATGTAAGCTGGACTTTTTGACATGCAGAATTTCTGTAATCGGCCCCATCCGTTTTTTATGGCAAACTGAACTTCAGGTAATGGAATTACAAGCCAAAACACCCAATGTTATGACTTTTTAATCTCATCTTCTGATTTGAGAATAATATTCCAGCTATAGGAGAGAGCAACTGACAGAGCTCATCCTACATGTAGGAATATATTTTCAAAGTAGTTCCATTTTGATGAACTTTGGTCTCTATACAGATGGAAATTGTACTCCTCTCTTTGGGGTAGCTCTTTAAGAAAATGTTTTGATTCTGTTACCGAGTCATATTTTAGTTGAATTAGGCATATGGGAGAGAATGAAAAATGGAAAACATTGCGTAAAAATCGAAAATTTCAAATATATTGACATCATGTGATGTCACTATCAAACACGAAGAACCAAATTAGCCACTTGTACTGAAACTAGAAAAATTGAATTTTTCTTTTATTTTTTTGTACGAACAAAATGGTAATGATAAAAAAATTATATTACTATATCTGATGAATAATGCAAGAAACAACACTCTAAAAAAATCGGGACAAAACTGGTTTTCTAAATGGAAAAAGTTTTTTTGAAAAACCAAACTTCAATGCAAAAACCAATATGGATTTTTCAAAAAACCATTTTGGATTTTAAAAAACCAGTTTTGTCCCGAAATTTTTTTAGAGTGAATCTTATCACCATCAATATTTAAAAATATATGTAAGTTACATGTGGCCAAACATAATTATCTGGATAACAAATAATTTTGTCTTGGGTGCATATTTTAAAAACTAGAACGCCCGTAGGAGAGAAGGGTGCCCTGAAGTTTGTGAGGCTGTGAATGGATATTTGTCAGTTTTTGTGTCATAATTATGACCCTGTCGCCCGGGCCCATTTTACATTAGAATCGGCTGTCCCTTAAAAATTTTTGACATTGAATGTAGAATTCCTTGTCGCTTAGTTGCGCGTGGGGTTTTACGTCCCAGGGGCGAGGACCCATGTTCTTTCGCTATTTGACTTGTGAATTCCCTGACCCTGTTGGCCGTAATAGTTTATCCATATAGCAATATCATAATAACAGTATTTCAATAAGCTTTTATAGTACTATTTGGGAATTGTATTGTAGGGCTACTTCCCCGAAACTTTAAATTGTTTAGTTCTCTAGAAGCATTTATTTATATCTGGTCAACCCAGAAAACAGGCCTGATTTAGTGAAGTTAATTAATGATAAATACAGTCAAATGTGCTTTGCACATACTACGATAGGGCTATATATGAGAATTTGCCCCTCCCCTGGAAGACTTGTGATCTGAAAATATATTTTGACTATTTTTAGGGTACATAGTAGGCCTACTGAATCTGTTGAAAAGTTGTTTCCTTGTGTTGCTTTACTTAGATATTTGTGAAGTGGCTATTTGGTGAAATCTGACTTTTTTGAGTGAATAAAAGTAATGTGTATTGACAGATCTGCGTAGTTGAAACATGTATGTGACAGTCTTTCAAAGATATAGGCCTAGGTGTGTAGAAAACTGAAGCTCGATAAAATACATCTATGGATCTATAAAGACATTTAGGCAGCCACATATTGAAAGCCATTATGATCATTTATAGCAGTATGCTTGACGAATCCTGAAAATGTGGAGTAGCCACTGGTGGAGCAAGTGTATGCTTTGGACAGAAGCCACCTGGTGTAAGTCATGGGAAGCACAGAGAAAATGTCTTTTTTGTTCAGATGGGAGCAATAAGCGTTGAATAAAGATGGATTTTAGAGGATATATGCGTCTTAGAAGGATATCAGCCCTTATTTCAAGGTAGAATGATAGGAAGGAGACACATGGAAAATTTGGTGATGATTGAAAGAGGTAGGGCCGAAAAATAAGATAAACAACAGAATTAGAGAGATGTGCAGTTATGTGTTGGATTATCAGTGCCAGGTAATGTGTGCGTGGAATTCATAACTTCAAGTGCAAGATTGGAGCAAGGTTGTAGCACCCTCCAAATTTTCTGACAATTCCCTAATTACATGTTGAACTGCCATATCATTTCTCTTGCATGTTATCAACAGTAACCTTGAGAGAATTTAAGAATTGTGATTCCATTAATGTGCAAGACATCTCAAGGCCAGTATAGCTTTACAAACAACCTGTTGACAGTTTCCAGTTGTTCACACGGGAGTTGATGTAATCAATGTGGAATTTATGTCACACCAAGGTTTTCCATTATATTTACAAGACCAGAATTTACATAATATGAATCATTGTAGATATTATACAGTGTAAAATGGCTCATTAAAGATATTGTCATTGGATAAGCCCATGATTGCTCTGCAGAGCTGATGCTGTCTTCAATTGATCTGTCTGAAATTCTGAATATAACCTTTAGCTACCTTCAGTCAAACCTGGCTTTGAGGGCGTGGGTTCAAATCTCACTCCGGGAACTCACTTTAGTCCGAGCCCATGGGACATTAAATGGAGGCGGGTTGTATCCAGTGTTCTATGCTGGGGCAACTGAAAGACCCTGGGCATCCCTGAATTAATAGGGCATGTGCCAGACTCACAGTCTTCTCATCTCATCATCATACGGCGACCGCCTGCCTAGATATAGCCCACCAGGGTGCTGCAGAGGCGTAAAACACAAGCAAACAAACAAACAAACCTTCAGTTACACAATAATAGTATATTAGGTGATTACTTCAATGTTAAGTTCACAATGATGAACCTAATGCTTAATGACAATGACGTCAAGGTTGAATGAAACACAAATGTCCAAACTTTTCTGAAGCTGATCTGAAAGTTCTATGAAGAATATGATACATTCTCTTTGAGTGAAAATTGCATCCCTTGATAGATAGTAGTAGTAGTAGTTGTTGTTTATTGGGTGGAAAAACAATACACATAATGAAAAAAATTCAATGAAGTCAGTGGTACATTTTCTAATCAGTTTACATTAATAATAAGTTCAAACAAGGCTTTAGCAATGTCCAAATCTGAGCAATTCATCATCGATTGATAGTCATTAAAATTCACTTTTTCACAATTTTCTGTCACATTCTGTAATAGTGTGCATTCTTCCTATGTCTTCTGTCTGTATTATTCCGCATTGTCACAGTCTTCTTTCTCTCGTAAGCACAGAAGAAAGGATTTGTCTAGACTTCTGAAGTTCTCCTATGAAACAAAGTTACTCTCAAAGACACACATCTTTCCATAGGCATAGCTAGTACAAATAGCATGTCGGGATAGACCTATCAACTCCATACACATTCATTATCCCATATGCTTTTCCCTTAAGCCATTTATCAACATGCTAGCTTTAACTAATATGCCCTTTGGGTTGGGGGAGAGATGTGGGATCAGCATATATGTTCTATTTATAAGGCAGTATACCCTCTTGAGCTAAATTATGACTGCAATTGTATATCTAATGATAATATTATGTAGATTGCATGCAATTAGCTTTTAGCAAAAAAAGAACAACAACAAAAACAAACGAACACTCAAGCCCACAATAAAGGAACTGTAGGCAGCTTGGTAGATTTTATTCGAGAATTCCTTCATTAACGCTGTCATACACAGCACACACAGAAAGCGAAAATGACTTACTGTCTCTGTGATGGAAACATGGTCATTACCAAACTGAGATCTCAGGCACTAATGAATGTTATCAAGAATATGTTTTAGGCTACATCAATATACTTTGGAAATTTCTGCACATACATTCAACTAGTTGTCAATTTCCCTTCGCCCTATATAATCAGTCTCTGTATGCCAAACACGTGCCCACAATGTTCTCATCTATGGCTTCTAGATGCAGCCCATGTTTACCATCCATTCCAAATATTTGAACAACTAAAAGAGCAATAAGAATGGGCACCAGTGCCATGGGACCCTACTTTTATCCAAATACATTGAGTTCACAGATATTAAATGGAAAAGGAAATTATAGTTAACGAAGCAGAAACAAAAACAAATCCAAGAGTTTGAGATTTTGCTCTAATATAACAATATTTTCTCTTTTAGAATATAATTTATATTTCAATTATGCTTTTAGGGCATTGCATGAAGGCTCGCAAATTAATATGACCTTCATGGCATCTTAATTGCAGTTGGAGATATCTTCAGACACCTGCAATTACCATCAATGGCAGTGGATTGAAGAATGAAGAGCATATTTAACTCCTTGGGATAACCATCGACTGTAAATTGACATTTGACAGCCATATTGATGACATCCGCAAGAAAGCCTCAAGGCAACTTAACATCTTGAGAACATTTCAGAATGTTTTTCTTCTGAAAGAAATGACCTTGATGTACAACGCCTTTGTCTGTTCAAATTTTAATTATCGTGTTGTTATTTGGCACATCTGCAGTACAGTCAGTATGAGAAAGATAGGAAAGATCCAGGAGAGGGCGCTGCGACTGCTGCACAATGACAAGACATCAACCTACGATGCATTGCTGAGAAAGAGCAAACAGTCTACATTACATCTGGGTCGGATACGCCTGATTGCTCTGGTGTACAAGATAGTCCATCAGCTCAAACCTGCTTTCATGAAGGATTTCTTTGAACCGAAAATGACTAGTCATAGTCTTAGAGACCCCCCATCAACTAGTCATGCCATCGTTCAACACCTTAAGATATGGGAAGAATACATTTGCTTACCATGGTGCTCATATATGGAACTTACTACCTGTCCATTTTAAAGATAATGTAGAATTTAAAATCTTTAAAAATATGTTGAATTCCTGGGATGGTCCTCGTAACTACATGAGCAACTGTTATTGTTATTTGATCAGCTACAAATGTTATCTGTAACCTTGAGAGAATGGAAGAATCTCTTGATACCATTAATGTGCAAGACATCTCAAGGCCAGCATAGCTTCGGAAATGGACCAATGACAGTTTCCACTTTTCCACCAGAAAGTTAATGTCATCAAAGTGCAAGTAATGTCACAACAAGGCTGCTTTAATATCTGCAGCCTAAAAATGGCAACATAGAATTCAATTTTATGACATGTGTATAGATCTCCACTGCAAACGTCAGCGGCTCTGAGTTAATAAAATTTTGTCCCAATGATGCTGACATCACCACAATGTAATATCAATCACCATTTATACTATCAAAAGAGTGCAAAATTACCGGACAAAACCAATATATGGACATTTGCTTCCAATACATTAATATTTTTGAGCATCTTCAACTTTCAATTGGTTTTCTATTTAACTTGGCCCCATATAACCAGTCTGTTATGCTTAACACATGCCCACAATGTTTTCATCTATGGGTTCCAGACCTAGGATGCAGCCCATGTTTACTCACTGTTCCAAATATTTGAACAACTAAAAGAGCAATAACAATAGGCACCTGTGCTGCATCAGCCCAATTTCCACCCAAATATGGTGGGCTCAGCCACTAAATGGAAAAGAGAATTGGGTTTTATTGATGCATTCCGCTACTCCGATAGACAATAACAATTTTTGTTACAACATTCAAAGTTAAGATTGATTTTACTTACAAGGAAAACCGGGTACATAATCTCTGACCGGGCTTACCTGTGTTTTACAATTATCTGAGACATGTGAAATGTCTTCTCACCCAGTCAGTCATTCTACACTCATGGGCAAAAAAAATGGACCACCCTAGAATTCGACTTCATTTTGTTAGGCTTTGATTTTTACAGGATATACACATTGAAAAAGCTTCATTTTCTGTCATTTAATCAACAGAAGGATTGTCTTAGTATTAAATTGCTTTTCCTCTTGACTTTTTAAGCAGACCAGTTTTTTGGTTGCACTTCTTGACGACTTTGTGCACTCTAAAATGTGCATATTTTCCCATTCCATTTCACTGCCTTCCAAAGCTCCTCAGTGTTACTAGGTTTGCAACTTCTTAGATTAACATCAGTATGAGCCCAAAAGTTCTGAAATTAGTTGAAATCTGGACTTTGTCAAAAATGGTAGTGGAAGAATAATGGTGTGTCGAGCCTTTTCAAACACTCTTCTGAGGTATCAAAAATCATCTAAGCTTCTAAGTATGTAAAAAGAATGTATCAGGGCCTTCTGCCGGCCATTTAGAAGCTTTTTCTTGCAGAAAACATACAAAATATGCTGTTCCAGGATGACAAGCTAATGCCCATGCCGCGAAGGTGACCATTAGTATTTGCTGTGCAACAATATAACTATGTTCTGGCTGAAACAAAATATAGATATCAATCAAATTGTGAACTTTTTGGGTAATATTGATGTTGATCTAAGATGACACAAATTTGGTTACACAAATGTCCTTTGAAAATCATTGAAACAGCAATGGGAAAACATGCTCATTTTGCAGTGCACAAAGTTGTAAAGAAGTGCAGCCAAAAAACTCTTCCGCTCAAAAAGTCAAGAGGAAAAGCAATTTAATACTAAGAAAATGCCTCTGTTGATTAACTGACCGGATATGAAGCATTTTCGATGTGTATATCCTGTTAAAATCAAAGCCTAATGAAATGACGACGAATTCTAGGGTGGTCCATTTTTTTTGCCCAGGAGTGTATATTCATTGAATGTCGACCAGGGATGCTGCCAAAGATTTAAGCCACCAATCCAAATATTTAAACTATAGCTGAAGACCACCCATCCAAATATTGGCAGTTGACTCCGTCGAACTTCCTTGTGGGGAAAGGTTGCTTTAATTTCCGATGCCTCATGGCTCCCTTAATTAACACTGGTGCAACGCTGGGTCATACCAATGGAAATCCTGTAAGCTACAATGGAATAGTCACAAATGTGCTTCATTAGCGGTGATTATGATTATCTCTGTATAAAGTATGAATTTTAATATTATTACTAATTTTGCTATTCATTTACGGAAATGATTTTTTTTTTAAATCCCGCAAGAGGAAGGGGTCTCCCAAAGGCCTTAAAGTTTCAATGTTTCTTTAATTTTCGACCATTTTCGTCAATCCGCGGTTCTCCATAACTTCGCCAGTATCAGTCATAAAGCATTTTAATTTCCATGGTCGGAAAGCTCTCAAAAAGACCTTCATTTTGCATACCAACATCAATGGTCCAGGACGATGTCTTGATTCCCATTGGCTCTTCAGCCTGCACTTTTTAGCATGAAAATGTTGCAGACTGTTTAATCCTGTTAAAAAAAGGCTGTTGAATTTTTTTCACTGATTGGTTGCAGTGATTTGCATTCTCTAAGTTCCAGAATAACCAAATATAAAACCTTTTTGATTTTTACTGTGGCAGTGCCTGGCTTATGAGTGATGACGTTTTAATGTTAAAGTTAGTTTAAAACTTGTAAAATGTGAGATGGGGTCTGTTGCATTTCATATCATATCTTCGTCAGAATTTATTGCAGGGAAACATGAGTGGTACCACATTCTCATGGTACCAGTGATATTGCCCTATATTTAATTCTTATGAAGTAAAAATACAAATATAACAGCCCCTCCCTGATTTGTTGCCATACTTCCGACAAAATTTAGCATTAAAACTTCCAAGCTCATAAAGTAGGATTTTCCATGGCAAAAAATTGAAAAAATTCAAAAACCTTTTTTTAACAGGATTAGACAGTCTGCAACATTTTCGTTTCTAAAAAGTGCTGGCTGAAGAGCCAATGGGAGTCAAGATATCGTCCTAGACCATTGATGTTGGTATGCAAAATGTAGGTCTTTTTGAGAACATTCCAACCATGGCAATTAGAATGCTGTATGACAAAAGACTGACAAAGTTACAGAGAACCGCGGATTAACGAAAATGGTCAAAAGCGAAAAAAACATTGAAACTTCAAGGCCTTTGGGAAACCCCTTCCTCTAGTTGGATTTCCTTAAAATTTCACCTGCATCAGTTTTATACCTACCCTCATCAAATAAAAAGGTGTGCGATGTGAAATTCACAAAATAATTTTTTCCCATCTAAAAATGAACGGCCCTACTGCACTGCAAACCCAGCTGCCGGTACCGTTAAATCAACAATACATGCCGTAAACAAAACGATTTTCTGCTGTAAAGTGGTATTTTTAATGGAGGTGTGTGTGTACACATCTCCATTTATGCAGTCACAGTGACAGATGGACCGTTTTGGCGGGAAATTTGAAATTTGAGCATTTTCAAAATGTCTTTTTGGCCCTGTCTTGGCTATTTTGTTTGGAGATGTTTGGGTCAAGAGATATGTAAAACTTGATTATAGAGCATGCATCTGGCATACGAATGAATATCAGACATGTTGTAATTAAGACGTGTTTTCCTTATATATCTACTTGGATCCACTGTGGTCGGCTGCACACAATGTGTATTGGCCGCTGTGCCTAAACTATTGCACTTGCGTATATGATATTTGGCACATGAATGGGTCTTACAACATATATGTGCATTTTGGTGTTCATATTTAAGCAATTGGTAGAGTTTTTATAAAATATTGAAAAAAAAAATGTTTTTTCGTTTCCAGAACAGAACTGAAAATGTTATACCTACGGGCATGAAATTCTACCATCATATGCATTGAATAACCTTAATGTTCCTTTTGGGGTCTAAATGCTCTTACAAAAATTGATAACAGTAAATTCAGCAAAAATGTTATTTTTTCAATGGCCCATGATTCCGTCAATTTTGGAGTTACACTGCGGAAATTTTGCATGTAGATGTAGCCCTGGACCCCTGGGTCCCAGGGCTAATTTAGATATCTAAATTATACCCCTTTAAATGACTAAACTCATTTGGAGTGCCAATTTTAGGAAATTTTCATAAAAACCAAAAAACTGGGGAAAAGGAGGATTTATGATATTTTTCTCAAATTTTAGGTTTCTCAAAAATTAATGGTAAGCAATAAATCGGTGAACTTCAACAAATATTTACTTAATCATATTAGGAAGTTACTTTTGTATCCATATACCTATATAGTTAAGTGTACAATTTTGCTTGAAATGGATTAGGGGCCTATTTTTAAAATTCTGAAATTTAGCACACAATATGAACCACACCTGGTTCTGGCCACTCAGGGAAAGTCTTTTTCAGGAGATATGAAGTCAGACACTACACCACCTCCATTTTGAACCCCTGGGTTCTTGTTTTGTATATACAATATATATATATTCATTGCAGTAGTTGCCATTAAAGTTCCGCAGCAGGTTTTGCAGTGTGTGTTCTGTTTGCTTAATTTAAATTGATTGTCCTAATCAGTCTATCAAGGGCACACATACAGTAGGTAAAGCTCAATCATCAATGCACCAACCCCGACTACACAAAAATCTCTCGGGCTTTCATTGATTGTTCGAATCTTACATTTATTTACAGAGTTCACTGAGCTCTTGAAATATTTATGTCTGATAGTGATACTATCAGTATTATGCCACTTTGCGTGAAGGATGTTTCGAGTTATCTCTGGTGACTCCTTCTGATTTAATCCCCCTGAGTGATGCATTTCAGACATGCGACAGATTGGCGGTATTTGTTTATTTAATATCGGAAAAGGAATGGCGATATAGGCAGGGTTAGTTAATAGACTGACAGAATCAGAAGACAGTTAAATGACCTATTTGGGGATTAACGGACAGATTAACCTCCAATCTTGTATGCAAGATATTTGGGGAAAGTGCGGCCCTCCATGAAAAAAGATTACTTTAGATCATGAATTTTTGTTCCAATAAAAGGTGAAGTGGAACAGGTCGCTCTAGTTTAAGGCAAGTGAGGCAATCTGCGCTTTGAAACCAGCTCCCTTTAATTATACGCTGTCAAAAGAACGATGCTGTAGAAACGACAGTTCTCTGTTATAACACATCACAGATGTAAGCTCTTCTCTGATTGGCTGAAGTGAGGTCACATGACATAAGTCAGTATACAAATGTTGACTGTTACTTCGGGCAACAGTGCAATCTGTTTGACCCTCGGGAGTGACAGTCACATTGCTGTTTCACGAGGCCGAAGGTGTTATACCTTGAATGCAATTCTAACAAAAAAGATAACTTTGGAGAGACAGGAAATATCTTCGTCAAAGTTTTGACATTGATCCGGTAGTCATTCAGATTTAAAAGTCAAATAAATTTATGATAGTATCCACAAGTTATATTGTCATTTATTTATGTGAAGAGTAATGATCTATTTATAGCCTCACTGTGGTGACGTCACAACTCTATGACATCACAATGCAGTGGCGTCACAATGGTCACAAATACACAGTACAGTTGAAATAAACAAGTGAAGCTGCAACAATGTCTTGGATCAAATTGTCTTTTGCATTTTCGTCAGAAAAAAAAAGTTCAGGTAACATCTGTCGTTCCAACACCAACTTCTGCACAGCCATCTTGATCGACAGTCTGCCTCAATGTGAATTCGGTGAACTGATGCCCTCTGAGAGGGCAACAGTCTTTTCTGATCTCTGTCATGTGACGTCATTCTGACCAATCACAGAAGAGGAATTGCATTTGAGGTGTAACAATATACAACTATTGACTGGTGATGAGGGCAGCAGTTCAATCTGTTTGACCCGAGGGAGTGATGAAGGCTGAGGGCATATAGGTGGCTATCACTCACGAGGGTCAAACAGGTTGAACTGTAAGTTCCCAAATACACCAGTCAATAATTGTTTTATAACACCTCCTCCTCCCAAGTGCAAGAACAAAATTATTTTTTTTATTTTTTTTGGGGAAATTTTTTTTTTTTGGAATTTAGTTTCTTTGGAATTTGTCTTTTTTTCCTTGTTCTTGGCATTTTTTTTCTATTTTTTTTTCAAACAAATCACTAAGTACTATAGACTGGGCAACAGTAGGGTTGAACTGTTGACCAGTCAACAGTACCCTACAGTTGACTAGTCAACAGTTCCAAAAAAAGGCAAGAGTACCTTTGCTGGGTCATCAGTCATTTACTGTAAAATGGTGATGTTCTGTATTCATTATAAAGAATGCTTGTAGCTCAGTATGAAACAACCTCAAAACAATGACTAAATGATTGTCCTGACCTGTAAAAGAACAGATTTTACCAGACAATTACAGACATACAATAAATTCTCATTAACTTCATCTCCTGCAGAAAGCCAGTGATAGACAAAACATTGTGATACAACCCTCTTGAATAGCTATTATGCAGCTTATGTCACAGTGAGAGCTGCTGAATGAATAGCTCTATTTTGCCTATACCCCTGAAAGTGCTTTTTGCCATCAACCTTGCAGTGACATGAAAATGTACAATTTGTGCCACATTGTACTGCTGCGAAGACTTGAACTGAGATGTTCAGGCATATATTCATTTGTCCAAATACATTTCAAACTTCTGAAAGTAAGTCACTTGCACTTAATATTTCCTTTTACTTCTATTAGCTTAAAAATTGCTAGATATTGAATAATTATAGATGTAAAATCATGATTTTCTCACCAGGGTCAGTGCAAATGATCATAGTGAGTGAAAAGTCTGTCAGTCCCTTGAAAATGTTGTTTGGAGAATGCAACATTAAACAGTTTATAAAATGCCACTTCTTCCTAGCGTGAGAGTAATGGAATACTACACATCTCGACTCCACTTTTTTTGGGCAGTTTACGTTTCTGTCTCTCCGTTACAAGACACTGTGAATAACTTGGTGATAACGGGGCACAACGAAATTAATGTCATTTTTCAATTCTATCATAAAAATGTATATTACAGTAGTCCAATTTTTTGACGTAACATAAATTAAATATGTGATAGTCAATTTAGTCATCACCAACACGGCTGACGGATAAGTGTCCCGTCAGAGACTAGTATTTTCGATAAATTAAACAACACTTTTTCAGGGTAACAAATTGGCCATCTATATTATAATTGGTAAAGGAACTCACGAATGTGTGTTGAAACTATAGTATACAGAATTTCTTCTTATTTTGGAATATCCAAAGAATTCTTGGACAGGGATGTATCCATGAATGGTCTCAGGGTAGCCATAGCATGTGGTGAAGATGTGGCGCTCCGCGGATTTTCCTATCTCTTCAATGTTATTTTTGGCCATTGCCGATACCCCCCCCCCCCAGAACTATGACACTGTCTTTGTTATATGTAAAGATTCTTTGCTGAATTATGTCTTTCAAAAACTGTGTTATTAAAAGTAATCATATTAGTATGCTTTCAACAATATTCAGAAGTGCACAAGAGAGTTTTTTTTGAAGAAATTTTCTGTCATCAGATTCTATGCTTACTCTTTCTGATTTAATCTTCCTGATTCATCGGATAACAATATTTTGTTTTATCCAGTAGTAATAATAAGTGGAATTCATAACTTCAAGTGCAAGATTGGAGCAAGGTTGTAGCACCCTCCAAATTTTCTGACAATTCCCTAATTACATGTTGAACTGCCATATCATTTCTCTTGCATGTTATCAACAGTAACCTTGAGAGAATTTAAGAATTGTGATTCCATTAATGTGCAAGACATCTCAAGGCCAGTATAGCTTTACAAACAACCTGTTGACAGTTTCCAGTTGTTCACACGGGAGTTGATGTAATCAATGTGGAATTTATGTCACACCAAGGTTTTCCATTATATTTACAAGACCAGAATTTACATAATATGAATCATTGTAGATATTATACAATGTAAAATGGCTCATTAAAGATATTGTCATTGGATAAGCCCATGATTGCTCTGCAGAGCTGATGCTGTCTTCAATTGATCTGTCTGAAATTCTGAATATAAACTATAGCTACCTTCAGTCAAACCTGGCTTTGAGGGCGTGGGTTCAAATCTCACTCCGGGAACTCACTTTAGTCCGAGCCCATGGGACATTAAATGGAGGCGGGTTGTATCCAGTGTTCTATGCTGGGGCAACTGAAAGACCCTGGGCATCCCTGAATTAATAGGGCATGTGCCAGACTCACAGTCTTCTCATCTCATCATCATACGGCGACCGCCTGCCTAGATATAGCCCACCAGGGTGCTGCAGA
This sequence comes from Platynereis dumerilii, assembly GCA_026936325.1. Taxonomy (NCBI): domain Eukaryota; kingdom Metazoa; phylum Annelida; class Polychaeta; order Phyllodocida; family Nereididae; genus Platynereis; species Platynereis dumerilii. Next base: position 32,770,730 of record JAPTHN010000006.1, read on the forward strand.
GGCGTAAAACACAAGCAAACAAACAAACAAACCTTCAGTTACACAATAATAGTATATTAGGTGATTACTTCAATGTTAAGTTCACAATGATGAACCTAATGCTTAATGACAATGACGTCAAGGTTGAATGAAACACAAATGTCCAAACTTTTCTGAAGCTGATCTGAAAGTTCTATGAAGAATATGATACATTCTCTTTGAGTGAAAATTGCATCCCTTGATAGATAGTAGTAGTAGTAGTTGTTGTTTATTGGGTGAAAAAACAATACACATAATGAAAAAAATTCAATGAAGTCAGTGGTACATTTTCTAATCAGTTTACATTAATAATAAGTTCAAACAAGGCTTTAGCAATGTCCAAATCTGAGCAATTCATCATCGATTGATAGTCATTAAAATTCACTTTTTCACAATTTTCTGTCACATTCTGTAACAGTGTGCATTCTTCCTATGTCTTCTGTCTGTATTATTCCGCATTGTCACAGTCTTCTTTCTCTCGTAAGCACAGAAGAAAGGATTTGTCTAGACTTCTGAAGTTCTCCTATGAAACAAAGTTACTCTCAAAGACACACATCTTTCCATAGGCATAGCTAGTACAAATAGCATGTCGGGATAGACCTATCAACTCCATACACATTCATTATCCCATATGCTTTTCCCTTAAGCCATTTATCAACATGCTAGCTTTAACTAATATGCCCTTTGGGTTGGGGGAGAGATGTGGGATCAGCATATATGTTCTATTTATAAGGCAGTATACCCTCTTGAGCTAAATTATGACTGCAATTGTATATCTAATGATAATATTATGTAGATTGCATGCAATTAGCTTTTAGCAAAAAAAGAAGAACAACAAAAACAAACGAACACTCAAGCCCACAATAAAGGAACTGTAGGCAGCTTGGTAGATTTTATTTGAGAATTCTTTCATTAACGCTGTCATACACAGCACACACAGAAAGCGAAAATGACTTACTGTCTCTGTGATGGAAACATGGTCATTACCAAACTGAGATCTCAGGCACTAATGAATGTTATCAAGAATATGTTTTAGGCTACATCAATATACTTTGGAAATTTCTGCACATACATTCAACTAGTTGTCAATTTCCCTTCGCCCTATATAATCAGTCTCTGTATGCCAAACACGTGCCCACAATGTTCTCATCTATGGCTTCTAGATGCAGCCCATGTTTACCATCCATTCCAAATATTTGAACAACTAAAAGAGCAATAAGAATGGGCACCAGTGCCATGGGACCCTACTTTTATCCAAATACATTGAGTTCACAGATATTAAATGGAAAAGGAAATTATAGTTAACGAAGCAGAAACAAAAACAAATCCAAGAGTTTGAGATTTTGCTCTAATATAACAATATTTTCTCTTTTAGAATATAATTTATATTTCAATTATGCTTTTAGGGCATTGCATGAAGGCTCGCAAATTAATATGACCTTCATGGCATCTTAATTGCAGTTGGAGATATCTTCAGACACCTGCAATTACCATCAATGGCAGTGGATTGAAGAATGAAGAGCATATTTAACTCCTTGGGATAACCATCGACTGTAAATTGACATTTGACAGCCATATTGATGACATCCGCAAGAAAGCCTCAAGGCAACTTAACATCTTGAGAACATTTCAGAATGTTTTTCTTCTGAAAGAAATGACCTTGATGTACAACGCCTTTGTCTGTTCAAATTTTAATTATCGTGTTGTTATTTGGCACATCTGCAGTACAGTCAGTATGAGAAAGATAGGAAAGATCCAGGAGAGGGCGCTGCGACTGCTGCACAATGACAAGACATCAACCTACGATGCATTGCTGAGAAAGAGCAAACAGTCTACATTACATCTGGGTCGGATACGCCTGATTGCTCTGGTGTACAAGATAGTCCATCAGCTCAAACCTGCTTTCATGAAGGATTTCTTTGAACCGAAAATGACTAGTCATAGTCTTAGAGACCCCCCATCAACTAGTCATGCCATCGTTCAACACCTTAAGATATGGGAAGAATACATTTGCTTACCATGGTGCTCATATATGGAACTTACTACCTGTCCATTTTAAAGATAATGTAGAATTTAAAATCTTTAAAAATATGTTGAATTCCTGGGATGGTCCTCGTAACTACATGAGCAACTGTTATTGTTATTTGATCAGCTACAAATGTTATCTGTAACCTTGAGAGAATGGAAGAATCTCTTGATACCATTAATGTGCAAGACATCTCAAGGCCAGCATAGCTTCGGAAATGGACCAATGACAGTTTCCACTTTTCCACCAGAAAGTTAATGTCATCAAAGTGCAAGTAATGTCACAACAAGGCTGCTTTAATATCTGCAGCCTAAAAATGGCAACATAGAATTCAATTTTATGACATGTGTATAGATCTCCACTGCAAACGTCAGCGGCTCTGAGTTAATAAAATTTTGTCCCAATGATGCTGACATCACCACAATGTAATATCAATCACCATTTATACTATCAAAAGAGTGCAAAATTACCGGACAAAACCAATATATGGACATTTGCTTCCAATACATTAATATTTTTGAGCATCTTCAACTTTCAATTGGTTTTCTATTTAACTTGGCCCCATATAACCAGTCTGTTATGCTTAACACATGCCCACAATGTTTTCATCTATGGGTTCCAGACCTAGGATGCAGCCCATGTTTACTCACTGTTCCAAATATTTGAACAACTAAAAGAGCAATAACAATAGGCACCTGTGCTGCATCAGCCCAATTTCCACCCAAATATGGTGGGCTCAGCCACTAAATGGAAAAGAGAATTGGGTTTTATTGATGCATTCCGCTACTCCGATAGACAATAACAATTTTTGTTACAACATTCAAAGTTAAGATTGATTTTACTTACAAGGAAAACCGGGTACATAATCTCTGACCGGGCTTACCTGTGTTTTACAATTATCTGAGACATGTGAAATGTCTTCTCACCCAGTCAGTCATTCTACACTCATGGGCAAAAAAAATGGACCACCCTAGAATTCGACTTCATTTTGTTAGGCTTTGATTTTTACAGGATATACACATTGAAAAAGCTTCATTTTCTGTCATTTAATCAACAGAAGGATTGTCTTAGTATTAAATTGCTTTTCCTCTTGACTTTTTAAGCAGACCAGTTTTTTGGTTGCACTTCTTGACGACTTTGTGCACTCTAAAACGTGCATATTTTCCCATTCCATTTCACTGCCTTCCAAAGCTCCTCAGTGTTACTAGGTTTGCAACTTCTTAGATTAACATCAGTATGAGCCCAAAAGTTCTGAAATTAGTTGAAATCTGGACTTTGTCAAAAATGGTAGTGGAAGAATAATGGTGTGTCGAGCCTTTTCAAACACTCTTCTGAGGTATCAAAAATCATCTAAGCTTCTAAGTATGTAAAAAGAATGTATCAGGGCCTTCTGCCGGCCATTTAGAAGCTTTTTCTTGCAGAAAACATACAAAATATGCTGTTCCAGGATGACAAGCTAATGCCCATGCCGCGAAGGTGACCATTAGTATTTGCTGTGCAACAATATAACTATGTTCTGGCTGAAACAAAATATAGATATCAATCAAATTGTGAACTTTTTGGGTAATATTGATGTTGATCTAAGATGACACAAATTTGGTTACACAAATGTCCTTTGAAAATCATTGAAACAGCAATGGGAAAACATGCTCATTTTGCAGTGCACAAAGTTGTAAAGAAGTGCAGCCAAAAAACTGTTCCGCTCAAAAAGTCAAGAGGAAAAGCAATTTAATACTAAGAAAATGCCTCTGTTGATTAACTGACCGGATATGAAGCATTTTCGATGTGTATATCCTGTTAAAATCAAAGCCTAATGAAATGACGACGAATTCTAGGGTGGTCCATTTTTTTTGCCCAGGAGTGTATATTCATTGAATGTCGACCAGGGATGCTGCCAAAGATTTAAGCCACCAATCCAAATATTTAAACTATAGCTGAAGACCACCCATCCAAATATTGGCAGTTGACTCCGTCGAACTTCCTTGTGGGGAAAGGTTGCTTTAATTTCCGATGCCTCATGGCTCCCTTAATTAACACTGGTGCAACGCTGGGTCATACCAATGGAAATCCTGTAAGCTACAATGGAATAGTCACAAATGTGCTTCATTAGCGGTGATTATGATTATCTCTGTATAAAGTATGAATTTTAATATTATTACTAATTTTGCTATTCATTTACGGAAATGATTTTTTTTTTAAATCCCGCAAGAGGAAGGGGTCTCCCAAAGGCCTTAAAGTTTCAATGTTTCTTTAATTTTCGACCATTTTCGTCAATCCGCGGTTCTCCATAACTTCGCCAGTATCAGTCATAAAGCATTTTAATTTCCATGGTCGGAAAGCTCTCAAAAAGACCTTCATTTTGCATACCAACATCAATGGTCCAGGACGATGTCTTGATTCCCATTGGCTCTTCAGCCTGCACTTTTTAGCATGAAAATGTTGCAGACTGTTTAATCCTGTTAAAAAAAGGCTGTTGAATTTTTTTCACTGATTGGTTGCAGTGATTTGCATTCTCTAAGTTCCAGAATAACCAAATATAAAACCTTTTTGATTTTTACTGTGGCAGTGCCTGGCTTATGAGTGATGACGTTTTAATGTTAAAGTTAGTTTAAAACTTGTAAAATGTGAGATGGGGTCTGTTGCATTTCATATCATATCTTCGTCAGAATTTATTGCAGGGAAACATGAGTGGTACCACATTCTCATGGTACCAGTGATATTGCCCTATATTTAATTCTTATGAAGTAAAAATACAAATATAACAGCCCCTCCCTGATTTGTTGCCATACTTCCGACAAAATTTAGCATTAAAACTTCCAAGCTCATAAAGTAGGATTTTCCATGGCAAAAAATTGAAAAAATTCAAAAACCTTTTTTTAACAGGATTAGACAGTCTGCAACATTTTCGTTTCTAAAAAGTGCTGGCTGAAGAGCCAATGGGAGTCAAGATATCGTCCTAGACCATTGATGTTGGTATGCAAAATGAAGGTCTTTTTGAGAACATTCCAACCATGGCAATTAGAATGCTGTATGACAAAAGACTGACAAAGTTACAGAGAACCGCGGATTAACGAAAATGGTCAAAAGCGAAAAAAACATTGAAACTTCAAGGCCTTTGGGAAACCCCTTCCTCTAGTTGGATTTCCTTAAAATTTCACCTGCATCAGTTTTATACCTACCCTCATCAAATAAAAAGGTGTGCGATGTGAAATTCACAAAATAATTTTTTCCCATCTAAAAATGAACGGCCCTACTGCACTGCAAACCCAGCTGCCGGTACCGTTAAATCAACAATACATGCCGTAAACAAAACGATTTTCTGCTGTAAAGTGGTATTTTTAATGGAGGTGTGTGTGTACACATCTCCATTTATGCAGTCACAGTGACAGATGGACCGTTTTGGCGGGAAATTTGAATTTTGAGCATTTTCAAAATGTCTTTTTGGCCCTGTCTTGGCTATTTTGTTTGGAGATGTTTGGGTCAAGAGATATGTAAAACTTGATTATAGAGCATGCATCTGGCATACGAATGAATATCAGACATGTTGTAATTAAGACGTGTTTTCCTTATATATCTACTTGGATCCACTGTGGTCGGCTGCACACAATGTGTATTGGCCGCTGTGCCTAAACTATTGCACTTGCGTATATGATATTTGGCACATGAATGGGTCTTACAACATATATGTGCATTTTGGTGTTCATATTTAAGCAATTGGTAGAGTTTTTATAAAATATTGAAAAAAAAAATGTTTTTTCGTTTCCAGAACAGAACTGAAAATGTTATACCTACGGGCATGAAATTCTACCATCATATGCATTGAATAACCTTAATGTTCCTTTTGGGGTCTAAATGCTCTTACAAAAATTGATAACAGTAAATTCAGCAAAAATGTTATTTTTTCAATGGCCCATGATTCCGTCAATTTTGGAGTTACACTGCGGAAATTTTGCATGTAGATGTAGCCCTGGACCCCTGGGTCCCAGGGCTAATTTAGATGTCTAAATTATACCCCTTTAAATGACTAAACTCATTTGGAGTGCCAATTTTAGGAAATTTTCATAAAAACCAAAAAACTGGGGAAAAGGAGGATTTATGATATTTTTCTCAAATTTTAGGTTTCTCAAAAATTAATGGTAAGCAATAAATCGGTGAACTTCAACAAATATTTACTTAATCATATTAGGAAGTTACTTTTGTATCCATATACCTATATAGTTAAGTGTACAATTTTGCTTGAAATGGATTAGGGGCCTATTTTTAAAATTCTGAAATTTAGCACACAATATGAACCACACCTGGTTCTGGCCACTCAGGGAAAGTCTTTTTCAGGAGATATGAAGTCAGACACTACACCACCTCCATTTTGAACCCCTGGGTTCTTGTTTTGTATATACAATGTATATATATTCATTGCAGTAGTTGCCATTAAAGTTCCGCAGCAGGTTTTGCAGTGTGTGTTCTGTTTGCTTAATTTAAATTGATTGTCCTAATCAGTCTATCAAGGGCACACATACAGTAGGTAAAGCTCAATCATCAATGCACCAACCCCGACTACACAAAAATCTCTCGGGCTTTCATTGATTGTTCGAATCTTACATTTATTTACAGAGTTCACTGAGCTCTTGAAATATTTATGTCTGATAGTGATACTATCAGTATTATGCCACTTTGCGTGAAGGATGTTTCGAGTTATCTCTGGTGACTCCTTCTGATTTAATCCCCCTGAGTGATGCATTTCAGACATGCGACAGATTGGCGGTATTTGTTTATTTAATATCGGAAAAGGAATGGCGATATAGGCAGGGTTAGTTAATAGACTGACAGAATCAGAAGACAGTTAAATGACCTATTTGGGGATTAACGGACAGATTAACCTCCAATCTTGTATGCAAGATATTTGGGGAAAGTGCGGCCCTCCATGAAAAAAGATTACTTTAGATCATGAATTTTTGTTCCAATAAAAGGTGAAGTGGAACAGGTCGCTCTAGTTTAAGGCAAGTGAGGCAATCTGCGCTTTGAAACCAGCTCCCTTTAATTATACGCTGTCAAAAGAACGATGCTGTAGAAACGACAGTTCTCTGTTATAACACATCACAGATGTAAGCTCTTCTCTGATTGGCTGAAGTGAGGTCACATGACATAAGTCAGTATACAAATGTTGACTGTTACTTCGGGCAACAGTGCAATCTGTTTGACCCTCGGGAGTGACAGTCACATTGCTGTTTCACGAGGCCGAAGGCCGAGGGAAACAGCAAGGTGACTGTCACTCCCGAGGGTCAAACAGATTGCACTGTTGCCCGAAGTAACAGTCAATAATTGTTTTGTTATACCTTGAATGCAATTCTAACAAAAAAGATAACTTTGGAGAGACAGGAAATATCTTCGTCAAAGTTTTGACATTGATCCGGTAGTCATTCAGATTTAAAAGTCAAATAAATTTATGATAGTATCCACAAGTTATATTGTCATTTATTTATGTGAAGAGTAATGATCTATTTATAGCCTCACTGTGGTGACGTCACAACTCTATGACATCACAATGCAGTGGCGTCACAATGGTCACAAATACACAGTACAGTTGAAATAAACAAGTGAAGCTGCAACAATGTCTTGGATCAAATTGTCTTTTGCATTTTCGTCAGAAAAAAAAAGTTCAGGTAACATCTGTCGTTCCAACACCAACTTCTGCACAGCCATCTTGATCGACAGTCTGCCTCAATGTGAATTCGGTGAACTGATGCCCTCTGAGAGGGCAACAGTCTTTTCTGATCTCTGTCATGTGACGTCATTCTGACCAATCACAGAAGAGGAATTGCATTTGAGGTGTAACAATATACAACTATTGACTGGTGATGAGGGCAGCAGTTCAATCTGTTTGACCCGAGGGAGTGATGAAGGCTGAGGGCATATAGGTGGCTATCACTCACGAGGGTCAAACAGGTTGAACTGTAAGTTCCCAAATACACCAGTCAATAATTGTTTTATAACACCTCCTCCTCCCAAGTGCAAGAACAAAATTATTTTTTTTATTTTTTTGGGGGAAATTTTTTTTTTTTGGAATTTAGTTTCTTTGGAATTTGTCTTTTTTTCCTTGTTCTTGGCATTTTTTTTCTATTTTTTTTTCAAACAAATCACTAAGTACTATAGACTGGGCAACAGTAGGGTTGAACTGTTGACCAGTCAACAGTACCCTACAGTTGACTAGTCAACAGTTCCAAAAAAAGGCAAGAGTACCTTTGCTGGGTCATCAGTCATTTACTGTAAAATGGTGATGTTCTGTATTCATTATAAAGAACGCTTGTAGCTCAGTATGAAACAACCTCAAAACAATGACTAAATGATTGTCCTGACCTGTAAAAGAACAGATTTTACCAGACAATTACAGACATACAATAAATTCTCATTAACTTCATCTCCTGCAGAAAGCCAGTGATAGACAAAACATTGTGATACAACCCTCTTGAATAGCTATTATGCAGCTTATGTCACAGTGAGAGCTGCTGAATGAATAGCTCTATTTTGCCTATACCCCTGAAAGTGCTTTTTGCCATCAACCTTGCAGTGACATGAAAATGTACAATTTGTGCCACATTGTACTGCTGCGAAGACTTGAACTGAGATGTTCAGGCATATATTCATTTGTCCAAATACATTTCAAACTTCTGAAAGTAAGTCACTTGCACTTAATATTTCCTTTTACTTCTATTAGCTTAAAAATTGCTAGATATTGAATAATTATAGATGTAAAATCATGATTTTCTCACCAGGGTCAGTGCAAATGATCATAGTGAGTGAAAAGTCTGTCAGTCCCTTGAAAATGTTGTTTGGAGAATGCAACATTAAACAGTTTATAAAATGCCACTTCTTCCTAGCGTGAGAGTAATGGAATACTACACATCTCGACTCCACTTTTTTTGGGCAGTTTACGTTTCTGTCTCTCCGTTACAAGACACTGTGAATAACTTGGTGATAACGGGGCACAACAAAATTAATGTCATTTTTCAATTCTATCATAAAAATGTATATTACAGTAGTCCAATTTTTTGACGTAACATAAATTAAATATGTGATAGTCAATTTAGTCATCACCAACACGGCTGACGGATAAGTGTCCCGTCAGAGACTAGTATTTTTGATAAATTAAACAACTCCACTTTTTCAGGGTAACAAATTGGCCATCTATATTATAATTGGTAAAGGAACTCACGAATGTGTGTTGAAACTATAGTATACAGAATTTCTTCTTATTTTGGAATATCCAAAGAATTCTTGGACAGGGATGTATCCATGAATGGTCTCAGGGTAGCCATAGCATGTGGTGAAGATGTGGCGCTCCGCGGATTTTCCTATCTCTTCAATGTTATTTTTGGCCATTGCCGATGCCCCCCCCCCAGAACTATGACACTGTCTTTGTTATATGTAAAGATTCTTTGCTGAATTATGTCTTTCAAAAACTGTGTTATTAAAAGTAATCATATTAGTATGCTTTCAACAATATTCAGAAGTGCACAAGAGAGTTTTTTTTGAAGAAATTTTCTGTCATCAGATTCTATGCTTACTCTTTCTGATTTAATCTTCCTGATTCATCGGATAACAATATTTTGTTTTATCCAGTAGTAATAATAAGTGTCCGGAGTGTTCAATAATATTAATGAGATGTGTTAGATGAATATATGCAAAATACTGATTCATATGTTTTAAAAAACGATGCATTATTCTTATGCGAGTAACGGCTGGAAATATAAAAATGAAAAGACGAAATCATAGGAATTGGTCAGCTTAACAATATCACATGGCTCTTAAAAGTACATTAAAACAGGTAAGAAAATAGAAGCAACACCGTTGTGGTCCCCAGAAATATCTCAGTATACTGTATACCAGTTAGACAATAGACATGTCAGTGATATCACCACAAACATTTTGACTTTTGACACAGGCCATCTTATCTTGCATGTGATGGACAGACAATAAAACTGCTGTCGAAGAGGGGAGTGACATCTGTAGTAATTCTTCTGCTCTGAGTTTTGGCGAGAACAGCAACGTTCTTCTTTCATATGTTTTCAGGGGCAAATGTAGAACCCTTATGAATCAAGTTTGTGGAAAGGGAGACATTCATGGCATGGTATTTATTTTGCATTCATAAAATACATGTATGAAAGTGAAAGGACAAAATTAACACAATTGCATGAATCACTTTCAGAAGATTGAAATGTATTTGGCAATTGAACAACATGAATAAATATACACAAACATATAATGTTATGCAAGTCTTTGTAACTGCATAACAATAAAGTAACAAACTGTCTGTTTTCGTGTCACTGCAAGGCTGATGGCAAAAAGCACTTTTAGCATGGAGTATAAACAACAATAGAGCTATTCATTCACCAGCTCTTACTGAGACATAAACCACAATATAGCCATTCAAGAGAGCTGTATCACATCTTGTCTATCACTTGCTTTTACTGGTGCTTAAGTTAGTGCTTTTCATGCAGGAATTTGTCATAATTGATATTTATTGTGGGCCAATGTCTGGAAAACTCCGAGGGAAACAAACTGCACTGTACAACAGCCTAAAAGTTCGTGTCAAGCTGTAGTTCATGTCAATTTGAAATAAATTCATTTACAGTCAGACCAAGAATTATTCAGACGCTTGCTGTTTTCTTATTATTTTAAGGAATTACCAAGTAAACCAATGAAATATGCAATTGAAAAAATCCTTGGTATTACATGTAACCTGCGCAAAACAAATTTATTGCAAATTGGCAAGAAATGTGATGAAAAAAGCCACTTTTGTTAACTCCATGAACCAAAAAATATTCAGACACTTTCACAATGTTATGGAAAATGAACTATTTACTATTATTTATTAGTATTTATATCAAAATAATGTTCATAAACTACCTAGGGACCATTATGACTGCATAGAATGACAGGTGTGACCATTAATTGAGAAAATTAGGATAAATATTGTAGATAAACATTATGTCCGGTTTATCACATTTTCATGCACTCTTTAACCTCAAACATGCCTAGTATTGATTCAAATTGCTTTAATTTACCTTAGAATTGTATTCTTAAAACTTTGAGTCACAATATGAAACATTAGAGGACGCAAACTATGTACAGTGCGCTTTTTGTATTTATTTGTTCAATTTTACCAAAACAAAAACATGTCCATGTGGCACCAAAATCTAACAAATTTTTGGAAAGCAAGATTCATTATCTAATTTGAGCTATATTCCATGCATGGTCCGAACAGCAACTCAATGGGGCACTTTGAACTTCATTTGGGAAGGGGGCAAAAATATGGTTCTTCGACCTCAATGCTAATCCAATGGAGATTGCTCTATGAAAGCACACTATGGTTTTAGTATGGCATACCATTTGTAAACAACTGGCGTAAATGGGCTATCCTGTAAGCACAATAGAGTTAACAACCTTAGGAAGGCCATGCAACTTTATTTTAAGTGATTTGATGGATTGCATTGGCTCAATGGGCAAGGATTCAGAGAGCAGTTGGAGCCAAAGACAAAAGCAAAATACTAAAGTGCATAAAATTTTTCAAGTAAGCCTGTATTTCAATTTTATTTAGATATAACAGTTAACAATTGTCATTTTATGATATTCTGAAATATTTCCAATTGATATCTGACAGATTTCAGCCACATTAGTCAAGAAAATGTGATAAACTTAATCAGATGTTTATCTCACATATTCATCCAAATTTTCTTCACTGATGACCACACCGATGTGGCCAAGATGATCCCGTGCTAGTTTTTTAGCAATATTTGGGATACATATTAGTAAATAGTACACTTTCTACAACTTCGTAAAGGTGTCTGAATAATTTCTGATTCCTGAAATCGACGAAAGTACCTATTTTCATCCGGTTTTGTGTCAGTTTGCAATAAATTTGTATTGGACAGGTTACACTTAATACCAAAGATGATTTTGATTGCAAGTTTCATTGCTTACTTTGTAATTCCTTCAAAATAGTAACAAAACAGCAAGCGTCTGAATAATTCTTGGTCTGACTGTAAGTACTAAGGACAGAATCCTACTATAAATTCATGGACCCTCTTCGTCTTAACCAGCCAAAGTATGCATGGGGGGGCCATCCATAAAAACTTGCAAGCAACCTTATCTCACCCACAATTAAGAAGGACATAGGCTGGGTTTTATATTAAAAATTAATATTTAATATTTTGCCCCTCTCCCACCACTATTTCACTGGTATTATGCTAGTATAATAACAACATACATTATACCATCTACATGAACATCAGTAGTCCCCCTGCCCAGATGCTTATAAGTAATCTGTGCCAAAAGACAAGTACACTGGCGTACAAAGTATGAATGAGAAAAAATTTTACTGTCAAATATCTGGGTGTATATCAATAAAAAAAAGTCAGTTTCCATCACCTTCAGCAATTATCCCACATCTTATCCTGGCCTGTAGAGATGTTTTTATTTTTTAGGAAAGATTCCCCAACTGACAAAGTACCAGGGAAGAATACCAATCTTTCAGGAAAGGATATTTGGGTCAGGCAATTATAAAGCTGGATTATGATAGACCTATCCCTGCCTGCACCGCCCAATCAAGCCCTGAGTTGTGATATTCTTCCTTGCTTGACTTTAAAAAAATTAGTCATCCATGTCCAAGATTCAAATTGTCTGGACATCTTTCTTGCATGTTGCTGCATAATAAAAACACAATAATTAAAAATGTGATGAAAACTGGGAAATGACAATAAATGAATTGGGATAAAAAGGTTATAAAATGGCCGAATTCCTTCCCTGCATCTTCACCCTTGACCTGTATCCTCCCGACACCCTGCAGGGTGAAGAAACTAGGAAGGATACCAATTCAGCCATGCACGTAATAACCTCCAAGTATTTTCTGATTTCACTTACACTCTTCCAATCCCTCTACTTGTTTTCCAAATGTGAAACGAAGTTTCTCCTTTATCAAGTGGACTCCTGTGAATAAGGGTTGCAGCTCCCAATGGCATCATCGATGAGGATAAAGCAACCCTTCAGAAACCCTCAGGAGGCTTAATGCAGCATACATCACAACCTGAATGGAATGATGATGCCTATGGAATACTGATGCCTGTGAAATACTGAATAGGGTTTCTTATGGTGAAAACTTTTGGATAAAAAGGTTCTTAGTAGATCTCAAAGTGGGCCTCCTGGAACTAAAAATTCATCAATTTACCCTCTTCCCAATAATATAAGTGGTGGGACAAAAATAGTGGGAAACCCATTAGAGTCAATATTTGACCAGATATCTGATTCAATTTGTGGCCTTTCTTTAAGTAACCAATTGCTTTTCATGACACACTGTCAGTCTTTTAGATGGAACATGTATCGATTTATCTCTGAGATAGTTGCAATGTCACAGACAAAAGGGTCAAAGGTAAGGTGTCTCTTACTTCAGCATTGTGCATTTATTTTCCACATACCTCTTTCATGAAGGTTGGGAGACTTATTTGTAAGCGTATACTGTCAGCATTTCTGACTCACCGTTGCCTTAAGCTTAAAAAAAAAAGCCACGGAACATGAAAATCTAAAGTGTGAATGCCATAATGGTCAATATCATATGGCAAGCCGAAATACTCGCTTCTCATTTGCCGACAGCCGTGCAATATTCTATGATATTGCACGTATGTTATTGCACGGTCACAAATTTTAACATGTAAAAGATTGGATGGACCTGAGAGGAAACACCATACTTTGAGTGCTGCTGAAGCCTCAAGCTGACAAAACGATTGTGTTTTCCTTTGTTACTAAAACATTCACTACACATCAACCTTTTATGCCAGTCATGTAATTTGTTTCGTCAGAATAAAGCATTTAGTCCCCGAAAAACGGCATTTTTACCTATTTTTCCATGACTTTCTTATGCTTAGAGGTCAAAAGTCTGCTATAAAGTTTCAAAATAAAATTTGAAAAAATTATCATATTTGGCTTCCAAAACTGTGAACGATTTTTTTTTGCATTAAATATTTATTGATTTATGACGAGATACATTTAAACAGCCGGGTCAAAAGAAACACAAAAATAGTCTTGATGCAGCACAAGATAACTTATAAAAAGTGCGCCCTCGTGCAATATTAGTCACCTCGGTGCCATAAAAACTGATATTGCACTCGGTGCTGTGCGATAACTGTATAATATTGACCAGATATCTGAGCCCATTCAAGTTTTTTCCTTAAGTAACCAATGGCATGCTAAGACACACTGCCAATCTCTCAGATGGACCATGTATCACTTTATCTCAAAAACAAATACAACGGCACAGGCAAAAGGATATATAGGAGAAAAGCTGTCCCCTACGACAGCCTTGTGCGTTTTGTTCTACATACAACTCCATGGAGGGCAGGGAGACTTATTTATTGGCACAACCTTGCCTTAAGCTAAAAACAAAGCCATACAACATGAAATATAAAGTGGGAATCCCTTAAGATCCAATATTTGACCAGATATCTGGGTCCATTTGAAGACTTTTCCTTAAGTAACCAATGGCATGCAAAGGCACACTGCCAATCTCTTAAACGGATCATGTATCATTTTATCTCCTTGAGAGAGTCCTGTGCTTTTTTGCATTCTCCATAAAAGCACCATGAGAACAAAACAACAATTGATTTCCGGGACTATTATTCAAAAGGTGTTGGGCGGCTCACTCACTGTTGGCCTGCCAAAAATAAAAATTTAAATATTTAGGAAATAATATAAAAGAAATGACATTAACAGAAGAAAACTTTAGCTATAGCAGCTTATAATGAATTAATGAAAATCCCCAAAGCAAGAAAGTCTCAAAAGGGTTGTAATCAGACTCTTCACTAGTGACGTCGAAAGAATATTTTTTACAGAGTTGTTTAGGTGGAGTGTATTTGTTGGTAATATCCTGCATAACCAGCTCGACAGATATGGAATTTAAAAGCCGGAACTGCAGCAATGAAAGCGCACAAAGAGGGGGATTCGTAAGAGTCAATATTTTACCAAGATATCTGGGTCCATTTCCCGTATAGTAGTAACTAATAGCATGCAAATCCACATTGCCAGTCTATATTAGTATTAGATTGATCATGAATCACTTTATTTCTTAGATATATACAATATATCGCTCACAAAAGGGTTAAGAACATTGTCTCTTACTACAGCATTGTGCATTTATTTGCCACATACCTCTCCAATGAAGGTTGGGAGACTTATTTGTAAGCGCATTAGCATTTCTGACTCACCGTTGCCTTAAGCTAAAATCCTAGTCATGGGACATGAAAATATAAAGTGGGAATGCCATTAGAGCCAATTCTTGACTATCTGGGTCCATTTGAAGGCTTTTCCTTGAGTAACCAATGGCATGCAAAGACACACTGCCAATCTCTTAGAGGGATCATTTATCATTTTATCTGTAAGATATGAAAGTGATGGTGACAAACTCTTAAAATGCCTTTGGTCTACACCGTACTGTTGTGATTGAGACCTAATCATCTTGGCGTCATGTTCTGGGAGAACTGACTACATGTATAATAAGTCATGGCTATTATGCTAATGAACTGCTCATGTCAACTATTGTATCAGTAGGTACCCAAGGATATAAGAAGCTTGGACATATGCAATAACAACAACTATAGGAGTATTGCACTGATGTCGTCAGTCAACAAAGTGGTCGATTGGATACTTTTACTGAAATAAACCCAATGTTTTAGAACAAGCAACCTACATTTTGCCTTAAAACAAGGCCACTCAACGTCTATGTGTACAGCAACTCTTAACGAAGTCACTTCATATTATATGGTTATCGTAAAGGTCGAGCGTATTACTTATCAATAGCACTTTTAACATTGCGGAACATCACCAACTTCTAAACGCACCAGCTGTAATTTTACTTTAGTAATCATCGGGAATTTTTAATTTTCATCTTGTCGATCGTTAGATGATCCCGAATGTTGCGCTGGAATGTGTCGAGATGTAAACCTGTGGAATATATACTGTCCAAAACGACCACGGCTATTGGGGAATCGACCGCGACCACGTCCGCGTGTCCTAGGTGCGTCTTGGTTGTAACGACTGATAGTCCAGGAGCATTAGATTTAACCCGGAACAAATTAGTAACAAGCTGAAATTTTCAGGAAACGTTCAGAAAATTGTCTAGAATAACATACTAAAAGTCCTCGAAAATCCTCCTATTGGCACCTTGGGAATTCAAGATGGTGTCCAAGATGGCTGACTTGAGCGTTTTTGTTGCTTCTTTGGCTCAAAATATGCTGCAAATTTTATCAAAGTGTTGGAAATTAAAATTCAAAGCTAGAGAATTGACTAGAAGCATGCATTATGTAATTTGGAATTCAAGAACGTATCCAAGATGGCGGAATTTATGTAGTCAGGCAGCCAAACTTGATTTTTTACCTGAACCCTGCACCGACAGATAAGGTTTTTTTCTCAATGGATTTGTAGTCCTTAGACCCTCCGTAAAACATAAATGGCTGGTAACGAGAGCGTATCCTTGAGCATTTTGAGAAACTGGTCGGAATTTAAAATGGCCACCAAAACGAGCTTCGGTCAGCCTAATTTTCTTAATTTTGGGTCTAGAAAGATGTACAGTACATCTATTTCAGGTAAAATAGATATGCGGAACTCAATTTACATGTTTTTAGATACATTTGTAGCTAAAACCAATAATATTGGATATTATGTGGAAAAATATAATTTTATCCCTCAAATTTACAATAATTTTCAGTGTAAGTCATAGTTTTATAAATTATTAGGTTTATTAATGTAAATGCATGTCAAATTGTTTTTGACACTTTTACATTTCTTTAACATAGGTATATGGGCAGGTGTTATTCTGGATACCGCCTATGCATTTAAGGTTATAATGACAAACATGTGATTTAAGATTGAATTGGCGTACAGACATTGTCACAATAATTGCTGACACAATTTACATTCTTTGACTTGCAAATGACTGTTTTAGTTCAAACAAACTTCAATCTGTCAAGGCAAAAGGTCCAATTGAATCATAAACATAAAAACATGGCAATGCTCTGCATTAAGATTTAAGAAGTATAAAATTAATTAAATTGAAATAATGGTTCTTCATACCAGATCAGGTACCGCCAATTCGAATTCCTAATTTAGTCATCAAGAAAATAACTGCTGAGATGAAGAAATCAGATTTTTCTCCTGCACCTAATATCAATGTGTACAAGTGTTTTTGCTTTTGCTAAATCTGCAAATCCGTTGCATTTTCATTCATTGCAAACCAGAATATTTGACCCACAAAACTGAGAAACAAAGTAGAAGTTGGAAATGGCCTTGCAACAAATCGAGGAAAATGCAATGAAAGGAATGACAATTAGGCTGGATGAGGCTGGAGGAGTGCAAGATACTGGACATAATAACAGTCCATCTCCAAGTTACCAATTTGTGGTACCACAAACTATGTTATTGCGGATTCTTCTGTAATAGCGCAGATTGAGAGAGTTAATGAGAGAGTATCTGCTCCATTATTTTGTTCACAGAAAGCTCTAATGTTACCCTAAATATAAACAATGAATATTAAGAGGAGAGTCTGGAGACTACAACAACAGAATCTGATTTTGCTGTCAGACAGATAAGAAGGGAGCTCTTATGGCTTGAAAACAATCATTTGTATGATGAAGTCCCAAATGATGTTGAATATCTTCTGACGAACCGATTCTCATGTCTGAACAATCTCTTCATACCTGCCAATGGAAAGAGGCATCACTATTTTTGTGACAAGGTTTTAGGCATGAAGAAATGCAGTTCAAACAGCAGTAACCCATGGCTGCAACAGCTCATGAAATTGTTTGCAATCAAAGCATCATAGTCCGCAACCAAACTTCTTAGCATTGATATTTCATCCTTTTATATTCTTGGGGAGTCTCTGCCATGGAACTGCTTCTGCTGGTCAGATGGACCACTGCAGTGACTCAGTAACAGCCATAACATGATGGAAAACGGTTCCACAGCAGGTGGGATCTGCGCCAAAATTGTACACTATGAATTAAATAATGTCAAGTGTTTGTTAAAATTGAAATTTTGCTCTGAATGCCATCATCATTATGTGGAACTTTTCATCCAACATGAACCAGGAACATACTTTGACATCGTTGTGTGATCCCAATAATGGTTGCTTTCTGGCCACAAATTCCTCAGATGCCATAAAAAAGCAATTATAGTATTTATGATCGCCATGGCCTCTCCTAGACCTATGTCCTCCTCCTTTCAAAAATTGAGTCTTTCTGTGAAGAAAATAAAGGAGCAATAAGTGGTGCTAGAAAAATATCCAAATCCTGGAGTCACAAAGCTAATTTAAAAAGTTTAGGAAGATAACCATCTCATTCCTCTACCTCTAAGTTCAAAGTACCATTCTTTCAACTGGACGAGTCCCATTTCTTGTACTATCGCATTGCTTGTTCTTATTGAGGATCTCATGCCTTTCTTAACACTGCTCTCAGATTCAGAAACATTCTGCATGCGAATCTCTGTATCTGCCAAATCACTGAAGAATCTGGAATAAGACCATTTGTGGTACCATAAATGATGTGTTGCATGGAGACTTGCTGTCTGGACTATTAACATGTTCAGTTGCTCTTGCGCTCCTCCAGCCTAATAGTCATTCCTGTCATTGCATTTTTCCTTGATTTGTTGCAAACCCATTTCCAACTTCAACTTCCTTTTTCAAATCTCATCTCAGCAGTTCTTTTCTTGATGAAATTATTGAAAATGCGAATTTGTGGTTCGTTATCTGGTATGGAGAACCATTATTTCAATTTAATTTATGTCAGGTAGTTCCTTGTGCAGAGCACACCCATGTAATTTATGTTTTTGATTACATTGGGCCTTTTTCCTAGACAGATTGAAGTCTGTATAGACTGAAACAGTCATTTGCAAGTCAAAGAATGCAAATTGTGTCAGCAATTATTGTGACAATGTCTATAGGCCAATTCAATCTTAAATCACATGTTAGTCAATGTTATAACCTTAAATGTATTAGCATTATCCAATATAACACCATTTGATAATCCACTGAAAATATATCTTATAGAAATATATTAGTGTCAAAAACAATTTGACATGCACTTGCATTAAAAACGTAATAATTTATAAAACTACAACTTACACTGAAATTATTGTAAATTTGAGAGATACAAATTATATTTTCCGAATAATATCCAATAGGTTGATCTTAGCCACCTAAAAACCTGACAAATGAGTTCTCCATGTCTATTTTACCTGAAATAGAGGTATTTCACATCTTTCTAGACCCAAAATTAAGAAAGTTAGGCTGACCGATGTACGTTTTGGCGACCATTTTGAATTCGGCCATTTTCCCAAAACGCTCAAGGATACGCTCTCGTTTCCCGCAATTTATGTTTTACGGAGGATCTAAGGACCCTAAATCCATTGAGAAAAAAACTTTATCCGTCGGTGCAGGGTATAACCCTTTGGCTACCTGACTATAACAGAAACATAAAGTCGGCCATCTTGGATACCATGTTGAATTTCTGATTACATAATGACTTCTTCTAGTTCATTCTATGGTCTTGAGAATCAATCCATGACACTTTCATTGCATTTGTAGAGTATTTTGAGCCAAAAAATGGTATAATCGCTCAAGTCAGCCATCTTGGACGCCATCTTGAATTCCCAAGGTGCCAATAGGAGGATTTTCGAGGACTTTTAGTATGTTATTCTAGACAATTTTCTGAACGTTTCCTGAAAATTTCAGCTTGTTACTAATTTGTTCCGGGTACATGCCAATATGGAGCTAATGCTACTGGACTATGAGCCGTTTGTAGTTCTATTGCTGATTTCAATCTTTCTATTCTTGCATTCGTGAAGACTGAAGAGTTGCTTTGCAAGACACGGAACACTCAGCAGTGTCCGATCGGTAACGACTTTCGGCCAGCACATTGGCAAATTCGTCTTGTAAATATAGCATTTGTACATGAGCACACACAAAAAGTTCAGTAAGGTCCTGTTCTGTCACTCTGCCTACTTCAAGTCTTGAGAGTAATTTTAATGTGGTTTCAACATAACGTCCACACTTCTTAACACAATTGGCCTGACTACGCAAGGCACTTTTGACTGTTTCTTTTTCATTCAACTTCAAATCGGGAAGAAGTTTGATTCGGCTTACTGATTCTGCAATAACCTGGTATTCTTGCTGAATATCTGGCAGTCCAGGACTGAAGTAAGGGGCCCCCTGATGCTGGGCACTGTCTGAGCGACTGCTCACTGTATTTTGAGTCACAACACTGTCAACAGAGTCAAAACGAGGCTGCTGTGCTTCTGATGACGTCACAGGAATGTTTGTTGTTGTTGTCTGCTGGTTCCCAGTCTGCTCAACCAAATTGTTTGCAGGCACTTGTTCACGTTTTCCAAGTAAATCCAGCAGTTTGTTTGTGTTGTTTGTTCCACTTTTGAAAGTCTTTCTGTGACATTTGCCTCCAAAGAAACCAATTTTTCCTCTGTCTCACTCATGGATGCAAGTTGTGTGGACTGACACACAAGGAACACTGAAGAGGTCGCCACTAGTCAATGGCAAGACTGGTGGCACCCCTAAAGTTTTTGTTATTTTTTGTGATTCTGACAACAACAACTATAGGAGCATTGCACTGATGTCGTCAGTCAACAAAGTGGTCGATTGGATACTTTTACTGAAATAAACCCAATGTTTTAGAACAAGCAACCTACAGTTTTCCTAACAACAAGGCCACTCAACGTCTATGTGTAGAGCAACTCTTAACAAAGTCACTTCATATTATATGGTTATCGTAAAGGTCGAGCGTATTACACTGTGTTGGATGCCTCAAAAAGCTTTCGATGGTGTTCGATATGATAAGCTGTTTGACATTTTACTGACCTGTGATTTACCGGTTCTCCTCCCCCAGCTGTTGGTTTTTCAATATACAAATCAGCAAACGAGGACTTATTGGCAGGGACACTTATTCGAATGTGCTCATCACACAAAGTTGCGCATCAAGGAGGGGTACTCTCTCCAATTCTATTTACTTTGTACATGGATGTTTTACTCAACGTCTCGAATCAAGTGGCTTGGGCTGTATGAACTACATGTATTTTGGTGTGCTATCTTGCACAGACGATAATTATATGGCCTTCCTGTCACCTACCAGCAATGGTCTTCACAGACTCCTGGGCCTATGTGAACAGTATGGATCAGAGTTCAACATTAAATACAGTACGAAGAAGACTGTGGCAGTGATATTGATTAGCCTCAGTGCGAACTTCAAATCTGCAAATTTCAAATCCGTGCAAACTGCAAAGAATTTATTTACTCATTAGTTTTCAAAAGTCAAAGCTGACACTGTGGAATCTGCCTGACATAGCTCGGTCAAAGATTCTACCATATCTTGTCAAGACCCTGTCAGTGAAAGTGATCCTAAACGCTAAAAACAAGAGTTTCTGGCCTAAAAAGGGCAATTTTGAGCTTTGATAACGATCTTGGGTACTTCAGTATGCATTCCAACTTCTATGGGCTCCTTGGGGAGAACACACGAGACATGCAGGTCGAGCCAAGCTCCAGTGACAAGGACCAAAGTGGGCGAGCAACGTTATTCCGGGAACTCACCTCCTGCCTTGAAAATGAATTTACTCTTGAACATTTTAATGCCATCGAGATTAAAGACTTTATCTTAGACATATCCTGCACTGACCTTTATTTCACTAATCGAAAATATAATTTCAGTTTATCAATTCAATTGTTATTGTCATTGTACCAAGAGTTACGCAAATAAAGATAAATTTATACATAATATATAATATCATATATGTATAAATAAATGGCACAGACCTTGAGCATTCTCAATTGTTCCGCACACAAAACAAATGAAGGTTGGGAGACGTATTTGGAAGCGCATTAGCAGTTCTGACTCACCGTTGCCTTAAGCCAAAAACAAAGCCACGAAACATAGAAATATAAAGTGGGAATGCCATAATAGTCAATATTGACCAGATATCGGAGTCCATTTGCAGCTCTTTGCTTAAGTTGCCAACAGCATGCTAAGACACATTGCCAATCCATAGATGGATCATGTATCACTTTATATTCTTATGGGAGCCCTGTGCCTTTTTATGCTCGCCATAAAAATATAATGAAAAAGAAAATACAATTGATTCCAGGGAGCATTATTTGAAAGGATGTTGGCAGGCTAACCATACACCTTTCCGTTAAACTGCATTCAAAGGCATTAATCGCATTAATCCAAATTCACAATTATAAAACAACCAAAAAAACTGACTTTCCCTTGGAGGCTTACCTTCCACCTATTTTACCAAATGCAAGAAAGGCTCTTTGAAGAAACATAAGGGTTAAAAAGATCAGACATAAATGAGGTCCGAAAAGGCTGGGACTGCCAAAAACATACAAACGTTTTAAAAAGACATATTAAAAAAAATCATGAATAGGTTGGGAATTTCTGAGCTTTTGGCATTACAAATCATATTTTTACATTAGCAAAGAAATATAAGACTGTGTTCAATGATTTCAAAAATAAAATCACAAGTTTGGAATTAATCCTATTAAAAATAATATAGAAAATATAGATTACTGAAGCCTTTAAGTAAGTTCTCACAAAGTAAATTACACTGTAACAGTAGCTGTGTTCAGTATTAAAGCGATTTTCTGAAACGAGATAGTATGGAAAAGCTTAATTACCTCTCATTAAACTTGACAGACACGTCATTTGTAGTGTAATACGATTTTGCTCATAAGGAAACATGGAATTTCTTCTGATTTTCTGACATATAAATTCATTACACTCTTTGATTAGAACAGGGAAAGTTTCAAATTGCATCTGGATTTCATTATAGTTTGGAACGCTGCCTTCTTTAATATACTTACAAGAGTTTGTCAATATTTTATAGAGGCAGATCAGAAAATCGGAAGTCACAACTGAAATTCTAAAGAATGTTTGAGCTGGAGAGGAGAGGAGAGGTCGTGGTTCAACTATCCAATGTATAATGCAGCTCTAAATGAAGTGAATTACTCGAGTATAACAAAGCGATGATGAGTGTCATGACTGATACCCAAATTTCTCCTTTTTTTGACCCCAGTATTTGCAACCACATTATACATGTAAGAAGTTTAAAACAAAATCATCAAAAAAACATCTTACCATAATTTAGGTCTCGTTATGGGGCAACAAAGCCAAGAGAGAGAATAAATTATTTCCTGCCCAAATTTTCGTTGAATATTTTTTACGGCTAGGTATTTTTGCTGGAGAAAATTAACTTTTCCCCTGATATATAAGTTGATACACAAGCTTAAGTCGCGGATAAGAAAAGGTTACTTAAGTTAATAAGTTACTTACAGTCCTTGTCATACTTACATGGAATCTCAACTTCTTTTCTATACCGTTGAACTGTGATGTCAGAGATGACGCTATTCTAGCATTGCAATATATTTAAATTAACTTCAAGCTGTGATGTCATTTTAAACTGGGTCAGATTCCTCAGCTTCTATACAATGCGAATCCACGAAACTGAGCATCACAGTTTCAACTCAGTGTCAGAGTGAAAATTGGGTCTGGGAAAACCCATGCAAGTTTGACATCACAGCCTCTCAGCCAATGGCCTGCCAGAACAAATATACATTACATAAGCCATGTGTTTACAAACTAATTGTCAAAGCCTTCTGTTTATACCAACTTCCATCAAAGTTTCAAGTTGTAAGTTTGTAGATTAATCAAACAACTCTGTGGGGATTATAACATTGTCTACTGTGAATGCTCACAAAGCTGCTATTTGGTTAGACTGGTGAATGCCTGTGATAAACCATTGGGATCACAAATGTAATGATCACTTCAATATATCAATGTTTCAACTGTGATGCTTGGTTTACTGTCAGCCCATTGGTTGTCAAGCTGTGATGACCTGGTTGTAGGGGGTATCCCTGATAAAATTCTTACTCTGACACTGTGTTGAAACTGTGACGCTTAGTTCAGGAGGATCAACATTGGCTAGAAGCTGGGGAATCTGACCCAGTTTGAAATGACATCACAGCTTGTAGTTAATTTAAATATATTCCAATGCTGGAATAGAGTCATCTCTGACATCACAGTTCAACAGCATAGAAAAGAACTTGAGATTCCACGTAAGTATGACGAGGACTGTAATATCTGAAGAGGGAATGCCACTAGAAAACTTCACAATTTTCTTACAGCAATGTCTTGGTTGTTTTGGTAACTTAACCTTTTATAGAAACTCATTGTTTTTTAAAAACCAAGGAATAATCAGTCAAACTGATCCATTCACACAATTTCATCATTTTAGAAGAGAATTTAATGTGTCAATGTGATAACGACATCAACTAAATCCAGACGGTGGTAAGAAAAAAGTTAGCAAAGTCCAAAATCTGACATTGTTTTATATTTAGAAATGCGGCCTGCCAAGCCCTCAAAAATGCGTTATGATTGAGTCTTACATGTGATACATGAAACACTTTCATACAAAGTTAAGAGAGATGTGCTGTCCCACTCAGATTTTGTTCTTCAGATCCATATTGTACAGTTACCAAGGTCACCATACTGGTAATATTTGCACAATTCTTGCTCCAAACACCATACTGCACACTCCATTTCAAACATGTCCTCCTTTGTATGTGTTTTGTAGTTGGAGCCAAATGCAATGCGACTGTGAAAATATGCTGCATAGTTGTTCTGAGGTTTCTTCAACATGACGTTGCGACCTGAAATACAAAATTCAGGGAAAAGATTGTGACAACTGACAAAGATATATGAAGATTAACGTAAATGTTCAATCATAAAAAAGAGGTAAAATTAAGAAACGGCCTAAGAACTGCAGGTCTCTACTGTATGTTTGCACTGATTGGTAGCGACAGAATCTTACTTCTGTTGATTTGGGCTGCATGGCCTGGTTGCTGTAAACAAAGGCTACAGAGGCACATTATTGTCCGATGTTCAATGTGCAGTAGGCCAGGCTGGATCCTAGGGGGGCAGAGACCGGTCCAAAGGCATTCGCACCCCGGAAAAATCTGGCAAATGTGAAATTTTTACATGCACTGTAGCTTCTTTGGCCCCCCTACATGCTACGACCCTGATTTTCTGTGATGCACCACTGCTGATGATGTCGAAGAGGCTTAGCTGCCATTGCAGCATAATGCCTGTGGTGGATTACAGACAAATCGGCTAAAAATTGTGATATTTTATGGCTTTGATCATATAAGAAACAGGCCATTTTTTGGGAGTTACAGACGTACAGACGTCTGCTATTTGGATTACAGACGTCTGTTAAACTACTATTTCCTATATTTGCAGACGTCTCTATTACATATTTTTCTAGCTGTTGTAGATGTCTGCATTCAATGCTTTTGTGGAATCACCAGACAGTCACCGTTTGATGCTGTATTTGAGAAAATAATGGATTTAACTATTTTGTGGATAAAGCAGACAGCCACAGTTAACTTCTTTAATACACCTGTTAAAGACGTCTGGATACTCTTGAAATATACCAGTTACAGACGTCTGGTTGCCATGAATATACACCAGTTCCAGACGTCTGGATAATATTGAAAAAAAATGTTTCAGATACAGACGTCTGGTTGCCATGAAAATACACCAGTTACAGACGTCTGGATAATATTGAAATGTACCAGTTAAAGACGTCTGGATGCTATATAAATACACCAGTTACATACGTCTGGATGCTATAGAAATGTATTAGTTACAGACGTCTGGTAGCTATATAAACACACCAGTTACAGACGTCTGGATACTATTGAAATGTACCAGTTGCAGACGTCTGGTTGCTGTATAAATACGTCAGTTAGAGACGTCTGGTCACTCTAAAAGCCTACATGAACATGTAATTATATAAAAAATATACACAACTGTAAGTGGTCCTTGTCTGCAAATCCTAAAAATACCTTTCCAACAGACAGTCTGTGAAAGGCTCTTGATTTACAATAACAGACGTCTGGTACAGGATAAAACATTAAATAGCAGACGTCTGCATTTTAAATTGCAGACGGTCAGCAAGGAGTACTGCAGACTGTCTGTTATGGCCAAATTATCAGTGTATACAGACGTCTGCTCATAGCTCTAAATAAAAAATACAGACGTCTGTGTGTCTGCTAAACCTATTTTTGAGGCTGTTTTTTAGCTCGCTTTGATTGGCCATTGAACAAAATAAACATGCGTATGCTAAGTGGAATGAGATATTTGAACAATAGCAAAAAACAAGTATTGGTAAACCTCTTTTATTTCTGATGGATTTGTAGCATTAACATTTGCACATTCTGCATGCAATTTTCAGAAATATTATGATAGATGCACTTTTTTGTCTTTGAAGTTTTTGATATTTTTTGCTTAAATTACATTTTTTTCTTATCTCTGATTTCAACAATTTATATGTTTATATTGAAAATTATGAAAGCCTTGTAAACGTGGTTTATCTAGTTGCATGGACAGAAAAAACATAGATGAACAACTGAACATATCCTAGTCTCTGTGAAGAAAAATTGCTAACAAGAAGCACCTACCCTCACAACCTAAGTCATCAAATGTTACATTAGACCAGTCCTTTGCAAAACATCCATCTCTTTGCAAGTTTATACCAGAGAAATGCTTCGCCCAGCAGAAGTTCCAGTCACAAGCTGAATGATTGCCATAAAGCAAGATATTCAGAGACTTGCAAGCCGATCCAGAGCACCAGCGATAAGGGTTACTGATGAATGATATTCTGTTGTTGCTTAGGTTAAGTGTTTTCAGATTAGGCATATGCTCCAAAATTTTGATGTCGAGAGATCCAATTTGGTTATCAGACATGTCAATAGTTTGCAAGCCACTAGTGTTGACAAAGGCATGTCCAGGAATATCACCTGACAGCAAGTTGTCATTAACTAGTAATTCTTGTAGACTAGGTCCGAGAGAAGCTATCCAATCAATTGATATTAAGCTATTTGTTGACAGAAACAGATATCTCAGTTGACTGCATCCTTTGAAGACATCAGCTGCCAGACTTGTAAGTATGTTGTTCCTCATATCTAAGGTATTCACACTTCTGCAAGCAACACCCAGTTGGAGAAAGTGTTGAAGCTTATTATTCCTCAATATATGACGTATTCTGAAGCATGAGAGTTTTCAAAGGTACTATTATCAAGCCACGTTAAAATGTTTCCATTCAAATCAATATATTTTAGATCAGGCAGTCTTGAGATGTTGGGGAATGCTGGGAGTTTATTACCAATTGCTATAAATTCTGTCAGCTTCGGCAGAATCAAGGCGTCATCTGCTATTATAGCAATTTGACATTTTTTCAGTATCAATGTTTTCAAGGCAGTGAGGCCATTAAATGCTCCTGATACTATGGTTGTTAATGGATTTTTTGTCAGAATGAGCTCTTCGAGTTTTTGTAAGTGTATGAATGTATTCGGAGCAATAGCAGATATTAGGTTATTCCCTAAATTTAGAACAACTAAAAATGTAACATTTCGTAGTTCATGTTCATGTATATCTGTAATTGCATTTTTATGTAAATCTAGTTCGGTACTATTGACGGAACAATTCATAGGGATTGCTGTTAGACCCATATGTTGTCTTTTACAGATCAGCAAAATTGCTCCATTAAACAAACTAATTAAATATAAAAACGTTAGAAGATTCATCTTGTCCTGGAAAGAAAACAATTTGTGTTAGTCATTTAGAATGTAACAATTCCTGCACTATACACCCTATGCACACAATTCTAATCAAAATATGTTCAAGCAATATCTAATACCATGAAAATTCTTTTTTAGCCCAACAAGAAAGTTAAATGCAATGATTGCAAATAGAGTTATACTAATTAGATATTTTGTAACTCAATGATTCAGTCCAGTTTATGGGACACGAAATTGTACCTGTCAACCGACTAGTTGAGACCATTCAATCTTTAGCCAAATTTTTCGGAAGTTTAAGAAAACAATATCCATTTGTTCTATTTTAGGGGGTTTTGCCTCAAAACGGGTTGTAATTATATGAATTAAATCAATCATTAACAGTTTTATTAAAATATATGACATATAAAAATAAAAAGTTAGACTAAAATATGCATGCTCTATAATATATTGGCTGGACTTAGTATCCAAATTGC
The DNA here is from genome assembly GCA_026936325.1 of Platynereis dumerilii. Classification (NCBI taxonomy): domain Eukaryota; kingdom Metazoa; phylum Annelida; class Polychaeta; order Phyllodocida; family Nereididae; genus Platynereis; species Platynereis dumerilii. The sequence continues at coordinate 32,798,925 of JAPTHN010000006.1, forward strand.
TTACCTTAAAAATGACTAGAGATGTCATAACTTCTGTTGACGCTGCAGATAGAACAGACAGTCTAAGTACATCTAAAGTATTTTCAAGTCACTGATTTGATGAAACCCAGAAGTTTAGCCATTGAAGCAGACAATTTGTTTGATGTATCCTGCCATTTGGCAATTATTCATCATGGCTATTTTCTTTGCTCCAGTTGGAAAATACTAAATTGCTCGTGAACATAGCTATCTTCGTCTTTGATGCCGAATTCACGCTTGCCATTCACATGATTTATACAAGTGAAAATAACCCCAGATAAAGGACATAAACTGCACAGTGAATCCACATTGACACATTGTGTTATGACTGGTCATTAATTGAGCCATGTGTGTTTCCGTTGACCTGCACATCAACCTTTGTGAACCGTTCAATTAGTGTTTCTTCCTTTGATTGCAATATTGATATGCGCTTAAGTTTAGTGATATGTTAAATTATTCAGTTCACATACATAAAATTACACATAGAATTTCTCAAACAACTCGTGTGTTTATAACTATATGAGTGTGCTTAATATAGATTACCAGAATCAGGGTCCGACTGGAGACATTTCGAGCCCATGGCAAAATTAGTCTATGGGCCCTCTTATTCCTTTTATCGGCATCACTCCATTTACACCAACAAATGGCCCTATCACAATGGGATTGTATGGCAGTCACAAACTAGGTCGCAAAAATATACATTTTGGCTTTTTCTATACTAAAAATGTTTTCGCACCTTGCGTGGGCCCCCCTGAGTGGTTGAGCCCGTGGGACCTGCCACTCTGCCACATAAGCCAGTACACCCCTGACCAGAATGGCCCACAGACCACAGTCATAACATAGGTTTTATATGAAAGCTTTTTAAAGGGTTCTATAAGGAGGTATAGATAAGGAACCCTAAAAGGTTCATTATTCAACTTTCAAAAAGGTTTCAACAGCAAACAAAACAACACTTAGATAATCTGGCTGCCCTGAACTCCCACAATGGAACCCAATAATGGCCTGTTTAAAAATTTAGAACATTTTTTTCGGCTGTGGGTTCTTTATATAAACCGTCATGAACAATTTGTGTAAAGAACGCAAATTGCCAATTATTTTTTAGTTGCACACATGACATGAAAAATAATAGAGTAGGTCGGGGCATGCGGCCCCCCTTAACTTCGAGGTGCCATTTGACCTACATTTTATGGGCGATTATTTGAATGCTTATGCTGTCAGGAAGGGATCTCTTGACTCTACTAATAACTAGTGAAACAAATGTCTACCAATTTTAATAAAGGAGTTACAGCCATTTTTGTAAAAAAATTAAAATTGCCTTCGTATTACCCATCGTGCAAGAAGCCCCCCTATTATATTCCTATGGCAATTTTTTTACGAGCGCATTCAGCCTAACTTCTTATTGTAAGAGAGTTTCTCCTATGCATATGATGCAATACAATACACAATAATGGCCTTGAAGTTAGAGCGACTCCAAGCCCCAAGCTACGCTCTAACAGAGGTTCAATAAAATAATGATATTAAAATCAATTCCAGACTACCAACACAATCAGAGTGAACTTAGATGTTTTTTTATTTCATACTTGAACACAACATGAAGGTCAAGCTAAATGCAATCAGTGGCATAAAACTGGATATTCAATGTCAGGTCTATTTCTAGAAATGTAGTCACATACGCACTGCAAATATGTTACATGGTTGAGTCTTATTTTAGACATGTGAAATACTTATTCCATCCAAAAAGAAGATTAATTCTGTTCTTCAGGCCCTGATGCTGTAGTTACCAGGTCACAATACGGCTTCTTCAGTTTGATATGGTGCAGTTACCATGGTTACCATATTGATAATATTTGCATAGTTCTTGTTCCAGACACCATTCTGCACATTCCATTTCAAGTGTGTCCTCCTTCATGAATGCTTTGTTGTCAGAGCCAAACGCATTGTGACTCTGAAAGTAGGCTGCATGGTTTTCCTCAGGTTTCTTCAACATGATGTTGTGAACTGAAAGACAGAAAAATGGATAACTATCGAAAATTGGTGTAAACTAAAAAGAAATTGACAAATGAGGAAATGAAGAATAATGTCCAATCATAGTAACGGTTAAAATTTAAGAAAACCAGTTTAACAGCATGTGATGATCAATTGTAAAGTGCATAATACCAGGCCACATAGAATTTGGTTTCTCGTTTTAGACATAAGAAGGTCATCCATGTGCAAACTTGAGATTTACAGATTTGCATTTGTCACTGATATGCTTGATTTAAGTGATTACAATTGTCTTCCAAAAGGATCAGTTTACAAATCCTTTCCGAAAGAAGATATTGACAAGCTCCCAATAATTGCTGAGATGTTAATCGTTTTCTTCGATTAGTTGCTGGACAATTGGACATACTGACTTGAACAGATACACTATAAATTTTGAATTTTGAGTTAGCTTAATTGAATTAGTGAGATGGTTGCACAATTCCTTCGAGCCAAGATAGCTTGTTGTTTGCAAGTTATAACAACATAAAGATTATCATAACTCAAAACGGCAAGCTATCATGACTCAATCATTTGAGCTAACTCACAATTTCAAATTTTACAGTGTAGCCTAATGAAGGTAACATCCACATGACATGCCCCATGATACCAGACACCCGTGAAGAAATTGAATAATTGGTAGCACTTACTCTCACATTCTAGGTCATCAAATGAGATATTAGACCAGTCCTTTGCCAAACATCCATCTCTCTCCACATTTATGCCAGAGAAATATTTAGCCCAGCAGAACTTCCAGTCACAAGATGAATAATTGCCATTAAGCAAGATATTGAGAGCCGTGCAAGCCGATCCAGAGCACCAGGGATAAGGGTCATCGATGAATGATATCCTGTTGTTATTTAGATTAAGTGTTTTTAGATTAGGCATATATTCCAAACTCTTGACGGCAAAGACTTCAATTTTGTTATCAGACATGTCAATAGTTTGTAAGCCACATGTGTTGATGAAAGGATGTCCAGAAATATCACCTGACAGCAAGTTGTCATTAACTAGTAATTCTTGCAGACTGGGTCCAAGAGAAGCTATCCAATCAACAGATGTCAAACTGTTTATTGAAAGAAACAGAAAACTCAGTTGATCACATCCAATGAAGACATCAGTAGCTAAACTTGTCAGTTTGTTGTTCCTCATATCTAAGGTATTCACACTTCTACAAGCAACACCTAGTTGGGGAAAGTGTTGAAGCTTGTTATTCCTCAGTGTCATATATTCCAATGTACGAGAGGTTTCAAGGGTACTATTATCAAGCCTTGTTAAGCCGTTGCTAACCAAATCGATATATTTCAGATTTTGTAGTCTTGAGGTGTTGGGGAATGTTGTAAGTTTATTATTGCTTGCTCTGAGTTCCATCAGCTGTGGCAGCATCAATGCATCATCTGCTACGGATACAATTCCACATTTTTGCAGCGTTAATATTTTTAAGGAAATGAGGCCATTAAATGTTCCCGATACTATAGTTTTTAATATATTCTTAGATAGAATAAGGTGTTCCAGTTTTTGTAAATGTATGAATGTGTTAGGAACAATAGCAGATATTAGATTATCACCTAAAGTCAGAAAAACTATAAATGTATAGTTTATAAAGTCTTGTTCATATATATTTGCAATGTCATTTCTGAATACAACAAGCCTGGTAGTATCAGCAGGACAATCAGTTGGGATTGATGTAAGATCCAATTTTTGCCTTGAACAAGTTTGTGAAGTTATTCCATTGAATATATTTATTAGATGTAAAGACAATAAAAGATTCACCTTGACCTGAAAAGAGAACATTAATTTGAATAATTTAGAATATAACAGTGATAATTAATACTGAAATCATTACAACCTTGAGAGATTCTTTCTTCGAAACAAATAAATATGTGGCAAGTGACTAGAAGGTTATGATAATAATAATTCTAACAACAAGATGGCAATTAAGCTAGGGAATGATTCGGCATTGACCACTTAGGAAAATACAAACATAAGGGGGTGAGCATTAGATCTTCGGGGGTGATGGGCACTGATGGCTTTCACTTATTTCATGGTAACGGAGAGAGTAATCTTTTATCCCGAGTGCGCAACATCCTCAAACATTTGTTCTTGTGAACAAATATGTAACAAGACACTGTCAGGACCAAGAAAAAAAAACCCTGTCCCATGGTGCCCCATGCCCCAATGTGCCCTGGTTCCCCCTACATTGCAACAGTAGTAGCATCAAAACTTTTCATATATAGCAACATGCAGCAGCAAGAAAATGTGGGTATGTGCATCTAGAAGCATATTTTGGGCCGTTCACCTGTTGAAACCCTGGAATATTGTCATTAATGCATACAATTTGTTTGATGTATCTTACCTTTTGGCAATGGTTTACGCCTATATTCTTTATTCGAGCTTGAAAATTTCAAAATGCCTGTAAACGTGGTTATGTTTCTCTTTGATGCTGAAAACAAGCCCTGATGTGCCTCACTGAAAATAACCAAAGATGAAAGACATGCATTGTGAATTGCATGCACAATCATTGCACATTGTACACATTTTATTATCACTGGTTATTAATTTTGAGATGGGTTTCCTTTGAGCCTTACACTAAACATTGTGATCCTAGTTATAAGTGTTACTTCCTTTAATTAGAATCAAGCATTGTGATATGTTTTAAGTCCTTGTCATACTTACATAGAATCTCAAGTTCTTTTCTATGCTGTTGAACTCTGATGTCAGAGATGACTTTATTCTAGCATTGCAATATAAGTAAATTAACTACAAGCTGTGATGTCATTTCAAACTGGGTCAGATTCCCCAGCTTCCAGCCAATATTGATCCTCCTGAACTGAGCGTCACAGTTTCAACACAGTGTCAGAGTAAGAATTTTATCAGGGATAGCCCCTACAACCACGTCATTACAGCTTGATAGCCAATGGGCTGACAGTAAACTATACGCATCACAGTTCAAACATTGATATATTGAAGGAAGCATGACATTTGTAATCCCAATGATTTATCACAGCAATCACCAGTCTAATCCTACCAAATGGCAGCTTTGTGAGCATTCACAGAAGACAACTGTTATGATCCCCACAGAGTTGTTTGATTAATCTACAAACTTGCTAACTAACAACTTTAAACTTTGATGAAAGTTGGTACAAACAGAAGGCTTTGACAATTTGTTTGTAAACACACGACTTATGTTATGTATATTCGATCTAGCAGCCCATTGGCTGAGAGGCTGTGATATTAACCTTGCATGGGTTTTCCCAGACCCAATTTTCACTCTGAAACTGAGTTGAAACTGTGATGCTCAGTTTGGTGGATTCGCATTGGCTAGAAGCTGGGGAATCTGACCTAGTTTGAATGACATCACAGCTTGAAGTTAATTTAAATATATTGCAATGCAAGAATAGTGTCATCTCTGACATCACAGTTCAACAGCATAGAAAAGAACTTGAGATTCCATGTAAGTATGACAAGGACTGTAAAATTGTTTAGTTGAAATCAATTAAATGTTTGAAGGTTGTCTTTTTCTGGCAGTACATAATTGCTATATCCCACTATACCCAGTGATGTGGTGAATCTTTGCAAACAACATGAGAATAGTGTTTTTGTTTCTATGTAAAAAGAATTGACAAAAAAGTTTTTTAATGATGAAAGAAAGGTTCTAATTGGCTGGTGGGTTGCTGGGGATATATTATTGGGCCTTTTCAAAATGCAATTATATGGCACTTACGAAAAGACTAATTTTCTTGATTGGAGCTTTATTATTATTGCGGGATATAAATAACGCTTAAACGTGTAGTTCACAACAATGTATTTGTTTTTCCTGAAGTCCCCAGGCGCTTTCAAAGACACAGTGCCAATCTCTTAGATGGACCAAGTTTCACTTTATCTATTTGAAGGATAGGTGCCCCTTGAGGCAACCCTGTCGTGCATCATTTGCAGTTGCGGTACATAAAAATGCCATAAAAAGAAATGCGAACTGCCCTCAGAAAGTAACATTTGTAATGCCACTAGCCCATATGACCCTCGTTTTTTATGTCACCCATTAAAAAGAATTTGCTTTAGGCCAGTCATTATTTTTTGCTAAGAAATAAAAGGGCTTATATAGATATTAGATATAGAAACTAAAGAATGTTTCCACTAATTTCAACCTTCCTTGATTCAGGTCTGCAGCTAGTGTGTGCCAGTGAATATTTTAATCTGGAATGGGCATCATACAAATCACATAATACTATATTACTAGAAAACCCGTTGCAAGCAGGCATTTGAGCCATTTAGGCTTATTTTAGGGTAGGATATGTGTGCCTGAATATGACAGTGAAGGAGGCCATGGTGGTCAAAATTGATAAGAATAAATGGACATTTTAATATGAAACAGTTAGCATAAAATGCAAATGAAATTGGTAATGTCTTTTATAGTAGGGGGTGGTGATAAAAATGAACTTTAAAATTTCAAATGGAAACTATCCAAACATTGTTAAGACAGAAAAATGCAGCAAATTGATGTATTACACATAGCTGTAGCTTCATTTTTGATCCCTCCCAAGCTCATCTGAAGATAATAAACTTTTGAGCTAAAATTATTACGTTTTTCGAAATCGCGGTTATTGATTACTTGATGTATGTAACAGCTATCCCATTGAGAATGGTGCCATTGTCTTCGTCTTAAAGAGAGCTTTCAAATGAGTACCAACATGATATGTATTGATGTATATTTGACCACTTTTAAGCATTTGAATTATAATATAATAATATAATGTTGAACTATCACGATCATAATCAGACAATTATAATGAGAGCCTGTTCCCTGTGGAGCTTGCATGCAAAATTGCTAAACATGCATATTCTTGGAGATTTAGGTGCATAGAATATGTTTATGAATTTTAACATCCTTTTCTGATGCAACTACTTGCAGAATCAAAGATGGCTGCAAAAAATGGATGAAAAGTTGCCCGCCGAGAAGCATTTAATTCTATTTCAGCCCTAATTCAAAATTAATTACCTCCAAATGGCAGGTCATCTTCTATACATTTTTTCAGAGAGGAAAATAAAGTCCTTTTTATATGTCTAAAAGTTATGGACATTAAAAGCATCATTTATATCCATCATCCTGCACTGCGGCCAAAATTCAAGAATGGCGGTTTATCCTTTTCAGGCCTGTAATAACTGTACTGTAGGGTGCATCAATTGCCCCTTACCTATTCAGATGTTGATGTCTATGTGATATGTTTGGAGGCTGGAAAATAAAAACATGAAAAAAAATTTCAGCTCAAAATTTTGATGGGAACAGCCACCTCCAGGCTCATGTTTGTATAAAATCGGAGTATCCCAAAAAATCTGAATATCTCAGGAACCACTTGACCTAGAGACTTAGAATTGGCCTCAAAATGTGCGGAATGCCCATATTTATATTCACTTCAATTGAAACTATCCCTCTATCTCTAACCGTTTTTCCGTTATTTGACAAAAACACAATTATACTCGGAAATTCTGCAAAAATGGGTATTTATTAAAAATTGGGCACTACCCAGTGTACATTGATCCTATCTGCATTATTTCCACCTCAAGTCATTCACAGAGGGTTCATGTATGCATAGTGCACATTTCTGGTGATGGATCTTGTTCAGTCTGACTTTTGCTTCAAACCGAAAATTGACTTATTCAATAAAAAATCAGTTTTTCCGATCTTGCTCTGAAACTATTGGTCCCAGGACCAAAGTTACAATTGTAATGAATATAAACTCATTTATTCCGCACATTTTGAGTCCATTATCAAGTCTCTCGGACCATTCGTTCTTGAGTTATGACAATTTTGCATAATATTGTAATTCAGCTTCATTGAAATATCATTGAAATAAGTAATGCTCTGGAGGTGGCTGTTCCCTTTGGAATTTCAACCTGAAATTTGGTGTACATGCCCAGGACACCCAACCTCCTAACATATCACATAGACATCAAAATCAGAATAGGTTGGGGGCAAATGATGCACCCTACTGTACTGATGCAAAGACATCATAGAGCAGCTAATGGAATGTAGCCTTGCTTTTTGGGTCTAGAAACTGTTTTACACAAAATTCCTGTAGAGACAATTGTCAAAATTGCTAGGTTATTTATAAAGATTAACAAATTAGAACTAATTTTGTGTTTCTTCTCTAGGTCAAAAAATTCATCAGGCAGTGACAGGCACTAATTAAGGCAAGGAAAGCAATTCATGTTTCTATAAAACACTTGCCTATAAAGACATTTTAAAGATCCCACTACAGTGGCAAACTGATAGGTAATTTAGTAGTGAATAATATTTGAGTCAGTACTCAGATTGTGTAACAATGTCGAATGGGTATGATTTTCAAATCTGTACAGGTATTAATTAAATTCTGTTAAACTGATAGGTTTCCATGACATTTCTAAAGCTATCTACTTAATGATTTTCTAATTTTGTGAGAGATGATGCTGGCATGTTTTCATAATCTTCGTAAAAAATTCCTTTACCAAGGAGATGAAGAAACCAAGAAACTTGTCATTAAAATTCTGTCAATTAGCAGCTGAATGGGACCAGGTGTCTTTTTACTATTACTTTTTGGTACCATGATGGGAGCCACTTCATGATTAGTAGAGATGACACTGCTTATATGTTTTCATTAGAGCTGTTTTCAGGTTGGCGGTCAATCGGAACAATGTGTTTTCTCCTCTTCAATTTGCAAACTGGCATTGCCACGTCATTAACAGTTACCTGCTTGTTTCCTAATCTTCTTGTTAGGAACATACACCAAACCAGTTTTTAGTTTGTTCATTTTGCACATATGCTGCCACATATTATATATATATATATGTTGAACAAATAGATTAAATGAAAACTGACACAAACAATATCATTAAAACATGTTTAAGCCAGTGACATCACAAGTAAACTACAGTCTGCCACTTTGATGTAGAAAAAGAGTGGACTGTTGCACTATGAAAATGGTACTTCGTGTGTCATCATACTGATGATTTGTAATGATCATACCCAATACTTGCGATGTCAATTTGATTTAAGGGAGGCTTATCAAGCTTGTTGATGACAGCCAAAGGAAAGGATTAAGCATCTGATTTTCACTCTAAAAACAGTTATGACAAGTCAAATGGCCTTCTTTTGATCATGACTACAGTAATCAAACAGCCTCTATGTTTCCCATGTTGAAAGTACAGAAGATGACACTTCATTGGCTGTCATGAGTCACGAAGTGCATGTTTCACAGAGAACTGGTCCTCATTTTTTACTTTATGCAAAGAAATGACCTTTCATTTAGTTTTGACTACAATTTTGGACTGAAATAAGAGTGAACTATGGATTCTTTGATTGGACAAATTAACATCAGTCATGTCCTCATTTACTTAGGATTTATTACATGAATCACTGCTCATATGGCTTTAAAGCACAGAATCCCTGGACCTTATAGTGATACTGTAATGTACATGTAAATACACCTGTAGATTATCACTCGATGTCAAATACCGGGTGAAACAGGGCAAAATTGATACTTTTGTGTGTCAGATGGAATCTTGTCCTCCACATTAAATTGAACAAGCAGATTTTATCAGAAAATATATAAACATTAATTTTTGGGAAAAAAACTGATATAGAAACTTGATTTGCAAATTTTTAACCCACATTCCTACAGGAGCCATATAATTACCACAAAAGAACTGACTTCGTAGCTTATCCCGCTGCATTTATCAGTACATAATACTGTACATTGCACCTGAAAAACTGGGTAGAATGGTCATGTTGGTATTCAAATGAAAGCTCTTTTCATACCGAAGCCAATGGTGTTAATAAAATTAACCTTAACATCACTAGGCGAAAGATATAACAAACCGCGACTTCGAAAGTAACCAAAATACTACTGAAAATTAACAAAACTTTCAATCGGTCTTGGGAGGGACCAATAATAATGCTACAGACATGTATTATACATTTTTGGAAACCATTTCTCACCCTTAACAAAACCTAAGTAGTTTCCATTTGATTTTCAGCAATTTGATTTTTTCCATGATTTATCACCACCCCCTGTTTATAGATGCAAAATGTCGGATTGGGTTGGAAAAGAAATGCACTTTGCAGAGTGTATTTATGGGCATATTGTGGTGGCAGCAGTTGTCAGTGTGCCTGGCCCCTGCTGCCACCTGGATAGCCTGACAGAAAGCATATGACCCAGTTCTGTACATTGATGAAAAGTTGCAGTGAAAGGTGTGAAATGAAGGTGTATTTTGAATATGGCAGGAATTGTTGAAGTACAGGTACTATTGCAAAACAAAGTAAATGTCAGTGATGTGGCACATGCAACGTTTGATGAGTGTGATGTGAACAGGGACAGAGTTATGCCTGAGACATGGACCCAAGAGAGTTAGCACTTTTATGTTTGGATTATCAGTTCTTAAACAATGAAGGAAATATATATTGAATAACTCTGAACGAGAAATGTATTTCTAGACTAAGTTTAAAAACCAAAGTACCGCTAAATTTCACTTGCTCAACAGATATATTTTTCCTTATTCATTCCAAGTGAAACCTTCGTTCAGCATTCAAATTTCGTCTCATCACATTGGCTGTTCTTGTTTAAAAAAGTAATTCTGATGAAATACATCAACTTTCTCTTTTCACTTTCCCTCATTTTATTTTACAGACATGTCATTCGGAGTTGAATTTGATTTTTCTTGCCAGGAAACATTAAGTTACTTTGAATTGCCAACATATAATTTAATTTGTTCTTCATTCATTTGATAAAATAAGGTTTTGAATTTCATTTTAACTGCATGGTGAACTTTCAAATTACTATTTCCTAAATTAGACATAAATGTTTTTGTTCTGTTACAATTGAGAAGTCTAGCAGTGCTGAATCCCAACACCGTTGTCTTGGGGGTGGGGGCCTTTTCTCAGAATTTTCCACAACAACTTGTTGAGAGAACAAATAATTGAGGCACTGAGGGGCTTTCAGAAAGTTCGAGGCTTTTTTTTATATGGATACTTATTTTCAATCTAGAACTATGAATTTTTCACAGGATAAAATTCAGCATATTTGGAATGGATTTCCAAAATTTTGGACAATTTGGACATTTTTAAGTCATTCTGTGGTTGCCATGGAAACTGAAAGTTGAGCTTCTTGGGGCAGATAATACTGAAACCAATAAAGCCAATAAATTTTGGCTGTGAGAGACCTCTCTCTATCACTTGCATTAGTGAGATTGACAATATTTGACACAAGAAATATGTTATTAGCCTTAAAAAATACACCCAAGCTCACCAAAAGCATTGGTTCATACACCTGACCCATTGAAGTAAATGTTCCTTGAAGTCCTCCAAACAAAGTTCTGTAAAAGAATTTCGGTCATCCAAAGCCTTTTCTCCTCCAGTGCCTGAAACTATAGCCCCCATGGACTAAAGTAAGGAAAAACCAGTACTTATGTAAAGCAGCATGTCACAGGAATAGCTAGGATGGATAATGCTGTCCATTTTGGTCTCTTGTTCATACTAGTGAATCCATGCTTTTACGAGTCCTTATGTAGTCAGGGAAACACGCATTTGCCTCCTGAATTTCCCTCGCCAAATCTGGCATGCAGGGGTGCTTTCCTACATGGGTTCAGTGTAAGAATACACTCATTTGGTGTGCTTGAAAGCATATTTAGAAGCTAATAACATATTTCTTGTGTCAAATATTGTCAATCTCACTAATACAAGTGACAGAGAGAAGTCTCTCACAGTCACAATTTCTTGGCATTCTTGGTTTCAGTGTTACCTGCCCCAATAAGATGAACTTTCAGTTTCCATGGCAACCACAGAATGACTTAAAAATGTCCAAATTGTCCAAAAGTTTGGAAATCCACTCCAAATATGCTGAATTTTATCCTGTGAAAAATTCATAGTTCTAGATTGAAAATAAGTATCCATATGAAAAAAAGCCTCGAACTTTCTGAACGCCCCTCGTAGTGTCCCCTGTACCTCGGTTTTCAATTCCCTGTCCCTATGCAACTTCACTAATAGCACTTAAGAATTCCCTCCAAGCTGACAATGCACGTGAAGTTCATGTGATAAACATGGGGGAAAACTGGTGTACATGACATAACTGAGAGTTATCAGGTGTTGTTGTTCACGTGAGAGAAACTCACACATTTTCACGGGATAACCACGTTATGAATGTCCCCAGATTATCACGTGGCTATCTTCATGATATAACTGAGAGTTACCCTGTGTTTTTCTTCAAGTGAAAAAACTCCCAAACATTTTCACGGGATTTATAACCATGTGATGAATGGCTATCCTCATTACATAACTGAGAGCTATTACATGTTTTTGTTCAGATGGGGAAATTTCCCATCATGGGAGAAACACATGAGGACCATCACCAGATTATCACATGATTATTTTCCCCAGATATACACATGCATTTTTTAGTTTTTTTACCTGAAGTTTGCACCAGGAAATCACATTGTTAAGTGTCGAAGATAACCCCAGAATATCAAGTGGTTTAGTGGTGAAGATAACTCCCAGAAAATCATGTGGTTAAGTGGCGAAGATGCCCGCCCCCCCCCCCCCCTAGTAATATAGATGGGCCTACCTGTACTAGAAACACAGTTGTTTACCGAGTTCCATACAAAGTTTACTTTAACTGAGTTAAAACTAATTAAGCCAATGATTATGATTTCTAAATCTGAATTAATGCATAGTATCTGGTGGAATGATGCTTATTAGCTCGAAATGGAGCACATATTGGATATTATCACAAAAGACTAGTTATCCGAAATGTGACATATACATGACAACAATCCTTGATTCTAGTAAAAGAAGACTGTAAAGAGACTCATTGCATCACACCATGCAGTTAACCACTTGATTTTCTGGGGGGCATCTTTACTAGTTAACCTTGTGATTTTCTTGCGAGTATCTTCATCAGTCAACCACACGATTTTCTGGTGTGTATCTTCACCAGTTAATCACGTGATTTTCTGGGTGTTTTGTCACCAGAAAATAACGTAGTTTTGTTGCGATGAAATCATGTGGTTGACGTTTTGAAATGCATATATATCAGTTTTCCCCAAGATCTTCACCAGTTAAAATCATCTGAGAAGAGGCAAAATCTCCCATCAGTTGTCTTGGTTCTTCATCAAGCGAGTCAACTTAACCTGTTTCAAGCAATATCTTGGCATTTCAATAGCTGTGGGCGGTAGTTAAAGCCATAAGACCTTTGCTGAAATTTTTTCACAACCGAAGATATTAACCAGAAAATCAAATGGTTAACTGTTGACAAAATTACGCGGTAAACGTTTGCAAATACACATATCAGTCTTCCACGTGATATTTGAGGGGCAATTTCATGTGATAACTCAGTTCACACTGGGTTTTAACCACCATTAAGTCAGAAAAAATTCTAATGGCATGATGCCTGTTGGATATAGTCCACAAGGACATGCAGATTACATAACTGAAAACGAGAAAAAAATCTGTTGGGAATTTTTTGAGAAAATAACATTTTTATGTGGCAGCCATTTTTCAATGTGATAAACTTCATAAAAGGGTTCTGGAGATCATCAAAACTCATTTTTATGGCATGAAACCTGCTCAATATAATCAATAAGGATGTGCAAATTACTAGTCTTTTGACATGAAATAAGTTTGAAAGAAATTTTCGAAGAAAAACATCTTTTTATGTTAAAAAATATTATGATGTGATAAACTCCATAAAGAGGTCAGAAACGCATTAAAAAACATAGAGATGTCATGAATTCTGCAGGAAATAGCCTGAAAGGACATGTAGATTACATATCTGAATATGGGAAAATCTGTGGGGAATTTTCTCAGAAAAACATAAAAATATTTTTACGTTGCAGCTATTTTGCCATGTGATAAACTTTATTAACTTAGTTCCTTGTACCTTCAGCAACTTGTGTCTAAATTTTCTTGAGGATGTCTTCGAGCCATCTCAGTTTCAGTATCTTCGAGAAGATATCTCGAAAGCAACAAAGTTGCAGACATCTTCCAGAATATGCTAAACGAAGAACATAACATTGGAAAACCAATGCAGAAAGGCCAAGATGCTACAGAAATGATGAGGAACAATACAAAGGGAATCCAAGCAAACAGCATGCTGATGTTCTCCAGAAAGCACAGACACCATGCAGAAGGTTCTAAGAAAGAACTAAAATATATTTCGAAGTGTGTAAAACAGCTTAGTACAAGATAAAAATCCATGTTGGTTTTTTGCATTGAAATTTGGTTTTTCAAAAAACCATTTTGAATCTAAAAAACCAATTTTGTCTGAAATTTTTTAGAGTGTAGCTAATATCAAATCGTCAGCCTAAAGCAAAATTGGCCTTAGTCAGACTTAGGCCAGTTTTCCTTTTTGGTACCAAAGGAAGGCCCTTATGATAATAGACGTGCTAAAAAAAATTTGGCCTCTTAAATTAATAATAAACTCCTCAAAACCCCACCTCAATTTTTGCACAGATGGCCTATATCCGTTTGACTTAGGCCATTTGGACTTAGGCCAATTTCGTTATCACTAATTTTAGTGAATATCACAAATATTTTTTCGGTCATGATTGTGAATATTATTTTTATTGAAGTTGTTTCCTCGCATTTCATTCAAAAATTTTATGAAGAATTGCTTAATAACACAGCTACACCACAAAATGATTTTAGCCTAAGTCATTTTGGTTTTTAAAAAAAATAAATTTCAAAAATGACTTAGGCCAATTTTGCTTTAGGCTGACGAAATGTTAATCATCCAGTGACATGGTTATAAGACTCCAAAGAATAAGAATGTAATCATCACACACATAATTGATGCATGAATTAACTTTATTTCCAGCTAGCTGTGTAAACCATTCCATTTCCTTAAATGCATTGAATCTGTCAGAAGTGCTGGCACTTTATTTTTGGGTTTCCGTAATTTTCCCAAGGAGACAGACAAAATTATGTCTTTCAAAGTAATTTGATCTCTTGAATTTCATACCGAATATAATTTTTTTTACATGATTATGCAACATCAAATATGTACGTAAAAGTCACAATGATGATCAACAAGTTTTACCCTTCTTGGATCTGCTGATGGCAAAAGCTCTCTTTTATTTTCTTAAACATTTCGCCAGCTATCGATGTCCCTGTTGCATAAAGCACACAGTTTATAATGCAAAATAGGGACCGGCAAAGCAACACTATGCGGCCAAAAATCATTGTGTTTGCCGATTCTTTGATGCTTGATATTTCATTCAGTAAAGAATTCCCAAATACATACATCTCAGGAAGTGAGAGAAGAAAAAAGCTTATTGCACTGACAACCAGAATCACAACTATTTTGGAGTCATTTGATGGTCCTGTTTCTGTTGTCAAGCGACGTCTGCGAATCCTGAAAGAAGTTACAGTAAGGTTTATGTATCACTTACAGAACTTAGATATATTTTCTTACGTAATATGCTGGATTACTGGATCATCTTGGATTGGAGAAAGAGCTTCAGATCACCATTTGCAGTATTACATGTGCATACACTCTAAAATATTTCAGACAAAATTGGTTTTTTAGATTCAAAATGGTTTTTGAAAAACCAAATTTCAATGCAAAAAACCAACATGTTGGTTTTGCATTGAAATTTGGTTTTTCAAAAAACCATTTTGAATCTAAAAAACCAGTTTTGTCCCGACATTTTTTAGAGTGTGCTTCTTGCACTCAAGTGAACGACACAAATATTACTGGTAACAAGGTTATAAATAAGCGAAGGTTTGTTTTTTATATTGTAATATGGTCTTAATATATGTATGAACACACATTTAATGGAAGACAAGTATTAATCAAGCACATCAATGTCAGAGTTATTTTGTCACTTACCTGGCTTTAGCTATTGAAACAACAGTTCCACAGGCAAAAAAAGCCGTCAGCAAGACGCACACTATTGATGGAATTTCAAAAAAGTCAGTTTTGTAGGTTATGTTAGTGCACAACCCAGCTGAGTGCCGCGATTTGAAGACTTTTGGCACAGACAGTGTGATGGAGCACAGAAGTACCAGGAACAACCTCTGAAAAATGAAGTGTTGTTACAAGAGCAACACCACATGGGTTAACATTTATTTATAGATCTCACATGAGAATTTCTGTCACAACAAGAATATTATCTAACTTACAGGGGCGTATCTAGAAATGGCTTGAGGGGGCACTACATGCGGTGAATACAGCGCGCTCTGCAGCTTTTCCTATCTCTCCTATGTTAATTTTGGGCCTGAGGGGGAGGGGCCATGGCCCTATAGCCCCCCCCCCCCTAAACACACCACTGCTAACATATTCTTATAACCATTACGCCGAATGGGATCACAATGCTTTGGTGCTGGTGAATTAGAACTGTAACCTCTTATGTGGCTGTCACACCTTGACGTCTTGAGGAACGTCCAGATAACTTACAAGTGACGTTTTTTCAATTCCTTTTTTGGGGCTATTTTACCCTATGGACGAACATAATACGTCACCTGAAGTTGCATGGGCTAGTCTATTTGAGAAAGAATGTGAACGCTGGGTAATTTCTGTGCAGAATACGCCGAAGCTCAGAACTTATGAAATTTTTAAGAGGCAGTTTAGAGTCGAAGAATATGCCCATTTACGTAATAGGAAGCAGCGCTCTCTGCTGTCCCAACTGAGACTAGGTATCCTCCCCCTTGAAATAGAAACTGGTAGGTGGTAGAGTATTGATGAACAAAACAGATTATGTAAATTATGTTCCGTTGACCAGGTTGAAAATGAATACCATTTCCTCTTTGGATGCCCTTTCTACTCTGTTCTTAGGTGTAATTATTTTAGTAACATCAATACCACCTTTGATGAAATGCTTACGATGAATGCTCAGGAAAAATGGGAACTTGTAATGCGCCCGGATTATATTATAGTCCAGGAGTATTAGATTTAACCCGGAACAAATTAGTAACAAGCTGAAATTTTCAGGAAACGTTCAGAAAATTGTTTAGAATAACATACTAAAAGTCCTCAAAAATCCTCCTATTGGCACCTTGGGAATTCAAGATGGCGTCCAAGATGGCGTTTTTGTTGCTTCTTTGGCTCAAAATATGCTACAAATGTAATCAAAGTGTTGGAAATTAATATTCAAACCTAGGGAATAGACTAGAAGCATGTATTACGTAATTTGGAGTTCAAGATGGCGTCCAATATGGCGGAAATTATGTAGTCAGACAGCCTAACTTGATTTTTTACCTGAACCCTGCACTGACGGATAAAGTTTTTTCTCAATGGATTTGGGGTCCTTAAGCCCTCCATAAAACATGAATGGCGGGTAACGAGAGCGTATCCCTGAGCATTATGAGAAAATGGCCAAATTCAAAATGGCCACCGAAACGGGCATCGGTCAGCCTAACTTTCTTAATTTTGGGTCTAGAAAGATGTGCAAGACATCTATTTCAGGTAAAATAGACATGGGGAACTCATTTTTCGAGTTTTTTACATTGTTAAGACTAATATATTGGATATTAAGTGGAAAAATAGTATTTTATCTCTCAAATTTACAATAATTTTCAGTGTAGGTCACAGTTTTATAAATTATTAGTATAATACATTAAGTCATTGTAAGTTTTTTGCTTTTGCCAAATCTGCCAATCCGTTGCATTTTTCGTCGTTGCAAACTAGAATTTTGATCCACAAAACTGAGAAAGAAAGTAGAAGTTGGAAATGGCTCTGCAACAAATCAAGGAAAATGCAATGAAAAGAATGACAATTAGGCTGGAGGAGGCTGACTATGTTATTCCGGATTCTTCTGTAATAGGGCAGATTAAGAGAGTTAATGAGAGAATATCTGCTCTATTAATTTTTGCACAGAAAGCTGTAATGTTACCCTAAGTATAAACAATGTAATTAAGAGGAGAGTCTGGAGACTACAACAACAGATTTTGCTGTCAGACAGATGAGAAGGGAGCTTTTATGGCTTGAAAACAATAATCATTAGTATAATGAAGTACCAAATGATGTTGAATGTCTTCTGAAGAACCGATACTCCAGTCCGAACAATCTCTCCATACCTGTCAATGGGAAGGGGCATCATTATTTTTATGACAAGGTTTTTGGTGTGAAGAAATGCAGTTCAAACAGCAGTAACCAATAGCTGCAACAGTTGATGAAATTGTTTGTAAATCAAAGTATCACAGTCCACAACAAAACTTCTTGGCATTGATATTTCATCTTTTTATATTCTTGGGGAGTCTCTGCCATGGAACTGCTTCTGCTTGTCAGATTGGCCACTTCAGTGACTCTGTAACAGCTGTACCATGATGGAAAACGGTTCCACAGCAGGTGGGATCTGCGTCAAAATTATATACTATGAATTAAGTAATGTTAACTGTTAAGTGTGTGTTAAAATCAAAATTTTGCTCCAAATGTCATCATCATTATGTGGAACTTTTCCTCCAACACTAACCAGGAACATCCTTTGACATTGTTGTGTGATCCCAATAATGGTTGCTTTCTGGCCCAGAGCACTAATTCCTCGGATGCCATAAAAAAGCAATTATAGTATTATAATCGCCATGACCTCTCCTAGAGCTGTGTCCTCCTCCTTTAAAAATTGAGTCCTTCTGTGAAGAAAATAATGGAGCAATATCTGGTGCTAGAACACTATCCAAATCCTGGAGTCACAAAGCTAATTTTAAAAAGTTTAGGAAGGTAACCATCTCATTCTTCTACCTCTAAGTTCAAAGTACCATTCTTTCAACTGATCGAAGTCCCATTTCTTCTGGTATCGCACTGGCTAGTTCTCCTTGAAGATCTCATGCCTTTCTTAACACTGCTCTCAGATCCAGAAACATTCTGCTTGAGAATCTCTGTATCTGCCAAATCACTGAAGAATTTGGAATAATACCATTTGTGGTACCATAAATGATGTGTTGCATGGAGACTTGCTGTCTGTATAATTAACATGTTCAGTTGCCCTTGCGCTCCTCAAGCCTAATAGTCATTCCTATCATAGCATTTTTCCTTGGTTTGTTGCAAACCCATTTCCAACTTTAACTTCCTTTTTCAGTTTGTTGATCAAATGTGCAGGTTTGCAATGACCAAAGATGCAATGGATCGGCAGATTTGGCAAAAGCAAAACCCCTTACATTGACTTAATTATTAAGTCAAAGGGAGGTCCAACACAAAGGATAAAGGATAGTCACACTCTCCCGGTAATATACCGGGGGCTACTTATGTCACGTTACACCTCGTCACGTGACAACAACAATGCCTTGTTACGTTACAACTACATCCACACTTAGAACTGAGGGAAGGAGACTGGATGGTCTCTGAAAACTCTTCGAGTCAAATTGTGTTGTGAGTAAATTTATGGTTCCACTAAAAGGATTGTCCTGTTTTTAGGTGGAGAAAAATCAACAACTGCTGATTTCTTCATCTCAGCAGTTCTTTTCTTGATGAAATAATCGGAAATGTGAATTTATGGTGACTGATCTGGTACGAAGAACCATTATTTCAATTTAATTTATGTCAAGTTGTTCCTTATGCAGAGCATACCCAAGTTTGTATGAACTGAAACAGCCATTTGCAAGTCAAAGAATGCAAATTGTGTCAGCGATTATTGTGACAATGTCCATACACCAATTCAGTCTTAAATCACATGATAGTTAATGTTATAACCTTAAATGCGTCAGCATTATCCAGAATAACACCATTTGATAATCCACTGAAACTATATCTTACAGAAATATATAAGTGTTAAAAACAATTTGACATGCACTTGCATTAAAAACCTAATAATTTATAAAACTATGACTTACACGGAAATGACTGTAACTTTGAGAAATAAAAATTATTTTTTTCCACATAATATCCAATAGGTTGATCTTAACCACCTAAAAACCTGAAAAATGAGTTCTCCATGTCTATTTTACCTGAAATAGAGGTATTGCACATCTTTCTAGACCCAAAATTAAGAAAGTTAGGCTGACTGATGCACGTTTTGGCGGCCATTTTGAATTCGGCCATTTTCTCAAAATTTTCAAGGATACGCTCTCGTTACCCGCCATTTATGTTTTACGGAGGGTCTAAGGACTCCAAATCCATTAAGAAAAAAACTTTATCCATCGGTGGAGGGTATAACCCTCTGGCTACCTGACAATAACAGAATCATAAGTCGGCCATCTTGGACACCATCTTGAATTTCTGATTACATAATAACTTCTTCTAGTTCATTCTATGGTCTTGAGAATTAAATCCATGACACTTTGATTGCATTTGTAGCATATTTTGAGCCAAAAAATGGTAAAATTGCTCAAGTCAGCCATCTTGGACGCCATCTTGAATTCCCAAGGTGCCAATGGGAGGATTTTTGAGGACTTTTAGTATGTTATTCTAGACAATTTTCTGAACGTTTCCTGAAAATTTCAGCTTGTTACTAATTTGTTCCAGGTGTATGCCTATATGGAGCTAATGCTACTGGACTATTAGCCATACTACTAAATTTATATCTTTACTGTATGAAAGAAGGAAGTCTGCCTTGTTTGTATGAATGTTTCAAAACCCACATTCTCTTTTGTATAACAAACATTAGTATCAATTATTTGTCTCGGTCTGAATGTGTTGAAGAGTGAAATCAGTTTTTGTTTATCGCAGTAAGTAATCCAAGTTAAGCTGAACGACATTTCTTATATTTTCATCCTTTTCATTTAAATTTTTATATAAATTTTTCTTTGAATGAACATATGTATATGTATATGAATTTTTTTAATCCTTTGATGTTACTAACTTTTTATAAATAATTATTGTTGGCGTGCCACTCATAACAGTAAAATATGATACTAAAGTGACTTGTAAGCCCAGTGGGCTGGATGCGGATGTAGATAATTCAATTTAAATTTTAGAATTTTTGATATTGTATTTTCTTAAATTATCCACTGTACGCATATGTCACTTAAATAAACATCTAACAACAATACGAGTTGCAAACGTGTCTAGAACGAATTGAAAACGAGTGGAAAACGTGTATAAAACGAATGGAAAACTTTTACAAAATTTTTGGATAATTTCTGCCCTTTGTCAGCAGAAAACTTGGAAAAATTGGACGTGTCAGAAACGAGTGAGAAACTTGAATGACTTATGAAAAACGAACGAAAAAAGATCAGAAAATGATCAAAACTTGTTCATAACTATCCTCTAACTTACCAATTCCTTATGAGAAACTTACCAGGCTATACAATCCACATGTTGATGAACGTCAATTTGAACATGTTCAATAATTTTCCGTTACCTGGACATATAACAACGTGTTTCAATGTGTATCGACGTGTTTGTAACATGTGAGAAACTTATCTATAACTTATAAAACGTATACAAAACGCATACCAACGTGTTAAGCACGTTATACACACGCAATCTAAAACGGAAAGGTGTGACAGGGGCTTAATTACAGTGCCAGCTATAAATAAGTGAAAGTGATGTTTTGCCATTGGGTTAATGTTAACCGACTTCAACCGAACTGCTTATGGGCCCCAGGATGCTCATCTGATGAGATGAAAACATGAAAGGTCATAAAGAATGGTATTTGAAACATGTTTGATGCAACGCGTAGAAAAGATGCAGTTCTTTCAAGCCTACAATGTAATTTAGTTCCATTTTCTTGACCACTTTGGTATGCCTATCACCAGATGTTAGTATCTAAACTGAGCAATCAAGTATTGCCATGAAGTGTAATCGAAACCTGCAAGGATAGCAACAAACCACTCTGCCACCAAGGTCAGGGCATTGCATTGGGAAAAGAAATCTTCATAACAATGTACATCACAACATTGTGAAATCTTTCATCGAGATTTAAGAGCAAGGCAGAAATTGAAGGCATATGAAGCAACTTGATTATGCACATTTAAGAACAGCAGAAGAAGGTGGAATGTTCTCCTGAGGCCTCCATTTCCTGGCTTGCCTGATTATATCAGCCTTATAACAAAGTGGCCAATCAGAGACTTGCATCATGACAATTAAAGCGTTGATTTCAGTTGCTAGCCAGCATAGAAATCCCACAGAACACTATCCCACTACTCAAATTTGTATTTCGTTTGCAAATTTGTCCAGAAGGTGGCGCTCAAGGCTAGCTCAAGTAAATAATTTTTTTGCCAGAGACATTTATGTATATGTACAGACATTTATCTAAAAAGTCTAAAGACTCATACCTAGCTCTGAGTATACTCTAAATAGAGCAAAGACAAGAAGATTGGCAACCATTGTTAACATTATTTGTCATTGCATAGGAATATGGCTTTTCTGTAGAATTGAACCCCTCTAGCACTAATACATTTTGAGACACAGAAACTGTTATCATTTTGTTTTCTTGTAGTAAAGGTCTTTTTGACTCACTCCATGAGCTTTCACCAATTTGTCATGGGAGTCTGCAGTTTCCAAATGACTGTCCAGAGTCAAGTCAGACAGCCAAGGAAGCACACAAGAATTGTGAGACGAAATCAACATAAAATAACTTCCAAAGATCAGCATTAAGCGCACACAGATAGAATATTTTTCATGTTAACCACAACAACTTCTAGCAGCTGTTTGTGCTTTCTTCATGGATAGATTTGAAGAATATTAATTGATACCTACTTTCAAATGTTGCCATTTACTTGCTCTTCCCAAAAAGTTCCTAAAAAGAAGTGGAAATGTGACGGCAATACATCTCTCGATGGTTATAAGCGTGATTGAGAAAACAGTGAAGTAGTCACAGATGCTGGCGAAGCTCAGGAATGTAACACATAATTTTTCAGAAAGTTGATTCTGCAATGGATTAATTCAGTTAAGGTAATTATGTACAAAGGAACAAATACACAAATCAGTCATGACATCTTTAAATTTAGCAGTGCATAATTCAGAAAAATGTTAAGTTTTTAATGTAACTTACAAAATATCCTGCAATTCTCTTTTCTGCAGTATAGGACTCATTCTCTCTTCTCCATTTCAAACTTAGCGATATTCCAGACGACAGTATGTTTCCAACTCCAATGATGAGAAAACTAACCATGATTGCATTTCCACCCCTCCGAATCTCAATGCATATGACTAGCAGGCTAACCAGTCCAATCACACATAGAAATACTTTAAAAATTAAAAAGGATGGAAAAAATTAATTTTGGATGAAAGGATCGGCGACCCGATTGTGATCGTTAACTTTACTCAATTTCGCCTCACTTCAGCTGGGTCATTCCACAGTAATTGAGCTTTTTGTGTCACTCAAGCAGTTTTCAGCAACATTATAAAATTATGATTTTCTTTCTAATTATATGCCTTCCCCCTCTTTTAAAGAAGTTATTTCATTGTAAAATGGAAATTATCGGTAGGTGCTTATATTGTGAAACGTTAACAATATTCAAAATATACCAAAAAAGTGATGTCACAGAAAATTGTTCTTTCATTTATCATACGTTTTAAACCATGTCAAATCAATATAAATATTTGTGGTGGGTCTAAATCTCTAGACAACTACTCCACAAACTTATATCCCAAGACTGACTGAATTTTTCCTCTCCTGTGTATACTGTGGAAAACAAAATGACCTCGTCACCAGAAAACATGTCATTGGTGTTACTTATTAAATAAATAAAGCATAGCTGTAAAAGGAACGGTCCCTTCTATCTTAGGTCAAATGTACCAGGGGGCATCTTCTGATGTAGCTCATTTTGTCAAATTCAAATTAACCCAGAAAGCAGCAACAACAGACAGGTCTTTTTATGTGGAAGTTGTTGAGCCTGGTAAAAGTGGGGTGCATTCACCATGCAAAGACCTTTTATTTATCTTTTATACTACTACACCGTTGCTCATAAATATGTATTACTTCAACATTCTCAATTGAAATTGATTACTTTAGCAACTTCTGCTGGAGCACATGATGGTCTGATTCAATGGTAACTACTTCCATTGACCACTAAAGGAAAAAACATGTTCTCGTGTAAAACGCATGCTACAGCGTTAGACCCAGAAAAAATTACAGCAGTACGAAATATGGAAATTCAGGGGTTTTTTTAGGGTGAGGTGCATTCAACCAAAAATCAAAAATTCTAGCAAAAATTTAGTTGAGGCTTTCAAAGAGTGATAAGAGGAGATGACTTGACCTTTACAATGGTCCTTGCTTGCATTCACACTCTGAAATGTACTTTTATTTGACACTTTCTTTTTCAAAAATGTATTCCATATTTATGAGCAGGAGTGTATTTTTTTTGTACACAATTCAGTTGTAAAAGATTGTGTTGTGTTGACATGTAAATTAAACATATACATTCAAATACTTACTCATGATGTACCAAATGTAATTTATAGCTTGTTCTATCATGCTCATTACTTTTTCCATTGATGTGTCAGTGCATGTTTCGCTGAGATAGGCATGGTGCTGAAATTTCTTATCAACCTGAAATTTACAGTTTTTAATGGCAAACTTGATCAAATCATCAGTGGAACTCTGCGGACCGATTTCTCCATTGTCAACTACAAGTGCTCTACACCCATCCCAGAGCATAAAATTCTTCTCTTTATGGGTCTTGATGATACAGATGTTGTGCAAAATGAAACCTTCTCTGCATGCTGGGGATGACATTGGTGCAAGAACAATCCAGTGCCTCCCTATTAATGGGAGCTTTTCTTCCTTCTCCAAACATTCCTTCAGCGTCAATATCTTGTTTGTACTTCTTACACAGTCAAAGATAAAATTCATCATATCCATTCCAGCTTGTTCTACAATTGCTGTCTCTGTCACATTAAACTGCACGCAGTAATTCCCCTTGAATGATAATTCTTCAATGTCCCATAACAGTAGCTTTTCATATGAGTTGGTGTGAGATATTGAAGTTCTCTTGTTTCTAGCATCTGATATTTTCCCCTGCATAACTGAGTCCTGAACACTATTTTGAGCTGCAGTCTCTTTAGTTGTTTCACTCATTAATGAAGGAATTTCAGTCATGCTTAGAGTTTGATTGTTGTAAGTGTTAGAATTAAAGGAAGTAATCACCGTATCACCTGAATGCGACATTTCTTCAGACCCAACTGAGTCAATGATGCTATTGTGGGTCACTGTTTCTTCAGTTTGTTTGCCCAGAACTAACAAACTTGTTATCATACCTACGTCTTGATTACTATTAGTGGGAGAACTGAATGACAAATTTGTTTTGCTTTTAGCATCTGATGTCATTTCAACATTAACATTTTTGGGAGCTGCTGTTTTAGTTTGAGAGTTTTCTGATAAAAAGTTTCTACTCATGTCAGTGATATTTTGTTTCATATGGCTGGAATTTGCATTCACTAACTGTGATAAAGAACCTTCATTTATGTTTACAGCAACTGGTAATGAAAAATTATTGGTTTTGTTAACTACTGAGAAAGAGCTTTCATTCAGATTTGCAAATTGTGTTTTCCCACTTTCCTTGGTATTTACATCAGTGTGACTATCACCCTTAATCAATATATTTTCTTTAAAATTAATTGAAGAATTTAGCAATTTAGTTATCTGCATGGTTTTTGACATATTTCGCGAGCTGTTGAGTGAATCCGCTTCATAGAATTGGTCTGTAAAGATTATAATGGAATTATTTGACAGAGCAATTGCTATGCTGTGAGTCTTTGAAAATATTAATGATATAAACATGATAGTCCATAGAAAAGATGATATTGATTTATGATTTTGTATGATCTTGACTGCAGCCATGTTTAATCCAGCTTTTTGGGAAATCATAAATTAATCACTTCTTCCTGCAAGATTTGAAATCAACACATTCTCTCTTGCACAGAGAAACAGTTGTGCTATTGAGTGAAAAAATAATCTTAATAATTTCTCATTAAATATGTAAATGAGGCACATCCCTAACCACAACCAATCACAGACACTGTTGTTAACAGCTGAAATCAATAATTACTGGGAGAACTCCTCTTATTTAAAGCTTGATAAAAATATCTCAGAATTGGTGACAATTAGTTATTCTTTATGATTCGTCCCCAATGTACAATGTATTTATCTTTATGAAAAAGAAAATCCAATGAATATTGTACCTCTAGAAGATTTGATTATATTGATTCTCTGTGGCTATTGAATTCCATTCATACCATCTAAATCAAATCCCCTCTATTATATTGCAAACAGTTACTATTGTTCATTCTGATAACAAGAACTTATTGTTGCTTTATTAGCTTTAGCATGAGTGATTAATATCATTTTCAAATGAGGAAAATCTCAATTATCATTTTGAAGCAAGAGTTTTGTTAAAATTGATAAAGAGGATGTTGATGAGTAACTTGAATGAGATGCTTCAATGAATTTAGGAGTGCTTTGTGTCCCCAAGGAAAATAAAATATGATTGTTTCGATATAGACCAAAAGGTGAATTGTTGGAGTTGAACAGAAAATGTTGAGACGTGATTATTGTGAAAAAAGGTTGTTTTCGTAATATTATCATCTTGATTTATTTCACTGAAAATTTAAATTGAAAAAAGTATTCATTAATTCACAAAAGTGTTTAATCATCTGTAAATTTTCATTTCATTTATGAATAATTTTTCTTCACCATGTTCCAAAAATGCTTATGAGCGACCTGAATCAGTTAATCGTATCAAAGTTGTGTCTATGTGCATATCAAAGAAGCTGCATGATTTGTTGAAAACATCCATATCATCGTTTGCTTTAATGTAAAATCTGACTGCTACGAAGAAGTCACCAGACATAACACATATCAAAATGCAATGACCTTGCATCAAATGCCATTCATCTGTGATTATTTTTTCTGAGGTGCATAACTTCAAAGGCAATTGAGATTTCAGTATAAAAAATGATATATTTGTACCATCAAAGACAACAGCATTTTGTATAAATATCATCAGTATAATGTAAAAATTATATGCTTCACTTTCAAGTGTCATTCACAATACAAGGGGTTGAACAAAGATTGACACAAACCGAAGGTCAGGTGAGATTTCAGTGTATACAAATATGTCTTATATACAGTTTAACCCAAATAAAGTTAGAAAATTTCCTGTCAGAATTCCTCTGTTTACCTATTTTGCCCCCCTCTCTCCTCTCCACCCCAAATTTCCTTACAACTACCTTCGACTCCTCACAACAATCTTACCCATACTAAAAACTCTATTAAGACATCTTCCAATGTAATTGCAATTAGCAAAGGGGCATAATATCACATAAATCAAACACAATATTGCTGAGGTTTCTTTGAAGTACATTTAATGTAATTTTAAAATGTAGTTTGAAGTAGGTAAAGGTAGGAAACGATTTGGAGGAAGAAAAAAGGTGTGAATGGTTAATGTAGTGGCCGATACTTCCTTCCTGCTAGGGTAGGCATACTTTATTTTGCAGTGTACTGTATAGTTTCACATATTTTTCATGATTAGCCTACTTTTTTTCAGCACCATCTTTTTTGCAGGGCTTATACAATGTACTAATTGTATGCATCACTTTCAAGTGCAGTTTACATGAGCTTGAACAAAGACTGACAAACAACAACTGCCAAAAACATCGTGAAAATGGGCATAAAACATAATACAAACTATATGCATCAATGACCATTTGACAGAGTTTTGATGAATCAATGACTAACAGATGTCTCTATGTTGGGTACATTTACTTGCAGAAGCTCAGCAGTTGCAGAAGGGACAACATATACACTGATAAGTCGCGTTAAAGGTAAGAGACTCAGACATTTTTAAAATACAGCCAATACTGTGACCACATACTTCTGACCCTTGTTGAGAACTGGCCTTTTGTGTTAGCCAATCAAAAGCCAGTATTTCACTTTGATGAATCCCATATTCTCTGTTGTCCACTTATTCTGCAATTTATATATATATGAGTGTTTGCCTGTGATGGTATAAGCCAGTTATTCACCATGTGATCAGGAATATTTGTTCATCACACTTCGGGCTGAACCCTCCCTGGATAAATCACATATTCCCCTTGTCCCTATAAATGGAAATGCATCATAAACTGTAATTTCCTCTGCTTGTGACAAGTTATTGATAATCAAATGACTCTCACATTCAAGATAAACTGCTGAGACTTGTTGGAAATATCACATATTTCACCAGATTTGTGACATTTGTCAGGTGATTTGTAACATATACAATGTTAATTGCTATGATCAGTTTTCTCATTTCAGCACCACCAGAACGAAAATATGAATCTTTTAATGCCATTATGTTTAATCAGTATAATTAATGGAATTATCTCAACAATATATTGGAAGCAAGGTGCCGGCCTACCAACAATCCCTACTGATATTCCCGTCGATACTGAGAGATTGGTCTTGAGTGGTAATGCAATTACAAATATCAATGAGCATAACTTTGAGAATCTTACATCTTTAACTTATCTGACATTGGGAAGTAACCAAATAACTGATATAGCCCCGGATTCATTCAAAGATTTACACAGCCTAGAAGAGCTTATATTGAAAAAGAATAAATTAAGAATTATAGTGTCAGGAACATTCAATGGTTTAACTGCCCTACAGATACTGATGCTTAATAAAAACAAAATTACTTCAATAGCAGATGATGCTTTGATTCTGCCTAA
Organism: Platynereis dumerilii; assembly: GCA_026936325.1. Lineage (NCBI taxonomy): Eukaryota > Metazoa > Annelida > Polychaeta > Phyllodocida > Nereididae > Platynereis > Platynereis dumerilii. The sequence continues at coordinate 32,827,514 of JAPTHN010000006.1, forward strand.
ACTGACAGAACTGAAAGCAATGGTAAATGAACTCACAATGTTTCCCAATATTTCAAGACTCCCAAACCTGAAAATAATTAATCTGAATTCAAATAGTTTCACTGTACTGCAAAATAACACTTTTGAAAAGAGCAATGTATTGGAATATATGTCATTGAGGTATAGTAAAATTCAACAGTTTCCTCCCCTAGGTGTTATTTGCAGAAGTATAAAGACTTTAGATATAAGAAACAATAGACTAACAAGTCTGGCAGCAGATGCATTTGAAGGATGCATACAGCTGAGTCATCTTTTTCTCTCAGTAAATAATTTGACATCCCTTGATTGGGTAGCTTCTCTCGGACCCAGTCTACAGGAATTGTTGGTCAGTCAAAACTTGTTAACAGGTAATATTCCTGAACATTACTTCATAAACACGAGCAGCTTGCTAACTATTGACTTGACTGATAACCAAATTGAAACATTTGCTACCAGAAGTTTGGAGTATATGCCTAATCTAGAAACACTTAATCTACACTAGCAATTGTGCAACGTACGAATTACGTACGTAAAACGTACGTTTTACGTACGTAAATTTTACGTACGAAACTCACAAGAAAGAGCCGATCCGTAGTTCGTACGTACATTTTCGTACGAATTTCGTACGTATTTCGCATAGGCACTTTTCGTACGAATTTCATATGTTAAATCTATTATTTTAGGCATTGGAATTTAGCTTATTAATCAGGTCTATTTCATTTTGAAATTTTGTAATTCATGATGGGTAAAACAACACAGTGATATGAAATTAAAATATTTATTGGTACAATTAGGCTTATACTGTATACAGGTATAAATTCAATGAAATTTAATTTGGTTTCAATTGCAATTGTCCTTTTTTTCCCCGCTTTTTTTTTTTCTTTATGCTTCGTTTTCAACCATGATTATTGCGATAGATACTGTTTATCTTGTATTTGAGTCAATAGTCCATATTTTCAATAATTTTTCTTCTGCCTCTCCACATTTTATTCCAACGTGTCACCCAGCTTCAGACATACGTTGTAAAACCAATCCAAAATGTCTTGCTGAGCATGGCTTGTCCCACAACATGAGAAGCTGTCTCTGAAAAATAGATAATTGAAATAATATTAGATTAAGTCTAAATACAATTTCATAGTCATTGGGCTTAACGGACGAAAAAATTTTCAAGAAGGTAATGTTTGGTAGCAATGTTGAGGAAATAGTGATGATGGAGAATGCAAAGTTCAGTGTCGAGTCTGCCAGAAATAAAGACACCACTGAATGCTCTTTTGAAAAGATACTCATGAATTTCCCCTCATTCAATACCAGTAAAACGCAAAACTGCAATTTATGATATTTGAATTTTCATCACAGTATCTTGGACATGTACAGTTGCTCTCCGAAGTAAGTAAACCACTCAGTGATTTGCCATTGAACTCCCCAATGGCATTTTAAACTTGTCTTGCGGTAATGGCTAGGCCATAGCAGCACTAATAACTGCATCATCAATATGATGGTTGATTAACACCATTGAAGATTCTTACTATATCTACTAGCATGGTCATTGAATATGTACCAGGGGTCTTTATGCCAGAGAGGTTATAATCTTGCAAAAGTAAGTACATCCTCTCCTATCCTTTGGCATTGCGCTAGGGGTGTACTTACTTTTGCGAGATTATAACCCCTATCTAGCACAAAGGCCCCATGTGCAAATTAAATGGCCAGGGATGTTCATGTAATAGGAAAACTCAATGGTGTGATACAAGAATCGTTGCAAAAATTATTTGTGTAATATTAGTCAAAACCGGGAGCCAACTTAAACATAGTCTTCAAAGGCAAATCATTGAAGGGTGTACTTACTTCCAAGAGTAACTGTATGACATTTAGGCTATGTACCTTTTATGTATATTGGTTAGGCCCACCTGAACATGTAATAATTGTAATTTATGTTAAACTATCTGTGTAAGTAAGTTGAAGTTAACATAGTTAATGCTTACCAAAAGAACAGGGAAGACTTCTCGAATGGCAACCAGAGAGGTGTCTCTCTAAATTAGGGAGTGGCTGACCTTGTCTTGTGAAAAAGAGCTGAAATCAAAAAGAACAAAAATTATGGGTGGTGTATCGCTGGACCTAAATATGCTGGCGGGATCAAGTCTTCGTTTTGAGTCAGCCTTTGTAGGACTAGTGTATTGCAGTAGACAGAGTACTCCAGGCTTACCAAATGAGCCTGCTGTTCACAAGACAAATTTTATAAAGGAATATTATGAGATTTCGAGTAACAATTTCGAAGGACCCCTATTGAAAAAGGACGTGTCCATAAAGAAAAACATTATAGCCCATGAATGAATTAGCTGTGATTGCAAAATAAAACTGGACAGAAAGTATTAAAACTATACAGTGATGCAAAAATTGTTCATTGGCAGCTTTAAAAAAAGAATTACTCTCACCAAATAAATTTGGTAATCCAATATGGTGTAACTTGATTAGTCAAAATTGATTGGTTGCAAAATCAGGTCCCAAACGTATGCACATTATGCACTCCCAACAATTCATCGTCACTCTGCTCTAGGCACTGCCCGCACTGCAAACAGAAAAACACAGACATCAGGGAGAGTATGGTAGGATGTTATTATGTCTACTCAAGTTTGCAAAGCACTGACAAAATTTTCGACTTCATCTCTCGAACTTTAAGTCGACATAATAACTGAATGTTTAAAGCGTTTCTTAAAACAGCCCTTGGAAAACTTTTTTTTTTTGTGATATGTGCTACCTCAAGACTTCAGAGCCGATATTCCACAATGGCCAGTGAAGTTCAGGCAAAAAACCATGTGATTCACAGCATGTGGTTCATCGTTGTGAACTACATACATATTGTCATGGAAACAAGGGGGGGGGGGGTTGTGAAGTGACGACGTCACAATGTTTTGAGGCTCTGGTTAGTCGGAGTGGTAGCTATGGATGTTCTTGGGGCCATTCAAATAAAATAGTGGCTCTTGAAAAGTTGAAATTATTAATAGTTTTGAGAGGGGGTCTACTACTTTTTGACTGAGAGATATTAATAAAATATAAATATAAATGCATATCATGTCTGCTGCAGAATAAACAATCGTCCTACAGACTTGTGCTGTAGGCTATTCCCCTGTGACATGACATTCATTAGGTTCATTGCTCATTGTTGTGAACCACACTCTCATTAAGTTCTATCATAGTGCCACTGCGAGTCTGAGACGAAACAATATTAAACTGAATTTTACAACATTAATGCTTACCGAAAGTGTATGGAAGACCTTAGGCTTCTGGAATGGCGACCATAGAGATATATCTCTCTAATTCAGGGAAGGGCATTCCTTTTCCTTGTGAAGAAGACCTGAAATCGAAAATAAAATTATTTCCAGCTGTATTACTGTTTACTATAAGAGCTTCATAACAAAAATACTGTGTTGGTGGCAATAGCCTATATCTGTATTTTTTTTTAAACCCAGTTAATTTGTTTTTAATATCAGTTAAAAATCCAATTAAAAATCCAATTAAAAAAAGAAATGTCTTGTAATTGCCAAATATGCGTAAATAACATCCAATTCAACAGAAAACAACACAAGAAAAGTAACGGGAATACCAGTGCTTTTCCTACCCATTAGCCACATTAGCATCGATTCCTCCTTGTGGCTAATGAATATCACATATTTTGCATGCAAATTAGCCACACATGCATGCATTTCACTCAAAATTGGCCTTTGTGGCTAATTGGATTTTCGTCCTAGGAAAAGCACTGATATAGCATGGTTTTGAAAGATATTATAAATCTCATTTTTGAAAATCATGAGATTTCAGGGCTCGCCATTGGGGATTTACATAATAAATAAGGGCTATGTGACACCTCTCAATATTAGGGCTGGACATCGTTCAATGTTTAACATTATGATATGTCATGATAAATTTGTCAGTGTTCCAGCTAGGCCATTTGAGCATGGCGCCGTGCCATGCCCAACCCTTGTCTGCCATGCCCAAAAAAAAAAGACAAACAATTTATGGGCCACCATAACATCGAAGTTCAGATAAAATTCTGAAATTGCTTTAGTACCTTTCTGTGCATGTTTGCAGCAGCAGATTTAGCATTTAATTTCCCTTTTCAGCCTCGAAATTTGTGTTCCTTACAATGAAGTAAGACATGGCTTCCTTCAGTTCCCTGAAATACAAAATACGAATCAGTTAGCCTATATTAAAATTGGAATAACATCTAAAGGCTGTTAGAATTTTATGGAGCTTTTGCGTCTGATACCTCTTCAAAAATAGTCTCAATCCATCCATAAAGTCATGACTTAATTTAATGATATAAATTAATCCTAGCTAAATTGAGGAATTGAGGTTGTTGTCAGACTATAAGCGGGTGACAATTTAATATCCGGGGGAAGGAGGGGGAGCTTGCAGTTTCCATCGGTTGAAATTATCTATTTCATGGAATCACGCAAATGGCAGTACTAGCCCAGTGGGCACACGACGTAAACTCCGACGTTGCTAATTGGTGGAGGGCTGGTCTGTTGGTCACGTAGATATGTATGGTAGAGACTATGTCGCCCCAACGTGAACACGACGTCGTGGTTTTTTACAACGTTGCAACAACGTCGCAAGCGAACGTTGAACTCCTGACATTGCCTCACAATGTTGTAAAACATCGCCACAACGTTGCATGCTAACGTCATATCTTTGACGTTGCTTCACAACATTGTGACCACATAATTTCAACCATACAATTCTACGTCATTTGACGAAAAGTGTGACGTCGTTGCAACGTTGCTGCAACGTCGATGTGCCCATGGGGGTAGGCCTACTAATCATTTATTTCAAGTGCACGAAGTCCCCGAATTTTCTTTCCAAAATCAAGCAACTCCTTGTAAAAAATACCTTTTGCAGAAATTATTTATAGCAAGCATCTACACAAAAAAAATTAGGGTATGATTCACTTTAGCGGGCCGTGAAATTGACCATATTTGGTGAACAATAATTTCGTGACGTCATGTCATTGTTGCCAGGCAAGAAATGTTTACATGACGCCATCAACACGTGACGACGATCTTGTTTGGCTGACGCAAAAAGTAGCGAAATACACTAAAAAGTTAAGTTTTAGTCATTTCTTTGTTACACTTACAGTTTGATGAAATGATGCCATGGAAACCAATTGGCGGGGGTGTGGGGGCAGCAGCCCCCTCGTTTAGCACTAAAAAACGATTGTTTCCACTTGCCAAATATGGTCATTTTCACGGCCCGCTATAGTGAATTTTTTCCAAAAATTATTTATTTCACAAAAACCGAGTAAAAAAATTATCAATAAAAAAAAACAAAAACCCCTGGACATGGATATTATTAAATGGTCAGCCCCCGGGGTCACCCCCTAAGTCATAAAGGTGGGAGCGCCTTTTTAAAATTTTCATTAATTAACCCTTACTGGACTTAGCTCCAGTGTTGTAAACTCCGCACAGGTGATAAAATTAATAGACCTGAGTAATGCCATTTAATAAGCCACAACAACAAGTTGACAAATGACAACACTTGATTATCTCAGGAAAAAATTACCAGCAGTAGGGCCTAGCATGATGTGGTAGCTTTAAACGGAATTTAATCATAAATTTGAGCACCAGTAGAGCTATTGATCAGTTGAGTATATTCTGAAGCACTAACCTTTTGAGTATTGTGGTTTTGTCGATGATTGTTTTGTAGACACAACAATAAATTCTCTAAACATTTTTGATGAGCTTTCCTGCCTGTCAGTCCACCCAAGATCAACATTCCAATGACGTCACAAGCACCTTGCCTATTATGATGTCATCAACAATCACCTTGGCAACCTGTCACTGGTGACGTCATGCCATCTGGTGGATTTGTCTTCACAGCAGAAAAAACAACAACAAAAATGAAGAAGCAGAAGACAGCCAATAATGCAATATTTCTGGGCTCCGTGTTCATTCATCAGTGTCATCACAGGCTGGACTTAGTTGGGAAGACTAGATGCAAACAAAATCAGAGATCTCTCCTTGGAAGGTAGGCCTAGCTGGTAAGTTTTTTGTGTGTGATGACTGATGATGGGACTACTAAATTTTCAAGTCATGAAAATCTCCAAGCTTGCGAGAATTTGTGTGTATTTTAATCAGATTCAGAAACATTACTGTTCAGTAAGGCCTACTGACTGTCCCTGGTTTTATTGTTTAGGCTTGGACTGTGCTAGCCCCAGTAAAGTGGCCATAGGCGTATTGGAGGGGGGGGGCAGGGGGGGCAAACGCCCCCCCCCCCCGAAAAGTTTGGGAAACAGTAAGATTCGGGCAAAAAGGCTAAACAATTGATTTCCAAGAAATTTAATTTGAAATGTTTATAAATTTAGATCGTGAAATTCGGGCAAATGTCGCTGGCCCCCCAAAAATTGCGCGTGCCGTACAACTATGAAAGTGGCTGCTCTTCTGATGGCTTTGGGGCCGACCAGTCTAACCAGATGATCTGTTGCCAAGTCTTGGGGGGGGGGGCTATGGACTTTTGGTTTAAAAAAAAGTTTGTTTCCCACTTGATACTGAAAAAAAAGTTTGCTCAGCACATGGAAATTTAAAAAAAAGTTTATTTCCACCTCTAGAGCTAGAGTACCGTAATGTTAAAATTCCGATAAAAAGTTTTGTTGAGAGTCCGCATGTGGAAAAAATTTTCGTTGACGCACTGCGAAGGAAAAAAGTTCTTTGTGGGAGTAAAGTCTATAGCCACTCCAACAATCGTCTGGACCGCCCCTTGCTGTACGGACAGGAGCTAGGATTGATGCCCCACCACTTTTGCCAAAAAAAGGGTAAAAAAATTCAGAGCTTCCGTAACTGCTGTGCCCACACAAAAAAATTTAATAAGTTGTCAGTGCCCCACCACTTTATTTTGAAAATGATGCCACTGAAGAGTACAGTTAGAATTAGATCTAAATAATTAATACTCTGGTAGGCCTATCTATAGACATTTGCCCAGAGGGTCAGAGCATAGTGGGTTTTAACCACCATAAAAAAAAATTCTAGTAATGGCATGGCACCTGCTGGATATGGTCCGCAAGGACATGCAGAATCATTGCAGATTACATAACTGAAAATGGGAAAAAAATTTGTTGGAAAATTTGTGAGAAAAAATGGAATTTTAATAATTTTTATGTCGCAGCCATTGGCAATGTGACAAACTGCCACACAGTAAAAATTTTTCTCAAAATTTCCCCACAAATTTTTTTCCCGTTTTCAATTATGTAATTTGCATGTCATTGTGTACCATATCCAGCAGGTGCCATGCCATTAGAATCTTTCTAACTTGGAGGTGGTTGAAATCCACTGCGAGAGGGGAGCCCCTCCTCCCCCCCCCGCCCCTGACAAAGGGGAGAAATTTCAGGGCAAATTAGTGACAGCCTCCCCCCTGCGAAACGGCCACCCGTACGCCTATGTTTATATTATATATATATATTAGAATTATAAATGCTTGGCCGAGGCCAAGGCAAACGAGGGCGGCAGCCAGACAAGGTAGATCAACATAGTTTCCAGACCAAGGAGTAGCAGCCTGAAGCGATAACAAGAAGTAAGGCTTAGGGATGCAAAGGCCGGGAAAATTTCCGGAAATATTGGAAATTTTCCATGGAAAATTTCCGGGAATTTATTCTTGCGGGAATATTGGGAATTTTGGGAATTTTCAAATAAACTGCTTAAATCTTTATATATTTGTAATTGGTCCTGTTAATAGTAGTCATTTGGATGTCTGCCATTATCTTTTGATAGCCAGTATGGCAGTTTGTGGTCCTTAGGTCTTCCTGGATATCAAGGTTGCATATATTGGTCTGGCAACGAGGGTCAAATCCGTAACCATTCGTTCTCGAGTTGGAAATTTCAAAATCTTTAAGGCAAAATTTTGGGATTTTTTTTTTGCTTTGTAAAAATCTAAATTATTCTGTATTTACCAAAGGAAACCTTTTGAACAAGATATTTTTTGCGCAAGCCTGTTCATTGAGGGACAGTGCTAAGGAAAAGCCAACCAGAATAAACAGACCATCACATGGTTCGGGCCCAGTTTTCAGATAGAAATTTATATTTTTTTCGAAGTAGAGACCTGTGTAAAATTATTGGAAATTAAATGTCCGAAATTTAGAAGCTGCTCAAAATACCGGAGGACTCCTCCAGAGTAACTATTTGGTGCAGCAAAATTTTGCAGCTGTATCTCTTCATACCTAAATGAATATTCTGACTGCAGTGTGAGGAATTGAGGATTATGAAACTTTTTATTCTGCAGGAATATACAAACCTGTTTGATTCAGAGGGTTATATTTGTGATTGGTTTAATGTCCAATTACAGGATGTTTGATGAACATTTTTCAGCTTAAGCACAGACCCAGAAGTGTTTGACTCTGTCACTATGCTATAGTGCATGGAGATAAAGTCTGTAGTCTAGCACTTCTACACTTTTGACCTCTGCTGCAAATGTAATCAACATTGCACAAAATTTAGGTATCTAGTGCGTATAAAACTTCCTTTGCCAAACTGGTAAGAAGGTAATATCGGCAATTGTAAATGTCATCTTCTTAGCTAATCAGAAGTTAATCCCAATCACATCAGCAGAAAGCAACTGGTCTCAGTTAGGATTTTCTTGAAATTTTTGAAAGTCTCAAAGTCAAGTTTGTTGTTGCACAAATATGAATCTATCACTTGATAATACACCAAGCAATACATATTGGCAACATGATGAAGGACACAGACCTTAAATGTGAAAATTTTGTAAATTTTTCAATATCTCCCTTTATAGTGTGGCCTTTAGTTCAAAAGTGCAATTCTTATTTGTCCTTACAGTCAGAAAATTATTTTGAATCTCAAAATGGTAGCAAATAAACTCTTTAAGTTGCTGCATACATTTCAGACTTTGATGAAATAAGGTGTTCAGTGCAAACTCACAGCTTCAACAAGCTGACTTGTTATCCAATCCAGTTATATTCCCAGAAATTTCCCAAGTAATCGCATAAATTTCCGAATATTCCCAATGTTTCCGAATATTCCCGTAAATTCCCGGAAATTTCCAAAAATTTCCATGGAAAATTTCCCTAACGAAAATTCCCGGGAATTTTGCATTCCTAGTAAGGCTATAAGAAATGATGAAGCAACTATTTTCCATTTTAAAAAAAGCTACTGTAGGGCTAGACTAACTTATAAAACAAATCTGTGGATCCATGAATAATTTGTCTCGCTTGAGATAATAACATGTTAATGAACAGAAAATTGAATCAAGATATAAAAAAATATTTTGCTCCCTTGCGTTATTTGAGAAAAGTTATTTTCACATAGTGGTCAGTGGTCACACCTTCATGGAAGATGTCAGGAAAAATTATAATTTTTTGAGTGGTGGTGCAAATGCCCCACCAGCCCCATCTACAGTGACGCCACTGAGCAAACCTTGAGTGGAGCATCCAGCTACATGAACTCTAAGCAGGTTCTCTCAACCGATAGGCCGTGTTAGTGGAATTCTCCTTTTTCCAGCACTCTGACGTTTCGGCGCACAAATAAACTTTTTCCGGGAACACCCGCCATTTTGTAGGCCTGTACAATGCAATGGGACCAGGTTTTACGAGGTCCATAACATCGTTAAAATTAATCAGCTTGACAACACTGGATTAGCCCAACTGCATGTACTTCTGGGTCTAATCCTTGGATCCCGCTACTTTTACAAGACATACCTGTGATTAATCCGGATATTTTGCTCGATCAAGACTTAGTCCGTCAGGCCGACTCCCGCCACATTTTTCCATCTTGGTCGGGCCGTAACAGAAGATACAAGTTGTCATTCGACTGAATAATGGCGGAATCCATAAACATTCCATTTAAGACTGCGATACAATCCGTAGTGTTTTAGTGGTTTTACAACTGTCCTGGAGCCTGGAATCCAAGCGTCCATCGACTTCGCAATGGTAAAAAATGGCGGCGTGTTCCAGGAAAAAGTTATTTTTGCGCCGAGACGCCAGAGAGCAGATAAAAGGAGAGTTCCACTAACGCGGCCTATTAGTCACTCATTCATGCATGTGTCAATCTAAAGACAAATTTATCTTTTGACTTTGTAAGAAATTGGGATTGACAGTTCAAAAAGGGTTCCGTTACTGAGATAAATTTCCCATGAATATCACTTTTTTTAATCATGCAATGATAGTTATGGATTTTCAATTTTCAAATGTCACTTTTTTTTTTATTCCAGGTTGAGTGACCACATCGAACAAGGATCTAACTTCAGAAGAGATGGATGGATGGATGATTATGTCCAGGAAGTATTTATGCACTTGGTAGCCTAATAACAACAGGAAGAAGACACAGCAATGATTCAAAGGATGACTGAGGCAGCCTTCCTACTTAGGCCCTGGTGACCTGGCAAGAGCTGGATTCGAACCCTCGATCCAGCGATTGGCTGCCTAGCACGCTACCATTAGACCAACCCTCCCCCCTACTTAAGGAGATCAAAACTTAATATGAACGAACTTGTGTAATATCATGAACAGTGGTATGTACCTGTTAGGCCTTAGATCAGATTTTCAAGTATTTCCCAAATCTTTTTATTTATTGATATATTTATGATGTGTTTAATTGTATTATTTACATGTACAATGTACATGCTTGCTGTTCTTTGATTATCAGTACCTCCCAACAATAATTATTGACTACACAAATTCAAAGAATGAACTGTCAGTTTAATCATAAAATTAATGAATAATGATTAAAGCAACAAGGTTTTTTGTGTCAACCATGTAAGTAACATCATGGGTATGTAAATCAGTTGTTTCAGTAGGTCAGAGAAGGTAAGAATCGGTAAATTACTGTTATGTCTGGCCTAATGGTCAGTAACCCTCTGATCATTGGTCATTTCAGCCACACCATGCTTGTTATTGGGCTATAATGATAAAATACATTGTATCTAAGCTTACAAAATAAAGAAATGAAAAAAAACAAAGCTCTGTCTTCGAATGATTTTTTCTAGATTTCAGTATATTTTGAGGTCATTTACTTTGGCCCTTTCAGTGCAGTAGTTACGGGATGGGCTTAAGTTTAGACGTACCTAGAATAACTAAAAACAATCAGCGAACAAAGCAAATCATAGTCCAAAGACTGCAGTAATTAATGTGTAGATTCTAATGTTTATTTGTTTGTCAAAAAAAGTCATGGTTATCGCCTCAATTTGATAGAAACAGAGTCACTTCCAAACTTTGAGGTAGGCCCATAGGCCCACTGACTGGCCTATTTGGAATGAGAATGTCGTAAAATATCAGAATTTTTCTAAGTCTAGAAAACGTATGGTTTTCGTACGTAATTCATACGATTTTCATGCGTAAAATTAACGTATGAATTACGTACGTCAACACGTACGAAATTCGTACGAAAATTTACGTACGTTTCACGTACGTAAATTTTCGTACGAATTTTGTACGTGAAAACAGGCTATTTACGTACGAAATACGCATAAAAGAGCTTTCGTACGTTTTACGTACGCTGCACAATTGGCCATGTAAAAAATAATAAGATGTCATTCATCAATGATCCTTATCCCTGGTGCTCTGGATTGGCTTGCAAGTCTCTGAATATCTGGCTAAATGATAATCCCACAACTTGTGACTGGAAGTTCTGCTGGGCTAAATATTTCTCTGGTATAAATATGGAAAGAGATGGATGTTTTGCAAAGGACTGGTCTAATGTCACATTCGCTGATTTACATTGCGAGGGTAAGTACTTTTCATTTGTTTTCTTTAGCGACACCTCATAGCTGGTGTCAAGGGAATATGTTGAGTTGACAAAAGAGAAAAAGTAAAGAATCTTTCATATTATATATAATTGATGCAACTTCACCAGCTATGTTGATGTAATACCCTAGATAAGATTAGGAGAACCTTTTTTATGCAGTTGCTCTACAAAAAATTGCTGTTTTAATTTTCCTGTATTTGTTGCCTTTCCCTACTGGGGGACATGATGTGAATGCTGACGGAGGTTTTCTTTGAGTCGCCTGTCCTCAATTAATGCCAACATTGTTGAAACAAAATCAATATTTACCATCTTGATTCTTGAACTTGCCATTCAATGTGGTCATTCCATTTGGACAACTCCTTCTCATCAAAATTAGTCCATCCATTAAAAGTTGTAAATCTTACAGGATGTTACCTTGTATACACATATAGATTATACTCAAAATTTGAAGATGATTTTAAGAATGTTTAAGAGCGCCAATGTGAATTTCACAATGCGTGAGTCTGAAGGCCCGCAAGAGATGTTACAGGTGATTTTGTTACCATGCGATTCTTGTCATTCACACTTGGCTGTGAGGAATCAATGCTAAACCAGCACTTACTACGTTTGATAAATCAAATGTGTGATGTTATGTTCTCTCTCAACCAATCACATTAACTGAAAATTGCATGTATTTGGTGAGTCTGGTACCTAAGAATCGCGTACTAATGAAATCACCTGTAATCAAGTTTCCTAAATTGTTGTCCTGAGTTGTGATAATACAAATGTATTATTTGCAGCTTCTTCTTAACCTGTTTGAAACAATCCCTAACTTTCTTTTATTTTTTCAGTTCACAACATCATGTTTAAGAAACCCCAGGGAAGCTATGAAGCATACTTTCACAGTCACATTGCATTTAGTTCTAACTACAAGACATACATGAAAGAGGACATGCCTGAAATGGAGTGTGCAGAATGGTGTCTGAAACAAGAACTTTGCAAATATTACCAGTATGGTGACTTGGGTAACTGCACAATATGGACCTGAGGAAATTAGTATCCTGGGTAACTGCACCATGTGGACTGGAAGAAAAATTATGGTGATATGGTTAAGTCCATGTTATTCTGATCTCGGCAACCATGCCAGGTCAATTCGAAGAACAAAAATTATAACCAAACTGTGAATTGTCTTTTTTGGATGTATTATTTGTTGTTGTAGACCTGCGTGATTTTACAATAAAGAGTTGGTTATGGTCCTCTTATTCGTTCTAAACTCGTTGATATTAATCATTATGACTAAACTACTTTTTATTACATTATAACTAGAGTTTCCAATGAGAGCAAGAATTCTGAAGAAGTCTCGAGATTTTAATGACTGAGCATTTTCTCGTGTCGCTGAGCGATTCTCGAGAATTGAAGTGTTGATCATTGTTTGACATGATGTACATGTGTTTATGTTTATAACGGTTACAAAGCATTGGTCTTGTTTTGTTTTGCTTGATATTATTGTTATTGTGTACTTGCTCCATTGTTCAATTTAAATATCTGTTGATGATAATCCCCATTGTATACCTGATAAATGCCGAAGGTGAACTTGTACAAATGTTTTAAAATCGTATAATATCTGGATGTTTAGCTGTGATTTATAGGAAACAAAACACACAGATTAACATTAAAACTATAAAAGATATCATATAAGCCAAAAAATTTGATCCATTGCATGATTAAATCTCTCTTGTTTATCATTGTGCCAATGGCAGGACAGTGTTCTAGATTTCTCGAGAAATTCACATTTCTCTTGCACTAGACCATGACCATTCTCCAGAGGTGTCGATCGAGACTCATTGGAAACACTAATTATAACATGTCTTTTTTAATCATTTTTATTTACAAGGTTCACAGAATATAAAATAAAATTATAATTCAAAATTCCTTCCCTCCCTTCAGTTGTTATTAAACCTTCTTAAAGTTTATATATGTGGTTGTAAGGCAGATGAAAACGAAATGTACATTGGTACCTGTGGTATTAGTTCTAACTACAAAACTTACATAGATAGACTGATTTGCCTTATGTGACTGCCTTCCTCTCACAAAAAGTAGTATTTCTAGTGCATTTTGCGCCCCGCCCCCAACGCGAGGCTGCACCCGTATGAGAGACTGCTTCATGACTGCAGAAGCAATGTTTGTAACAATTAATCATTCAAATTGCTCACTGAGAGTACTTCCTGCCAGGCATGTGCCCTAATTCTTGGAAAAAAATAAAATAAAATACTTTTACCTGCTATAATCTTGAAATTCTACACAATCGAAAAAAAACAAAACAAATTGAATGAAATCTGTCCCTCCATTGTAAAAATAATGTTTACTTAGATATACATTATTTAACTTTTAACAAAATAAATGGCTCTTACTTTGCAACATTTTCACAGTTCAGGTTCCTTAGGTGACCTTATAAAATAAGTTGAGTGGATTTTCAGCACAAAATCTCAGTAAGCAGGCCTTAAAATTTGTCGACTTTCATAGAAATAGGAATAAAGGTCTTTGAAACGTTAAAGTCTTCGTAATTTTGTAAACGGGACAGTATTTTTGTTGAACTGTTTATATTGATCTGGGAACTCCCAAGAAGTGACATTATTGTGCATGTATTGGTGGACAACTGTACCTTCCTATTAAGCAAAAATGAAAATATGATTCTGACTCTTTGACATCTAGATAAAAAAATTTCCACTTTGACTGGGCCCCGCTCCGCTCAGGTAAATTCATACAAGTGGTTGTGAGGGATTACGTGTAGTAGTATAAGATGTGACAGATGAGTCCTGGAACAATTAAATCACGCACACATTGTGCTTCTGCAAAGAAATTCTCAAAACGTTCTCTCTCTTTTTTCAGAAAGGTGATATAATATGCCTGTTTGTAGAAAGGTGATGAATTCAAAGAGTTTTTCGCCTGGTTATGGCTGCACAGCATTGTATTTTATGATAGATGGGACATTTTGAAAGCTTTACAAATGGTAGGAGCAATGTGGAAAGCATCCTCCCCACGCAAGCCCTGCTAAAATAAACAGGGCTTTCTGCTATTTCCAACCTCTTCTGTGATTGGCTGCTTATTTAGGTCATAAGCATTTTGCAGGCAGATTTAGTCCGATTATGGACACTTAGAGGATTACTGGCAACTAAGAAAAACAGTGTAAAACAAGCAAACTTTCAAACAGTTTCATTTCAGAACTGTGAAAATACATATTTCAATAGAATTTTAGGAACTGAGATAGCACCTTTCAACAATACACAATTTCTCCATTTGTAACTGTGTGAAACAGAAGCAACAATTCCAAACTGTGATGTGGTAGTCCCTGATTGAGCCAAAACAGGGTCAGTTAAATAAGTATTCATGAATTAGCAAAGGTTATGGGCAATTTTGTCATGGTATGACTTGGGATGATGTGTGGAAAGGAGAAATAACGCATTATAAAACTGGTTCTCTTTTAACTTTGTATAGTCATTCCATCAGGCAAACTTGTAATACACGGTCGACCTATTTGCCAAGCCACTCTCAACTTCGCAGAAACTGACAATGAGTGAACATGACATATCAATTTTATTGCATAAACTGCCAGAAGTATGTCTAAGTATACATGAACTGAATTTAGGTTTATTTTTTATATGTAACTTGATTATTATGCAGCCACACTTTCTTTCGTATCAGATTAATTACGAAGTATTTTGCTTTATGCATGAGGAAAAAATACAACCATTACAACTGATTCAATGGCAAGGGTGAAAAAAGGAAAATGCTTTTTTTTTTTTCTGTTTCGTGTGTCATGATGCCGTAGAAGGGTCAACCAATTACACTGTGTACCATTTGTCTATCGGTCATTCCACATGAAAATAAACAAAATTCAAACGGTGTTCCACTTCACCAGCACCGATTTTCAGGATAGCCTCCAAAATAAAGACTACCCTCCACTAAATTTGTTTCTCAGATTTTGCCAGAAAGAGGAAATCTGCTTTCAAATTGAAAAGTTAATCCATTTTTCACACAATGTTCCATGTAAAGATCATCAACCAATTTGTTTTGTTCATCATTGAAATAGTTCTTCCAGTCACTGATTTCCCCCTTTCTCATAAACGGAGAAATATCTTGATGTAACGCTGCAGCATCTGTATAGTTCAAGGTGGGTATGTTCTTCATGTTTTTGAAAGCTATTCGGTCTGCCATTCTCTTCACAAGCTCATCAGGAACATCTTTTTTGAGGTGATTGGCTACTTGACGGATATAATAACCTCGTGAGGGTTTTCAACAATGCCTTTGTTAGCTAAAAGCTCTCGCAGCTTGTATTTTTTGTTGTATATTATAACAACCAACTTTAAATAAAATTTGCTTACCTACTTACTTTCTTACTTACTACTTACTTACTAACTTACTTACTTTCTGACATTTTCCAGCCGTTAAATTCCTTAGATCTCAGTGGCCTAATTTGATCTTAGCCAAAATGTAAAATACATATTTCTTATTTTGCCCAAAATTCAAAATTGTAAATTTATTGTATTTGCATGAAGGAGAACGTTGAACTGATACTCATGATGTGAAAGTGATACATTAAATGTGTATTTCTCGGAGCAAAAAAATGATACTTTTAGGGATTTCAGGCATTTTATACAAGGTAATTGGGCTAGATAGTCGAGAATAAAACTGTCATTTAGATAACTAAGAAACTATTTGATTACTAACAATAACTGTCTGCCATACTCAGATTCCAGGTAATTTTCGTTTCCTTTTTTTAGATTTTTTTTTTGAGGAAGCGCCATTCAATGCTTTATAAGACCCAGATTCACTTGCCTTATTGCAACCACCTACCTCCTGAACTTGATAATATTTATGTGCATTTTGAATCTCTAGGAGAGACTGCACCTCCAAAAGAGACCTCTTAATACCAAAGAAAGATGGTCTTCCAACAAAACGACGACATTTATCGAATTTACCGGAAGCGAAAATGATCATCCTTTTATCCACTTGATTCAATGTCATAACCAATTATTTGACATCAAAATAATTTAAAATATTAGCCAACTGAATTGTACATTAATTGGAGGCTGGAGTCCTGAAACTTTTTTAGTTGTATAGCAAGAGCACAAGTAAAAGAAAATAATGTTTTGCAGTTGAGCAAATGGGAGTGTTTGCCTCTATGATTAATGTAATACTTTCCAATAAATGCCCGACTAAATATGCATGGCTGATGTTTGACTGCGCAAGTTTCAATGAGCAGGAAAACTTTCCCAATTGCATTTTGTGCAGAATTTACCCGAGGGTACACCACAGTTATATGGGTCATTTTCGCGAAAACGCGCGATTTGATGTCCTGCATTCGTGTATGTCTGCCTTTGTAGGACTGAAATTGATTTTTGGCCAAATATTTCGAATAACATTTTTCCTAGAAGAAAACAAAAATTTAAGTTGGTGCGGCCCTGCTGAACATGCTATATCACCCATTAAGTAGTCCAAATGTCCTTACCGTGGCATGTCCGCAACTCAACATTTTAATTTCAAACTTGTGCAAATTAAAGATTACTGCATAAAATGTGACATGCGAAGTGTAGATTTCTAGTTATATATTACATTAACTACCTAGAAGTGTTTTTTCTGAAATATAACTAATTTATCCACATCTCAGGGCGTGTTGAAGCTGTGTTCCAATTTTGAGATAAACTATTTGGCCACGGTAAAGACAGAGGTGAAGTTGCCACCAGAGTAAGTTAGTACAGCATGATGTCTCCAGATGCCACTAGAGTGTAAAGAACCAGGATATAACTACTTTTTTACCATATCATTGGGAAAGCCAGAGCTGCCATCAGACGATGAAATAGGTTTTATCTTGACGTTGTCGCAACTAAACTTCGTCTTTACCGAACCCTCAACAGCAGAGGGAGTTGAAAAGGTACGATGACGTAAATGACACCATTGGTTTAGGAGGCTGTTCCAGAAGTAGTTGTGGTACTCTGACTGATGTAGTCCACTTTTTCTGGATGAAATGCTGCATAACGTGTCTTTTCCGTGGCCAAAATCTGTCTTTACCGTGGTCAAATCAATGCAAATATACTGTGACACGGTAAAGACAAGGCTGGCCACGGTAAAGACATCCGAGTAAATTTGCTTTGATTTTATTGTGCACGGTAAAGACAATTTTACAAAATAATTGAAAATGTCACATATTCACCCAAATTAGTTATCCTTTTACATGCAGCATTGTAGTACCACATATTGCATAATATGAATAGAAAATAATATTAGTTGAGTATTATTGGCTCAGCTTCCTGACATAAAAAATTGGCAATGTCTTTACCGTTCCTTCGCGTTTTCGTGAAAATGACCCATATGTATGCATCATGAATTATGTTGTCTATGAAAATACTTGTGTTTGGCTGAATGCTGTATAATCACATAATTAGCTTGTACAATTGGATTGTCCTTTCATAGCAAATGAACTGGATATTTAATTAAAGTTTGAAACTCCCATATGGAACATCCAACTTTGTTGCTCTAAGCAAATGGTGCCTGGGGACTATTTCGGCCATCAAAATAGTGTATTGTGTATACAAAGGACATTCATTTTGGCCTCTATGTTTTTGTGCACTGTACGACATTTCATAACACTATTTATATATATGTATTGGAATGCCATTAATATATCGTTTTAGGAAGTTTCACCCTTGCAGGTGGGTAGTAAACTGTCAATTTACAAAACAAATGAATATATAAATATTAATTATGGCCTCTACTTTTTGTGCACTGTACAAAGGTTGATAACATTATATATATATATATATTATTATTATTATTATTTTTTATTATTTTTTATTCGTATATATTTATTCATACATACTCTCAGCAGTACAACTCAGAATACAGTATGACTGCCCCACAGTGCCCCAGCAGGAAGGAAGAATCAGCCACTACTTTAGCCTTCCACCCCACTTGGCTAACCCCGAATCAGTTCGTACCTTTACCTACTGGAAACTACCTTTTAAAAATTACCTATAAAGTACATTCAAATATCCAGGGCCGGATTTACATATGGGCAATTGCCGAGGGTATGAATGATAAGCGGGGCCTAGAATAAACAAAAATATATGCTGCGCCGCATTATTGTGTCACTTGCCACCAGGGGGATTAGGGGCCCGCCCCCCTTGCCCCCTAAGATGGAACATGGCATTTGAAGAAAATATGCAGAGTCACGGGCCCGCAAATGCTGAAGCTACGCCCGGGACCTCGCACCTCAGACTGCCCTGTCTGAATCAGCCGCCTCGGGCCCCTTAACATACAGCAACTCAGTATTTCCAAAACTATGCACCAGCAGGCTGGCACTTAGATAGAAGTACTTATGTAATAGCAGTGCAATGACCATCATATAGCCAATTCCACCCGGGGGCCCTAAAAGTTAATTGTGGGTGTATGCAACAGCTTTTCCTAACTTTGCGGGGCGTCTGCCCAGTTTGGCCCATAACAGGCCGTATTACAATAAAAAAACACAGATCAATTTTAATGAATGACCACTGTTACTTGGCATGCAGGAGTCTGCATCACAAAATGTTATTCCAGAACGCTTCAAGCTCATAAAATGAATAAATTGTGGGCTGCCAGAAACATTTTAAAAATGTGCCGAGCCCCAAGAGAAACCAATATTAATTGGTCAGATAATGCTGTTTAGCCAGCCACAATGGGATGGGGGGGGGCACTTAGGGGTCAACAACATTAATGATTGTGGGCCCTATACACGTATAATGTTCAGTTTAATTTCCAACTGCCGGGGTTCCATGGATATATTTCTGGTAATGTGGAAATTTTTTTTTTTTATGCTCCATCAAGAACACTCAAATCTAGTCAGCAGAACTTATTGAATATTCCTTTCACCAACTCAAATCTAGTCAAGAATCGTACCTTCAGTGTGAATGGGCCCTCTTTGTGGAATAGACTGCCTGATGATCTCAGATCTCCTGTGAGCCTCAATATTTTTAAGTCAAGACTTAAAACTCACCTCTTTAATGAATATTTTAATTGACATTGAACTATAATTTGACAAAGTTCTGCTTTTATATTTACTGATTATATATGTATTGTATTTCTAGCGTTTAGAGCTCAGTGGATTTTACGCTTTACAAAATGAATTTATTAATTATTATTTTATTATTAAATAATAAATGTTATTGGTGACAATTGCCCAGTGTTAATCTTCAGGTGAGCAGATTGGCTTAGAGGTAGAATTTAAGATTATATGGATTGAGAGGAAAAAGCCTGATGGGTGAGCAGGTGAGATGATGCACCTGCTGCCGTTATTAATTTGATTAGATAGATAAGAAATGCCTGTATAGAAGAATCCGAGATGGAAAATTTTATTTTTGTTTAAATATCATATATAATACCACTGAATTGTGTTAACAGTTTGCACAATTTATTGTATCTTTTTCTTTCCATGTGAAACACTTGTTCAGCAATCAAATTTCATGACATCACATCATCTTTTCATGAAAAAGAAGTGATGCTGGAGTGTAGAATGTCCACTTTCTCTTTTTGCTTGTTCTCATTAAATTTCACAGACATGTCGTTTGGAGTTGAATTCAATTTTTCTTGCAAGGAAACATTACATTTCTTTGATTTGTTGACATATGATTTAATTTCCCCCAACCATTCGAGAAAACAAGGTTTTGAATTTCATATCAACTTCATTGTACATGTAGAGTAGGTCGGGGCAAGAAGCCCGGGTAAGGTGAGAGGCCCCCCAAGGGTTATATCCAAATTAACATTTTTGGTGTGTTAATTTATTGATAGGATTGAAGCTAGAGGCGTTTTAGGTGACGTCACATATTTTCAGGGCAGACAGCACCAAACCATAGTAGAAATTAAAGAAACAAAAAAATGTGTATGGTTTTTGTAACTTTGACTAATTCTTTGAAAGGGGTTGTCAGAAACAGCTTTGGAAATTTTTTAAAGTATATAGGATATCAGCATTACTTCACTTTATGACCATCACATAAAAATGATTTGGATCATGTTTTTGCATTTAAGTTCAAAATATAGAGCTCAAATTAAAATATATGGGTTTGGGGCGAGAGGCCCCACATGATATGGGACATGAGGCTCCCTTCACTGGGGGTCAAAGCTGCTTCAGGAACCATTTAATAATGTGTACTTTACCTTTAATCTTGATAGAATAGCTAATTGAAATAGAAAAAATTTTGGCCCGAAATTGAAATAGGGCAAAAAATATTAAAAAATAAAAGTATGAACAGGAATATTCTGAAATTCAGAAAAAGTGAATAGAATGCCTTAAAAATGATAGAAGAACCCGAAGAAATAACTTTTAGGCTGAATGTGCTCGCAAAAAAAATTGCCATAGGATTATAATAGGGGGGCTTCTTGCCCGATGGGTGGGGTAAGAAGGCCATTTAAATTTTTTTATAAAATTGGCGTAACTCCTTTATTAAAATTGGTAGACATTTGTTTCACTAGTTATTAGCAGACTCAAGTGATCCCTTCCTGACAGCGTTAGTATTCAAATAATCGCCTATAAAAAGTAGGTCAAATCGCACCTTGAAGTTAAGGGGGGCCGCATGCCCCGACCTACTCTAAACTTTCAAATTGCTGCCTTCCTAAATGCAAATTTCAAATTTTTGCGCCGTGCTACAGTTGAGGTGCCCAACAGTGTTGTGTCTGGGCACTGCTTTTTTGACACAGAGTTGGGCTACAGGGTGCAGCATAAAAATTTGCACCATCCATGGGGGGGGGGGGGATTTTTTTTTCATCCTTGTTAACAAAATAATTCCTTGAATTGATTTGATGAAGCAAATAAATTCTTTTGTTGCGAACTTAGCATTTTATTGGCTAATTTGATAACAAATAGTTTAGGTCATCACTCAGAACAAATGATTATAACCAGCTTTTCCTTTGAGAGACAAACATCTGATTGGGGAAGTATCCAAACCCTCCTCCTGAATAAATTATATAATGACTGCTCCCAAATAAATCATTTCTTCATAAAATGTTTATAGGTAACACACAGAATAGTAGTTTATTTAAGTAATTCCATTTTCACCCATATACCACTGCACATTTAGAATTTTAATGCTCCACTGCATAACTAGACAACAAACTTGTTTCTTATTACCACGCGCAGAACTGGGCCAATGACCTACAAAACCACACTTGCATTCAGCAGTTGTTGGGGAGTTTTGACAGAATACTCTATTTTGTTCTTATTGTGGTACACAAAAACAGGTAACATTACATTATGGTCTTATTTACCTCCATGACATTTGTTTTTTATGGTCCAAATGATTTCGGAAATATCCTTGCAGCAGTATTATATAAATCTATTAGTTTCCACCACCTGTAGGCATAACATAACATACTGACATTGATTGACCAAAATTTATGATTTAGTCTGTATTGTATTACAATGATGTTCTAGATTTACCATATATCTGACATATGCTGTCTTGTTGAAATACTTTTTTCAATTTTGACCTTATAGTTGCAAAACTTTTTTATTCAAATATTCAGTACACTTCTACAAATAAATCCAATATTTTCAACTATAGGCAAATTTTAGAATTCAAAATACTTGTTATTTTGGAAACGTTTGTTGAACAAAAACCTGTATGTAATATCATAGTATAATGATGAGTGATGCGTCGAGCGACCCACATATTTTTGTCATACGCTTTGCCTCAGATGTCTGATTTTTGTATGCCAAAAAAAAACAATTTTATTCATTAGACTTTAATTAAGTCAATTTCATGCTTTGGCTGAAAAAATATCACATTTGGATTGTAATTTTGAGAATGAAACATGCACTCAACCATTTTTAAATGATAATTTGTTTTCCTCTGTTCACAGATATGGCAAACAGTCGACATTGTATCACAGGAGAGCATGTTTATGAGGGTGCTACATTTCCAGGGATTATCCCAGCTAAGGCATTGGATAAACTCAAGGAAACCATATTTGATGACTTAGATATCATTGTTGGTGGCTATCCGAAGACTGGTATGTTTACAATGTATATTAGTTGTGAATAAGCCTCTACTATTTGAGGACAGCTATCCAAAATTCAAGGCCCAAAGGTAGATGACTGAACTGTACCCTTTATTGTCTAGCTTAAATTTTCTTAGTGTCAGCAACAACAAAAAACTACAGAAAAGACATGTGGGATAACAATGGCTGCTTATTTTCTTTGCTGTACTCCGAGTAAGGTATGGGTCAAAGTCTTTGAAACACAGGCCTTGGTTCACTTATACTTACCATACTTGACCCGTATCTAACTCCGATTACAGAAAAGAAAATTGGCAGCCATTGTTACCCCAAATACGTCAAATTTGGCCTTTATTACCCATATGTTTTGTCGAGAATGTTTAGCATTGCAGCAATGGCCAAATATAACCAGTTTCAGTAACTTACAGGCAGCACTGTAATATTATGTGAATGACAAGTAAGTAAGTAAGTTATTTATTTTTCAACATCAGTATTTCATTTAGGTAGATTGGACATAAGAAATTTATAGTACATGAGATGTTGATCGGTGCCCATAGAAACTACGTAGTTTGTAGGTTGGACACCCTTGAGTGGAATGAAATGAAATGAGATGGATGATCTGTGATATCTACTTTTTGAATTATAATATATCATTAATTCATTAAATTATGATATGCTCCAACAGGCAAGGGCATAGTTCAGTTAATACAATGTTAAACATTAATCATTTATACAATAATTTTATATATATACAATTATAAATCTATAGATTTAGTAAATTTGTAGTTGTTAAATAGACTAGTCTATGACAAGTATTCAAAAACATACAGATCATTATCATTTAACAAAATTTATAAAATGAGATAGTCCTAATGAATAACTAACATAAGAAACACCAATTTACTTGAGAAATTAAAAATATTTGAAGTTATGTGAGTCATGTGACTACAAAATTAAAATTATACACACATTTTTCAAATATGATAAGGGAATTCGTAAGTGATAGGAAGGGGCTAGGATATTTAGATATGGGGCTAATTATTTTCGGACTATGAAGAGGCTAAAGAAGACAAATATTACAATTTTGAATAGTAAAAATTTTCTCATAATTAGACACATTATAGTACATAATAGTAGATATGGTCTTTGAATGAGTAATCAAACAGTGTAATTATTTATTATTCACATTTTATTAGAGCCGCAATCAAACAGACATTAAGACAGACAAACCTGGTGTGTTTTTCAGGAATATACAGCTAAACCATCCTTAAAGAAATTAAAAATAGTCTTGAAACACCAGTATAGGCTTTGTCTGTAAACGATGTTGACATTGCTTGGCTGAAGATACAAATTTCCATAAACGCGGGATTTACGTCCACATGACATATAATGCAATGTTGGTTATCAGATGCTTAAAACACGAGAGGAGATATTAATTGACAACTTTTCTAAATTTGAGCGAATTCTTTTGCAGGCACAACTGTTCTCCAAGAAATAGTTTTTTTGGTCAACACTCAGGGCGACTTTGAAACATCAGATAAACTCTCTATACTTGCAAGAATCCCTTTCCTTGAAGTCGAAGTACCTGGTCGTTCAATGCTGAAAGTAGCCTTGGAAACTTCTCCTCCACGTCTCATGAAATCGCATCTTCCTACCAAATTCTTCAAGGAAACTCTGACAAAATCAGCTTGTAAGTTTGTCATAGGGATGCGCAATCCAAAGGATATGCTGGTTTCTAACTTCCACTTTTACCGAATGAATGATGCATATAACCTATTCAAGGGCACGTGGGATGAATACTTCACCATTTTTAAAGACGACAGACTGGCCTTTGGAAACTTCTTTGAATCTGTTCTCAGCTGGTGGAAGATTCGGGATAAGGAGAACATACTCATTGTTAAGTTTGAAGACATTGTTGAAAACCCTCACGAAGTTATACGACAAGTAGCCAATCATCTCAAAAAAGATATTCCTGATGAACTTGTAAAGAGAATAGCTGACCGAATAGCTTTCAAAAACATGAAGAACATACCCACCTTGAACTATACAGATGCCGTAGCGTTACATCAAGATATTTCTCCGTTTATGAGAAAGGGGGAAATCGGTGACTGGAAGAACTATTTCAACGATGAACAAAACAAATTGGTTGATGATCTTTACCAGGAACACTGTGTGAAAAACGGATTAACTTTTCAATTTGAAAGCAGATTTCCTCTTTCTGGAAAAGTAATTTAGTGAAGGGTAGTTGTTCTTTATTGTAGAAACTTTCTTCTTAATCAGAGATGTTGAGGTTGGGCACTTTCCTATGTTTGGTTGTTTTAATGTGGAATGACCCACAGACCAAAGGCACACAGTGTAGACGGTTGACTTATCAACAGCATCATGACACACAAAACAGAAACATTAAAATCATTGTAGAATGTAAAGTATCCTTGCTAATGAATTAGCTGTAATGTTTGTTATATTTACATTTCATGCATAAAGCAAAATGCTTTGACATGAATCTTATATGAAAAAGCAATGTGACTGCCTAATAACTTGGCACTGCAAATATAAATGCAAAATCTAAATTCAATTTATGTTTAGACATATATATTTCTTGAACTGTATGCAATAAAATTGATCTGCTTATATGTTATGTGTACTGTGTAGTGTTATAATTATATATAAGCCCCCTGTTGAAAGATTTACATAACTTATGTGTCCGCCTTCTGATCGCACTAAGTATTATCTTAAGTGCATCTTGCACAACAACAAGAGACCGCACCTCAAGGAGCAACCACTTCATGATCGCAAAGGGTACGATTTTATAATGCAGCGACCTATGTACATGCATTGATGATTTCCACTAAGTTGAGTGTGGCGTGCAGAGTCCGCGAAAAGTGCTTTTGTCATACAGGACATTCGGGCAGGTAGATCCTGAAATTTTCCTGCCCGAATAAAATCCTGACTGCCCAAAAACCTGATCAGGTACTCCCTGCTATGGTGGACATAGTACACTGTGGTCCTTCAGAAATGTAACTCTAATTTTAAAGTTACTCCAAACTTCTCCCAAAGGCAGTTTGCATTAAATTCCAGCTTCTAAACAGCTTTTTTTTTGCTTGGCATGGGTGACATTGTGAAACTCATTTCAGATCTCTAAATTAGCCAGTTAGCAGCTGTAAATCACCAGCCTTCTCATGCAGCCTTGCATAACATTTGGCAACCTTTTGCTTGTGGATGTCAACACCGGGGTAAGGCTTCACTTTATATATATACTAGATTTACCCATGATTTGGGGCATGACTATAATTGGTCAATAACGGGGTATTTTAATATAAAATCAGTTATGGCCTGAGGGAAGAAATCATTAACTTAATGCCGGAGCTGCCAGGCGAGGGCATTAAATGATTTCTGCCGAGGGCCATTACTGATTAATACCCCATAATGGCCGACAAATAAATGTTATTATCATTTTGAACACAATCCATATCCAAGAAGAAAGCTACTCTTTTTTTTTTATTCTTTAACGCCCGCTCCGTTTTCGCATTATCACGCTCTTCTTATTGAATGTAGAGAAAAACCGATTACATAACAGTGTTTACATTTTTCAATTCTGACCATTTTTGGCCGTTTTAGGCCAAAAAAATCAACAGCATCACCATGACGTCACTACTGGTAACATCACAATACACCAGATGGCGTTTTTGTGGTGTTAACGGCCATTAACGCCCGCGAACTGGGCGTTAAAGGCCAGACAATGCCCCCTGAAATTATAATAATGGGGAATAATTAGCCCCCTCCTCTACCTGCATTGGCATCTGGCCCCGTGTTGCTTGCAGCAGTAGGTGAGAGTGAAGTGTGTGGAGGTTTTTGGTGGGAAGGCAGACGGTGGCGCCAGTCCTAAACGTGAGCAATAGCGGAACTACGATGGAGATGCATGCGCCCCTGGTGGGGAAAAACAGTAGAGGCAGAAAACGTAAATAAGGGAGCTGTTTCACTGTTATTTGCTGTTATCAGAAGGAGAGGATAGATCAATAAGGATAGGTGGACAGTTTAGGTGAGTGGCATTGCTCGGGGAGAAGTTTTTAGCTGTTGCAGGTGTGAGCATGTGACCCATGATTTTTGCATGTTATACCCGGCAGGGATATTGCTGTTTGCTCAACCAAGTCAAAATTCCTGATTCAGACTTATTTAAAGATGCTGAGTTTCTCCGGATTGCATTAGCATGGGCTGCCCATTGCACTGTCATGATTTGCTGAACTGCCGGTAAATCAGTGTGGCATCTGGTTTCTGGCGGTTCCTCAATTAATGTAGCATTGCCCCTCTTGACAGGGTAGGTGAGAGTAGCTTGGCTGCAGTTGCAGATGGTGAATTTTAAGGTGAAAGGGCATCAAATTGGAAACTGGGACAGCTGCCTATTACGTCTGTGTTCAGTAGAAATGCCCACCAATTAATAAGCAGATGTGAAAGAGAGCAGCTCTAGTGTAAATATTGCTGTCAGCTGCCTCACAGATACACTTTCAGAATTCCGTTGAAGATGGCATGGCTACACTTACAGGATGTGCGACTGGAGGCAGGTCAATAAAGTCTGTGGTGTATTTAGGGGGTATATCAGTACTTTAAAAAATATTAATAAAGTTTTTCTAAAGGGGGACTTATTCTTGTTGAACTTTGTATCTATATCTATCCATTCGCCCTTGCATTGGAAATATCCAGAAAATTTACTATGGGGAACGCCTGAGATGCGCCATGTGGCGCCATCTATAGCAAGCGTGAACATGACCTTTTTTCTTACATGATTTGTATGTTTCAGTAAATATTCATACTTAACAAAGAAATGTTAAAACATTTTGAATCATCTGTTTGATCCAGTAACATAAAGATTTGCATAAGTATACAAACACTTGTTGAGATTATGTCACCTGAACTTTACACTATTGTAAACACAAATAAGCAATGGGAAAAAAATATAAGTTCTTAAATTTTCTTGACTTGTGTCAGGTTATGAACATTTAAGAACATATATTGTGTCAGGTACCCAGAACGAAGCAACAAGCCACATCTCCCCCAGATCCCCAGTGGACTATGGGAGGTATCCTACCTTCAGGAGGATGTGGAGCAGCCCCCAGGCTGCTGACCATCTGAGGTCCTCCATAGGATCCTTGACCCCACTTTTCGTTCGTACTTGTGTCAGGTCATTTATTGCACTCATCGCAGGTTGTCTTGTGATTATGCAAATGATTTAGGTTGCAGGCTGTTCCTTTTATTGGAGTACCCCTGCGAAGCACATAGGCTGAGTGAGTGGTGCAGGGGGGTATGAGCAGTGCTGATGGAAGAGCGCCATGATTTTGAAGGTTGTTTTTCCAAGAATAAGATGTCACATAAGGCAGATTTTCAAAGGAATTAGCATTGTGAAGATAACAGAGCTTATTTCAAGGGAAAATGTCAATTTCCATAGATATGCGAAGTTTGATGATGATTGAGGAAGGATTGGTGGAGTGAAATGATAAACAACAAAGTCTGGAAGATAGCGTTTGATTATATAGACTAGAATGCCCGTTGGATAAATGGAGATTACACAATGAGATATATAAGTTTGGGAAAAGGTGAACAAAGAAGTGATTGTTCGTAGGTTTGAGGCAAAAGTAAAATATATAGTGATATTCGGTGTAATACCATGAAGGCAAAATGACAAAAGTATTAATGATGATAAAAAGCAAGATGGATTTTCAGGAAAAATATTTATTAAAAAAGTAACTACATGCAGGAGAACATCCTAAATTATTGTGTGTCTGGAAAATGTGAGATAAGATGTGAAGCAATAGAAGAGTTGGTGATATAGTTGAGAGGTGAAGTCAATAGCATAAACTGGGGAGTGTTTGAATATGTCGCCATGCTATACAGGGTGATACATGTATTTGATTTGAGCTGCTATGTTAATTACAAGTTGAAAGGAAGCTTTTAGTCCCATTGGAAATGTGAAGTTAATACTTTGCACCATACAGTGTGTATGATAGATACTGTGTATGTGATCAATAGCACTTGGGATATTTTTGATTATATTTTGTAAAAAGTATGTGGAAGTGTGTGATTTAAAATGTGGGTTTTCATTATTCAAAATAGGTGAACATAAACTGTTCATGCTAAAGGAATTAAATGTAAATAATGTTTAAGAATTTTTAGATATGACATTGCTCAGTATTTTATAATAGAGACCAGAAGTATCTAAAAATATGTTGAGGTCGATGACACACTTATAGCAGATGCCACAGAAACTTCCCGACACACTTGGCTAAGCAGAGTGACTGAGACTGTGCTGCCCTCTGGCATTGGAAACTTTCTGGGCAGGAATATTTCTGACCTATTTGACATAGTTCAGTAGAGGAGGATGTTGTTGGTGGAGGTGAAAGGTGTGAAATGAAGATAGATTTCAGGGGGAATGAGGAGGTTTTGGAGGATGGCATTCCTTATTTCAAGGGAAAATGTCAATTCCTGCCTGTTTGCCAAGTTTGGTGTTGATTGAGACAGGGATGGAGGAGAAATAAGATAAACAACAGAATTAGAAAGATGTGCAGTTATGTGATGGATGTGATGGATGATTATATAGATATAGGGTTGTTTAATCATCACTGACAACACCATGGGAACTGCAACCCTGTGCAGCATACAGATGGTCTACTACTGTAACAGACTACTTGATTAAAGAAAAACCCTTTTTTTGTGCTTTTGGGAAGAATGTAGGGAAAAGGGGACGGCGTAATTTGTTGCCTTTCTATGCAAAATTTGACATTACTGGGTTGAGGATATTCAGGCCAATAATTTGCTAACTTGTCAATTAGATTTCCAAGGTTGCTCTGAAGGATGCTAAATGCAATTGGGTATTCCATTTATAAGTGTGAGCATTCCTTAAAACTTGTCAGAGATGGTTGGCTCTACATTCTCCTGTATCATTTTATGTTCTCGCTGGCCACTCCCTGGTAACTGCAACCCTGAACCATATACAAAGGGGTCTACTTGATCAAAAAGTAGATTTCTTTTTGGCTCTCGGTAAGCTGTACATAGGCCTACAGAAAATTTGCTGGACAGCAATATAAATGGAATACATACCATTCCATTCTACAATGCAGCATGTCTTTCTCAGAATGTACCAGACATATGCCATAAATGTTCAACATAATAAATTATGCATAAAAAGAATTAACCCAATCACCATCAAAAATCCAACTGGTGATAGTAAATATAGACAAGACGCCATGATACGGCTGCTCTCCTAAATGACTCTTGAAGTTTATGTCTCAGTAAGTGCCAGTAACTAAATTGTTCCACTGTTGTTTATATTCCTGAAAGTGCTTTTTGCCATCAACCGCAAAGTGACATGACAATATTCAATTTGTAGTTCATTATTGTTCTACAATGTATTTTTGCATAGAGTAAATACATTGAAGTATGAGCTTATTTCTTCATGAACATCAAAGTTGTGTTTCTTCGAAGCCATTTTGAATCTAACTATAGACCTGTAAGTATTTTACCAGTGGTCTCCAAAGTATTCGAGAGGGCCATATGTGACCAACTGGAACGTTACTTTGAAAATGTCTTCCATCCCATGCTTTCAGCCTTTAGGAAAGGCTTTAGCTGTCAAAGTACCCTTATAGCCCTCACTGAAGAGTGGAGGAGAGCCTTGGATAGAAATCAGAAAGCAGGAGCCATACTCATGGATCTATCCAAGGCTTTCGATTGTGTGCCCGCCGACCTGCTACTAGAAAAACTGAGAGCCTATAAACTAAGCGATGGCGCAATTGAATTAGTCAAAAATTACCTCTCAAATCGCAAACAATGCGTTAAAGTTGGAAACTGTACTAGCACAGTCAAAGAAATCCTTAAAGGAGTGCCCCAAGGCTCCATTTTAGGGCCTGTAATCTTTAACATCTACATCAATGACATCTTATATTTCACTGACAGGGCATCTCTCATAAATTATGCTGATGACAATACGCTGAGTTTCTGTCACAGCGATCTAAGTATTATCAAACAGACTCTGGAATATGAGTCTCAAAATATGATTGAGTGGTTTGGATGCAACAAGATGCAGGCCAACCCCCAGAAATTTCAGGCGATATTGATTGACAAATGTAAAAATTCTGAAAGTGTTGTTTTTCATATTGATGGTGCTGATATTGCAAGTGAAAAATCGGTAAGGCTACTGGGAGTTACCATTGATTCTAGCTTAAGCTTTGATGAACATGTTAGCAAGCTTTGTATTAAGGTCTCGCGACAGATAAATGTTTTGTCAAGATTAGCTAAGTACTTAACTCTCGAGGGTAGAAAGTCAATCTACTTCTCTTTCATCATGGCAAATTTTAGTTTCTGCCCAATAGTGTGGCACTTCTGCTCTAAGTCAAATTCAACAAAATTAGAAAAATTGCATTTCCGAGCCTTGAAATTTGTATATAAAGACTTTAAGAGTTCATACGAACAACTGCTTGGAAAAGGCAAACACTGTACTTTAAATTTACAAAGATTAAGATTAATTGCCTTAGAAACGTTTAAGATTTTGAATGACATTTCTCCAAAATATCTCCACGATTTGATTAGCAAGGTGGACTCGGGCTACTCCCAACGACGGCAAAATGGATTGAACGTCCCGAGGACAAAGACTGTTAAATATGGCACGAACAGTTTCAGGGCACTTGCCCCAAAAATTTGGAACAATTTGCCAAAACACATTCGGAACGAAAACTCTTACCCGCTTTTCCGTGGTCTAATAAACCAATGGGACGGCGAAGACTGCAAGTGTGCTATGTGCCGATAGGTTTTAATTTGTTAATTTTCTGTGATATGTGTCAGTTTTTAGTCTCCAGTCATGTTTTTTAGTTACGTTTTTATTTACTTCTACTTATGTTATTCCTGTTAACACAATGTCGAATGTAAAAGCCTGTGGCTTGTGTTTTTGTCTTTGTCCCTGTATGTGCCGACTATAAATAAAATTTATTTGATTTGATTTGATTTGATTTGTTAAACTGAGGCCTGTGGCATACACCATCCAGCATTCTTTGCAGAGGCAACTGGATGATACTGGAAATCCTGAAAGAATGCAGGGCATCAATACACTCTAAAAAATTTCAGACAAAATTGGTTTTTTAGATTCAAAATGGTTTTTTGAAAAACCATTTTGAATCTAAATAACCAATTTTGTCCCGACATTGTTTAGAGTGTATCATGCTCGCCAGTTTCCTGATTAATCATCATCACACATCAATCACCAGAAAATGGAGAATGCAAAGGGCATGACAAGTTGGGAACTTGGTTTTTATTGTAGCATAGTTGCTCAATTAGTTTTTTATATAGATTTTATGTCGTACAAAATCTTAATACTTGCAATATATCATTGAATTTATTTTTTGTGTATTTACTGATTCAATACGACTTTAAATAAAATTTCTATACTATCTATACTTCCAGGCATTGCATGAAATTGATCATATATAACAATACAACAATAAAAAGCTTCTTATACAGGTGCAAGTTCAGTGAAAATGTATTGTATCCACAACAGATTCCAAATTAAGGGGAACATTATAACCGGTAAACATGATATGCAAAAAAAATAGTATTAGTTCATACAGATTTTGGCACTAGTCATAATAGCCAATTAAGTGTCATCTTCGTCATATTAACATGGGAAACATAGAGGTTGTTTGATTAGTTATGATCGAGAGAAGGCCATTTGATTAGTCATAACTGATTCAAGAGTAAAAATCAGAAGTATATTCCTTTCTTTTAGTTTTACCTGCCACCAACAAGCTGGTATATAGTCTTAAATCAATTACAGTAGACGAATATCGAGTGCTTACAAGAAAAGCTCTTGCAGGCAGTCAGTGATGTCAGTCCCATTACTTGGCATGTTAAATGTCAGTGCTTTGTATCTTGAATCAGAAAGGTGTGACTGACTCATAGCCCATACATACCATGTAATTACCAATGACCTCACATGGATCTCTATGAGTAATAAGCCTGTAAGTGCTTGGTGGCCAACCCAGTCCCAAACATTTCACAGTTTTAAAAAACTGTAATAATCAGTAGAACCTGTATAATTCGAATAATTGTTTCTGATTTGAAACAAAAGAAACACCTGCACAATGAAGTGGACAGTTATACAAAACTGATAAAACAAATCATTAAATTTGATGAAGTGTTGAGATATTTTGCAACAAAAAAGCTTGTCCACAAGAATTCTGGGATGAGTACACATCTTGCTGCAAACAACAAATGTTGGGCATTTATTTTTTGCATGGGTATGGGCATCCTCCCCACGCAAGCCCTGCTAAAATGGACAGGGCTTTCTGCTATTTCCAATCTCTTCTGTGATTGGCTGCTTATTTAGGTCATAAGCATTTTGCAGGCAGATTTAGTCAGATTATGGACACTTGGAGGATTACTGGCAACTAAGAAAAACAGTGTAAAACAAGCAAACTTTTAAACATAATTCAATGGAATTTTCGGAACTGTGATAGCACCTTTCAACAATACACAATTTCTCCATTTGTAACTGTGTGAAACAGAAGGAACAAATTTCAAACAGTGATTAAGTTAATTAAGTATTCTGAATAAGCAAAGGTTATGGGCCATTTTGTCATGGTATGACTTGGGATGATGGGGTATGGGGGGTGAGGGGGGGGGGCGAGAGGTTGACTTTTGACTTTGAAAGACTTGTGGGAGATTTTTTTCTGGGAGGAGGGATGAAAGTGTGTACATGTGTCTTTTTTTTGGGGGGGGTGATGGGCTTGAAGGTGAGCCTTTTTTAATTCGGCGATGTGGGAGTTTGAATGAAAATTTGTGTATTTCTTTGCCAGGGGGGGTATCACAGTTATTATTAAGGGGGGTACCATTTTATTCTCAGGTGAGCGGGGGTTGATACTGTTTTTATGGAGAGGTGCTCGCAAACTTTTTTTTTCAGAGAAGGCATTGGGTTGAAGATGCGTGTGTTTTTGTTGTTGTTTTTTTTGGGTGGTTGAAACTGAAAAATAGCAATGAAATTGGACATATTGTGAATAAATGAGACATTTTTGTTGAAGATCGCAGCATGTCAATTGTCAGAGCATTGAGTTAGAATTGTGACTCGTCCTGTGCACTGCTTCTGACTCACAAGCTACCTCTTCTATTCTTTATCATAGCAGTGATACACATCACAAGGTTTATATACACATCATTGGGTGACCTATGAGTCAGTGAAAATACAGCCGTTTTCAATGCTGGAGATAGCAACAACACCTCCAATGACATCACACTCTGAAAACAGCTGAATGTAAGGCATTTGTAAGCACTTGAGATTCGTCTACTGTAACATTGAAAGCATTCAGTATGATAATGACAAATCCAAATGCCATTTACGCAGTGCAACAGTCCTACTCTTTTTGCAGTTAGAGACTGTAATATTCTGCATAAATCAAGATAATCAGTGATGCCAAATAGGGTGACTTACAGCAATTTACAAGAGTAGCAAAAACTCCATTGTGGATTGCATGCGATTCTCCAAGGACATTTATCATGTATCTGTCAGTGGCACCAGGACAGCCTTTCCAGACTGTCTGGTCCCTATGATTAACGTTTACAGTCTGTCACAGAAAAAAGTAGCATGAATAGATTTGGTGGTATCTAACACAATCACTATAGAAAATAGCAGCAAAAATGAGATTGCTGTCTTCCAGTTGAGCAACGCACAAATCAAGCTAAGGGAATTAACCACTGGAAGAAGAAGTATAGCTAGCATAAAAGTGTGTGAATAATTAGGTTCCAGACATAAAAACTGTGATTGCATCTCTTAGATTGTATTCATTTTCTATAGCTTATCATGCGATACAATGACGATAATTCATTTCGAGACTGGAAATGGATGGCAAGAAAAAAAAGTTGGATGCTCATTTGGTATGAATGCAAAAAAAAGTCTCCAAGATTGTGATTTCAAATAAGCCACAACCTTATATATCATACAAATCAGGCATCCAATTTTCCACCTTATTACACCTCTATAAATGTGAACTATAACATCGTTCAGAGCACAGGTTCTTTGAAAAGATAGTTTTGAAATATAGCAGCACAAGTTCACAATATCAACCGGACAATGTCTTAAAATATGATATTTCTCTTTAAAAAAAAACCAGAATCAGTATGAGTCCTAAATAAATAACAATCTCGCAAGTCCTTGACTAAAGCACCCCCTGTAGGAACTTTTCAGAATGACACTTCAATTCTGAAATGAGAAACTTTACTTGGAACTAGGACCCGGAACTTTTTTACTGGCATATCTGTATAGTCCTTGTCAGGACTCAACAATCTGGAACATGTCGCGCTTTGATCCATGTTGTATTTTTTATCATAACATTATGTGCAAGTCAAGTTAATGTGATTTTAAGAATATTGTCTGCGTCGTCGCAAAAATTTGTGTTAAACTCTGAATTTTGCTCGGAAAAAAATTGGGGCAATTCTTAGACAACATGGTGAAATTTTCTGAAATATTTCTTATAAAATGCTGAATTCTAAGGGTCCGAACCATTGAGATATTGTTTGCTACATTTTGAAATGTATAAAACTCCAATTTTCAAATTGTCCTGTAAAATTAAAAGTAGTGTTGCAGCGCTAATATTTCGGCTATTATCATCTGTTTGGCCATTATTTAAAATGGTGTCTTCTATTTTAGTGTAACTTGTTGGTAAGATCATATTTTACTACAAAAACTGAAATGTGATAAACAAGTCAAAAGGCAGACAGGAAATGGTCACAGCTGAATTATTTTTGGCACAAAGACACCAGTTGATCTAAGGATCGATACCATATAATTTGTTTTGTCCAAAAGAAATTCTTTGCAAAAATTATAAGCCAAAATCAAGTGTTGCGTTTCTTTTGCTGGTGATTGTATAACTGAAGAATGTTTGTAAATTAGCTTTTTAGCTGTTCTTGTATCCTAGGTGCACTTGGATACAAACAGACAATTGTTCCAGAATAGTGAATGAACTGAACCAGTTAAGCATATCACATGTCATATCAATATGCATATCAAAGAAGCAAATTTGTCAGCTACATGAAGATAAAAGTATCTGGAAAACTCATCCAAATTAATTTCAAATCAGAACATGTCAAAATGCAATAATTATGCTTATAATAAAAGGTTTTTCATCTGTGAATATATTTTTTTATGAAGGCACACATTGGGCAGGTGATATTTCAAGATCAAAGAAAGAAGCCTTACCATTTGAAAAAATAACACTACTCTATTAATAATGTACTTATCGTATGCATCACTCTGAAGTGCAATTGATGAGAGTGTAAACAAACTTTGACATATGACAAATGCTAGAGACATTGTCAAAGGGGGCATGAAAGATAAATATGCATTGTTGTCCTATGCATCATTTACCACATGAGTTTCATGAATGAGTGACTAATATATGATTCCACGTGGGATGCATTTTCTACACTTGTATCTTCTGGTGACGAGGTAGGACAGCAGGAGAGCCAAACCAATTATCTGCAATTGAGGTAAGAGACTCCGCATCCAGTACAGCAAATATTGTTACCAAAGCTTTTTAATCTTATTAAGAACTGTTGTCTTATTTAATTTCTAAAAATGTAAGGTAAAGTATTGATGGTAGTAATAAATATAACATACAGTCATATACACAATATGAATTAGTCAGAATGCAAATGACTAAAACATTTTTTCTTTTTCCAGGATTGCCAGAACGAAACCATGAATCTATTAACACCATTGTTTTTAATAAGTATGTTTAATGGCATTATTTTGCAAACATATAAAAAGCAAAATATGGGTCTCACAACCATCCCTACGGATATCCCTCTTGATACAACCAAACTATTCTTAGGTAAAAATGCAATTACAAATATCTTTGGGCATGAATTAATGAATTTCACATCTTTAATTTATTTGACATTGGGAACTAACTTAATATCTTCTATTGCCCCAGATGCATTCAATAATTTACAAAACCTTGAAGAGCTTATTCTGACAAAGAATAAATTAACAATTATAGTATCAGGAACATTCAATGGTTTATCTTCCCTACAGAAACTGTTGTTAAATAAAAACAGAATTGTATCAATAGCAGATGATGCCCTGATTCTACCCATGCTCACTGAATTCAAAGCCAGTGTTAATAGACTCACTACGCACCCTAACATTTCAAGACTGCCGAACCTAAAATCAATCGACCTTAATGCAAATAGTCTAACTGTACTGCAAAATAATACCTTTGAAAACAACCATATACTGGAATATATCTCAATGAGGTATAGTAAAATTCAACAGTTTCCTCCACTAGGCGCTATTTGCAGAAGTATAAAGACCTTCGATATGAGAAACAATAGACTAACTAGTCTAGCTGCTAATGCTTTCATGGGATGCAATCAACTGAGTCACCTTTTTTTGACAGTAAATAGCCTAACATCCATTGAATGGATAGCATCTCTTGGACCTAAACTACAAGAATTACTAGTAGGCAAAAACCTTTTATTGGGGTATATAACTGAACATAACTTCATCAACATGAGTGGAGTGAAACTTATTGACATGTCAGATAACCAAATTGAATCATTCTCCACTAAAAGTTTGGAATACATGCCTAATCTAGATACACTTAATCTGAAGAACAACAGGATATCGTTCATCGATGACCCTTTTCCCTGGTGCTCTGGATCAGCATGCCAGTCTCTGAATATCCAGCTTGATGGCAATAATTCAACTTGTGACTGGAAGTTCTGCTGGGCAAAGTACTTCTCTGGTATAAACCTTGAAAGAGATGGATGTTTCGCGAAGGACTGGTCTAATGTAACATTTGATGACTTACGCTGTGAGAGTAAGTGCTTCAACCATTCATTTTTTACAGGGAGTCAGGGCTCACTATGAGGTGATAAAATATATGTTATTCCATCCATGTATTGAAAATTTGATTACTTCAAGGAAAAATGACAATCGTTATTACGAATCCTTGAAATTGTTAGCCATGCAAACTTGCAAGCTATATTAATGAAACATACAGACAAAATTAGGTGTTAAATCTAACATAATATGAACTTAATCATCCCATTTTCCTACGGATGCGTCAATTACATCTGAATTCAGCAACAAAATAAGAGAGGGTGTGACTTTTACACCGTGTTTGCTAAAGCTTGATGCATTTAAAAATGATTTTAAAAAACTGTGACCAACAACAGACTGAGTGTCAGAAGCTTTGACACTTAAATTTCACACTAGAGGTCATGCCAGTTCAGTTATTATGCTATTACAATTTTCTCTCTCAGTCTATTGACACAATCTCTCGCTCTTTTTTGTGTTTTGTTTTTCAGTTCAGTACATCATGTTCAAGAAACCCCAGGGACACTATTCCGCATACTTTAAGAGTCACATTGCATTTAGTTCTAACTACGCAACATACATGGAAGAGGACATTCTTGAAACAGGATGTGCAGAATGGTGTCTTGAACAAGAACCTTGCAAATATTACCAGTATGGTGACTTCAGTAACTGCACCATATGGAATTGAAGAAGAAATAAGGTGACCTGGGTAACTGCACCACATGGACCTGAATAAGAAATATGGTGACCTGTATAAGTGCACATTACATGTATAGTGACTTAAATAAGTGCACCATATGGACCTAATTAATAAGAATATGGCGACCCTTGTAAGTGCTGATAATGGTGACCTGGGTAACTGCACCACATAGACTGGAAGAACCATTATGGTGACCTGGGTAACCACTCCATGCGGATATAATTATGATCAATCAAAATCACAACCAAAACTCTGTATTGTCTCTTTTGATGAAAGTTTGCAGATTTTTTTGGTCATACAATAAAGACTAAAATAAAGGGTCATATTCTTTTTCATATTTAACAGTCATAGACAAGACTTTGTGAAACAGCTGCTCTCGCAAGTAAATGGGTCATATATCACAATTCTGTGACCGTTGAGATTTTTAGTACCCCACCCTTAGGTTTCAAGAGTATTTTTAGTACCCCCCCTCGACGTAACCCTTTTTTTCTGTGTCTCAACTATAATATGGGTTTTATATTTACTCCAAGAATGGGATAATTTGATTGCGATCCACAGTCTCACATATAATGCATGTCGACAGCAGGTTGAATCTACATTATTAATATATCATAAGAAGAAACTCTTTTGTATACATAGATTCACTTGTGAATTTTCTGAAGATCAAATAATTCACCAACAGCAAAGGGACTAACTCATTCAATTACTAATTGGTCATGGCCAAGCTAAATAACTGGTATAATGCCCTGGCCAAAATAGCTTGGAGTGGCACCAATGTTGAACAAGAGTAGGAGCCATGAGGAATCGGAAATTAAAAGGGCCCTTCACCATTCACAAGTTTTACGCTGTGAACTGCCAATATTTGGATGGGAGATCTTCTGAAATTGTTTAAATATTTGGTTTGGTGGCCGTCAACTTGGCCAGGATCAATGAACTTCGACCAATGAATATAAAAAGGTTTGCAATGTGTGATGAGAATTCACAAGAACATTTAATGTGAACTTTTTTCTGTAGTTATCAGAATTCATTGTTGGTTGGAGCCAAAATACAAAAACAAACTTAAACTAAAAACACACAAAGAATGTTTCTTGGAGGCCGGTTAACTCTCTTCCAGCTGCAGGTGTCTTAAATATCAATAACTGATGTAAAATTAGTGTTTCCAAAGAGTCTCGATTGACACCTCTCGAGAATGGTCATGGTCTAGTGCATGAGAATCGAGAATTTCTCGAGAAATCTAGGACACTGTCCAGCCATTGGCACAATTATAAAACAAGAGAGATTTAATCTTGCCATGGATCGCATTTTTTGGCTTTTATGATATCTTTTATAGTTTTAATGTTAATCTGTGTGTTTTGTTTCCTATAAATCACAGCTAAACATCCAGATATTACACAATTTTAAAACATTTGTACTAGTTCAACTTCAGCATTTATCAGGTATACAATGGGGATTATCATCAACAGATATTTAAATTGAACAATGGAGCAAGTACAGAATAACAATAATATCAAGCAAAACAAAACAACAATCCAATGTTTTGTAACCGTTACAAACATAAACATATGAACACCATGTCAAACAATGATCAACACTTCAATTCTCGAGACTCGCTCGGGGAGACGAGAAAATCATGAGTCGTTGTTGATCTTGAGACTTCTCGAGAACTCTCGCTCTCATTGGAAACTGTATGTAAAATGTACTATTCAATAACTGGAAATGAGAGTTGAGACTGTATGCTTAGTTTGAATGAGATTTGTCAGATAGGGCGACCCACAAAGTTCGAACAAATAGTAACAGAATGCTTCAGGTAATATCTTTCTCTGCTTTGCTGAAATGATCTTGCAGTGCATGCCGCTAAAAATGAGGGGACTGTGAAAATTGTACTTCGTGTCTCACGACAGGCGGAAGACATGCCGTCATCTTATTTTTGATATAGGAACCACCGAGGCTGCTTGATAGGTCACTGGCAAGAAAAGGCTTTCAGATTTGTCATAACAATGATCAACACTTTTAAGTGTTTTAAAGAAGCGTATTCATAATGCCACAGTAATCCTTGTATGTCAGTTACCAACAAGCAGTACTAGTCGCTGTAAATCAGATATGATACTGATCATAACACTCTGTTCTCATTCGACAAAACAAATTTATTGGCTGCAAACTAGTTTTCTTTTTGGTCATTGTCTTTCCTCTGTTTTTCTTGTTTTCCTTCTGTTGTGGATTTTTTTTTAACTTGTAAGGTGATTTTACTGTTTGGACCAGATAGTTTGCATTCCTATAATAATATGTATCTTAAGAGACATCCATCACTTTTGTCTAATATGGCTATGATGCCATATATCATTTATCATGATCCTTTAGTAAGCAATAATAATGACAATTGTCTAGTGATGCTTTATGGAACAATCTTTGTGATATTTATTTCTCCTGTATCTCCTTGATCATTGTAAATTATAGAGTGGCATTGATACTGACATGTAATTTTAGCAAATAAAAGATGGTTTCTTCCTGCAAATTTCATCGAACTTCTAATCTTAGACGGATAATATTACTGAGGTTAATAAAACTAGCATTAAGACAATATAATATTCGCGCAGCGAAACGGCCACAGGCCGTTTCGCAAAGCAAAACTTAGCACAAGAAAGGTTTCAAAATTCTGTGCAGTGATGGTCTCAACATCAATGGTCGACAGCAAGAAATTAGGTCAAGTGGGACCAGCTTCTTATCAATGATTTAGTTTCGAATTTAACAAAACATGACATATTCATATTCAAAAGTGTCTTAAAAATTCTATATTCTCCAGTAATGTTCCCTGAATCTATAATTTTTATTGAATAGTCAATTATAAGAATTGAAAAGCTTAATTATATTAATTATATTATTAACATTCATTTCATTTCAAAACAAACAACAAGAAAACATAACAAAATTAAAGTTACATAATTTTTGTCAACTGATGATTATGTAACAGTGAGCAATTAATCTACATGCAGATCATGTTATTGTTTTTGTTATCAGTATTATGTAATATCAACAATCTAGCATAGACTTTAATTTGGCAGCTTTCAGTGTTGTCTTCCTTTTTACTATTTAGCTCATTATTTATCAATTTTATTCATCCTCAATCCTATTTATTTGCTATCCTATGTATGTATGTATGTATGTATCTATCTGTCTATCTATATATTCTTTTTTAAATCTATTTTAAATTATCTTTCCAATAGTTTCTAGAATAGTAAATTTCTGTCTATCTTTTAATATATCCCTCCTTCAATTTCTCTGAAACAGTAACATAACTGCGCGAATTTCATGGCTGTGCCATTTACATATTAATTATGAAACCAAATATGATACCAAAAAATAATTCATTACAATTACATATCATCAGATACCTTGGGTTACCAATGGGGTTTTGGCATACACATTAGCTGACTGGCAAAAACTTCACTGCAGATTGGATGAGATTCTCCACAATCGCATCATTGGACTGTAGCACTAGGACAGCCTAGGAGGGAGGATAGCTCAGTTGGTAGAGCATCGCGCTCCTATAGTGAAATGCTGTGCCTGCATGGGTCAGCCTCTCTATGAGTCTCTATGTACTACACTTCAACCTCTCTATTACGACCACTAGTTGTTCCAAGCCAAGGTGGCCGCATTAGCGAAGTGGCCGTAATGCAGAGGTTGTCAATTTCCTTGAAATGGCCACTAGGGGCCGCCACTACGAAATGCCATAATTGGGGGCGACTATGCTGCCACTAGGGGGTGCTGGCTGACTGACGAACATGGCACTGTCCTTTCTGACACAAAAGCTGTGAAGTGCAATTTATTTGGTCTATAGAAATTAATTTAGAATAGTCTTTATTTTCTTTTATTGTAATTATATTACGAGACAAGTTAAGAGTCCACAAGTTAAGAGTCCACAATTATGATCATATCACTTTTAAAATCCGTATTCCTGACTTTAATATTGCTCCGAGTGGCCCTCCTTAACAGCAGTATCAATGCAAGCTATCTCCTTCTTTAACTTATTAATCATACAAAATTCAGCCTTCATTCGTCTGTTTATTAAAAGCAAAGTTAAAAAAAAAATCCAAATTAAAGTATGATAAAGACAGATTCAATATAAAGACATGTTAAGTGAATGGAGTACAATTAAGATAATACCAGTTGGCAGATTTCAATTGGTGGCTTATAGCTCGAATCGCTAATTGCATTTAAGAAAGCTTCACAGTCCACACTTGCCCTTCAATGCCAATTAGGAACAAAACTTGAGTTGCTTGACCCCAATTTATGCAATTATGCTTTTTGATATATATCTCGATTGACAATAGCATAGAGCCTTCAATTGGCTTGCTGGTTTTCCAATGGAGTAAAGCTAACAAGCGGACAGACAGCACGTCGCCGATGTGCATTTCTGTTTGATACAAAAGTATCAGGTGCTTGATACAACACTGGTCGTATTAGCTGAGGTCAGAATGACCATTTTGTACACTGGAAAGTGCCCGTAATTGCGAGTTGGCCATAATAACGAGGTGCCCGTAATAGAGAGGTTTTATTAAGCATAAAAGACAAGTAAAATATTTGGTTCCAGGCCTTTGTGGTCGTAATGGCGAGGTGCCCGTATTAGAGAGGTGGTCGTAAGGTGAGGTTGGAGTGTATAAATAACCCCCACTTGTCCAAGCCCAAGGGATGTTAAATAGAGGCGGGTTGAATCCAATGTTCTATACTGGGGCAACTAAAAGACTCTGGACATCCCTGAATTAATAGGGTATGTACCAGACTCACAGCCTTGCCATCTCTCATA
Organism: Platynereis dumerilii; assembly: GCA_026936325.1. Taxonomy (NCBI): domain Eukaryota; kingdom Metazoa; phylum Annelida; class Polychaeta; order Phyllodocida; family Nereididae; genus Platynereis; species Platynereis dumerilii. The sequence continues at coordinate 32,870,620 of JAPTHN010000006.1, forward strand.
TACATATATCATACGGCGATCGCCACACTACATAATTGTAAACATAATGACGGTGTGAGGTTCATATTAAGGAAGAAGAAGGGGCCTTTCCTGACTGTCTGGCTTCGATAATTTACCTTTACTTTAATTGGCCTTTTTGCATTTGGGGATATCTGAATCTAACACAATCACTGCAGAAAACAGACAAAATAAGATTTCTATCTCCAGTCGAGTAATGCGCACATCAAGTTGAGTGAATGAACTATAGGAGAGGTTGTACGGCCAGCATAAAAGTATGAGAGTAATCAGACTCCAAACATGAAATACGGTGATTGCATCTCTCAGATTGTATTAACTTTCTATAGCTTACCATGTGATACAATGATGATAATTATTCATTTCTAGACTGCCAACGGATAGCAAAATAATAAATCTGTATGATCATTTTGTATGAATGGCAAACGATACATAGTCCCCAAAATGTGATTTAAAATAAGCCACAGCATCGAATATCAACCAAAAAGACATCCACTGTTTCCACTTTATCTTACCTAGAAGAGATTAGTTTCGGCTCTAACATGTACAGTTTTTGGAAAGCAAGCTACAATACATAATGGCACATGTTCATAATATCAATTTGCCAACTTGATGAAGCAAAATCCTGAGACTGACTTGGCTCAACATTTTCTACAGAAATGTTTTAATATTGGGTTTCGAAACGCTCCACTGGTCTAGGTCTACTTTAAAAACATAAATTAAACTTTTGAAGAGCAAAAGCATGCTGTGATTTCCTTTTATGCACTATCCGATAAAGGACATGAAAACATATTATTAGATCAGATACTATTCTACAAAAAGATGTATGAGCTCACTTAAAGCATGGGTTGCACTAATGAAGAGAAGATCACGGTAGTCTAGCATTTAGGCAACATCATATCTCCCTTGGTGGGCAGCTCGAAATTACATGGTGCCATAAAATGAAGCGGCCTCACCCATAGTGTTGACATCCACAACCCAAAGGTGCCAAATGTTTTAGCAAGGCTGTGTATAATGAGAAGTCCGGTGATGTACAGATGCTAACTTGCAAGATTTAGAGTTCTGAGATGAGTTTGGTAATGTCACACATGCCAGGAAGAAAAAGGAGTTTTAGAAGCAGCAATTCAATGCAAACTGCTTAGAAGTGATTTCACATTAATTTTTGTATCAGCATTTCAGCCAACGATGAGATAGTTCTCACACACAGTGTGGTTTGAATCTAACGCATTGAGGACAGACATACATTATAATAAAACACACTCAGAGTGGTGAATAAAAAGTATTTACCTTTCACAGTTATTATTTGTGTTTGCAACATGAGATTAGGATAAAACAGTCGTAGAATATATAGGCATATTCAAGGTGTAGCACTAAAGAGAAACTCATTTTCTTTGTAATCTTCTCAAAAGCATCAGTTCGAGGCTATGCATTCCACTCACAGAAATAAAATTATTTGTGAAGCAATGAATAATTCAATTAGGCTATTTAAATGGCTTCCTCTTAATGCAATTACTTATCGGCAAAACAATAAAGACAGCAAAATGTCAACGGACAATTTTCATTAATTGAAATGTTTTTTGCAAAGCGATGGACAGAATTTCAAGTGTCTTAATGGACAAAGCTCTTTAGTTTTCATTATTTATGAGACATTTTTAGGGGAGAAATTTGTAAAATTCAATGAAATGTCAAAACTTGATCACAAAATGATTAATGATGTTACCGTGACACAACTAAAATACCTATAGCTTCGAATTCCACATAGTGAAATGCAATTAGGCTCTAATGTGGAAAAATGGCCCTTTTATTATTGGCAACATCTAAGTGCTTCCTATGTGAAGCTATTGCACTAATCAAAAGGCCTCAATTGTTCAGATAACTTGTTGAATTGAAAACATGATTGGATTGTCCCCAAATGTGTTTTGGAATTAAGTGTCGTTAAAAAAGTGATCTCTCCACCATTGACAATCAAAATGGGAGATCTTTGTTTTATATGTGTTGATGGGTGGTACCAGGCTGCAGTTTGATGTTGAAATGTTTTTTATGCTCTATATCTATGAAAGAATCATAAACAAAACTGCAAAATAGCAGTGACAGTGTTGTTAGCACATTTCAAAAGTTTTGCTCATAGACTAAAAGTAACTTATTATAAAGTAATCTAATTTGTAATAATCTCAATCTATCAGTAACCTTACTCTCACAAGTAATATTTAGCATGACTGGATGACTTTTCAGAAAAAGTAATCAGTAACTAGTTTCTTTGAACAAGTAAAGAAAACAACATTGAGTCTGGGGGAACTACATTAAATTGCAAAAGGGATTTTATGTTCTGTATGACTCCATAACAAAGCTATGAGAAACAGTAACTAAGTTTTATGATTGTTATATTTTATATGCATGGATAGTGACTCATTATGACTCAGCTTGAAAAGCAGTTAAATTGTTGTATGTTTTAGGCAAGCTAATTGACTCGGATATTGCTCTGGAATTTGCACTGATGGTGCCAAAACACTGCCCATGCCGTTTGATGCGATATTGCATAGCCAACCTTGCTTGGAGTACCCTTGGACTGTAAACACTGAATTGCTGAGCTGCCAGCTCAAACTACTGTGTCAATCATCCATTTGTGATATTTCGAAAAAAGGCAGTGATGGAAATGGAAAATTTCGTCGGAGGAGCTCTCAATTTGTGAGGCAGCGGCTCGTCACTCAAAATTTTGAACAGGGAAAGAATTCTTCCACCAGCGCATAATTATGGCTAAAAACACCATGAGGACTGAAAAAGTAACATGATAATTGTAAATTCACCTCTGGTCATTGGGGGAGCTGTAACTGGGTACAGCTCTCCATGTTTTTTGGTCAAGGGAGCTCAGCTTCCCCAAACTCCATCCCATTTCCATCACTTAAAAAAGGTATTTGAAATGTGTCAGAACTAATCAATCCAACCAATGACACTGTTAAGAGTTATTCAAGACATTAGCGAACTGCTACGGTCGATTAAGCTGTAGCATTCTTAACCAACATACTTGCACATTTAGCTGAGAATACAAAAAAAGAGATAAGGCTTAGGGTTGCTGTATTGTCTAAGAACAGATTAACAGGAAACAAGAAAACCAGGAGGCCAGCTGATCTGGTGGGACCGGACATTGGGGACAGTTGGACCATGAATGTGGAATCATTTATCTTTGTTTGTGGCAGCTGCGCCATGTTAAGGTATACATTTGTTTTGTGAATTGACAGTTTACTACGCAACTGCAACTGTGAAACTTCCTAAAACGATATATCAGTGGCATTCCAAAACATAAATAATGTTATGAAATGTTGTACAGTGCACAAAAAAGTAGAGGCCAAAATTAATGTCCTGCGTATTCACAATACACTGTTTTGATGGTCCAAATAGCCCCCAGGCGCCATTAATTTTGCTTTGTGCAACAAAGTTAGATGTTCCTTGTGGGAGTTTCGAACTTTAATTGAATATTCCAGTTCATTTGCTACAAAAGGGCAATTCAATTGTACATGCTAATCATATATGCAGCATTCAGCCAAACACAAGTATTTTCACAGACAACATAATCCAAGGGTTAATTCTGTACAAAATGTAATTTGGAAAGTTTTCTTGCTCATTGAACTTGCAGAGGCAAACATCAGCCACATTTAGTTGGCTATTTATTGGAAGGCATAACATTAATCATAGAGGCAAACAGTCCCATTTGCTCAACTGCAAAACAGTATTTTCTGTCATTTGTGCTCTTACCAGACATAACTCAAAAAGTTTCAGCCTACAATTAATATAGGGGGAACACACATTGGGACGCGGGGCACTGTGGGATGGTGGGGTTTTCTTGGATACTGGCAAGGTATATGATATGGTAGTGCCATCATATCTTGTAACTTCACATCCTGATGTTTCCATGTTTTTATAGACAAATTACAGCCACATGCAGAAGTATGGCGAGTAAAAGTTTGTTTTCCTACTACTAAAGTAAATATGGATGGGTTCAATTCGAACCATGCTGTGGACAAATCATGAACAATGAGGTTTTCTCAGTGCTTGTATGAATTTAATACATCGTAACAAACAGTTATGAATTGCTATCGTGATATACACACTCACTGGTGTCCGAGAAATTAGCATTTTGGTGTCAAAGTCATATCGGGGCTCATTGGGACAGTGAATTCGGGGCACATTGGGACGCACTTAATATGGCAGAATTTAAGTGTTCAAGGCAACTGAATGACCTGGGACAGCACACAACAGTTATTCAGGCCACAGTGAATAGAGGTATAGTGGATTACCATGCTCTGTGAACAAATTTGTCGCAAAACACTGTGTGTTACTTACATAGATGTCCGCACCAAGGACAGTCTGTGTTAAATGTATAAACCTGTTTAAAGGTATGAACCTTTGACACTACAAGGTGTTAATGCACTGTATATTGTCTTACGCACTACTTATATGTAATATCTATAGCACATGAAGTGAAAAAATGATTTTTTAATTGATGTCCCAATGTGCCCCGGCTGATGTCACCGGGGCACATTGGGACAGTCATTTTTACGACTCTCTGGCTGCAAAAGGGAAGGTGCAGTCTAGTTTTTTATGCCTTGCATTTAAGCTCAATAGTATTGGTGATATTCATGCAAACTTCTGAGTTCTTCAGTGCTTTCAGCATTGAGCAAAATTAGTAGACGTGAAAAGCGTCCCAATGTGCCCCCGTTCCCCCTACAATTCAGTAGGCTCATATTTCAGTATTATTTTTGTGTCAAATTATTGATTACGGCCTGCAAGCAAGTCTATAAAAGGGTGATCATTTTCACTTCCTGTAAATTCAGTAAATGTTGTCTTTTTGTTACAAGACCATCTTTCTTTGGTATTAAGTGGTCTCCTTTGGAATTGAATTTCCTCACAGAGATGCAAAATACACAGAAATACTGTCAAGTTTAGGATGTAGGTGGTTGCAATAAGGCAAGTGAATATGGGTATTACAAACAGGAACCAATGTACATTTTGTTTGATGTGAATGCATTGAATGAACAAACGATCAATACAATCTGCAGTACATGTGTCTGATGAAATTACGCAAGTTACATATTTCACACCAGTATTAAAACTATTGAACCCAACACTGTGTCCTTAACACATTATCATTGAACTGGGCTTGGAAATCTTTCATGTAAGCTTCATGGAGGTAAAATTGAGCTATGCCATATTTTCAGATATTTTGGCGTCTGACGAAGTTACGCAAAATCCACATAATATGAACCCTAAAGCAGTCTTAGTCCATCCTAAACAGAACACCTGTAGACAGTCTAGATTTCCTTAAAATTATCCCTTACAGACATCTCAGAGGACCCAAAACAGGCCACCTGTTAGAGGCTACAACATGTCAGAATCAGATTGTCAGGGGCCAATAATTTGTTTGTAACTTGTTGATTAGATTTCCAAGGAAATGTGAAGGATGCTAAATGTAATTGGGTATTCCATAAGTGTGAACATTCCTTGGAACTTGTATGAGATGCTTGGCTCTACATTCTCCTATAATGACTGTTTTATGTCCTCATTGGTCAGTCCTTGGTCATATATAAACAGGGCTCAATTGACATAATACAGGCCTGAATATCCTCAACCCAGTAACATCCAATTGTGCATATGAAGGCAAAGATAAGATATAAGATAAGATAAGATAAAACTTTATTTCAAGTTGGTGATGACATAAAAACAATCCCTTTTCCCTGCATTTTCCCCCAAAGCCAAAAATAGGTTTCTCTCTTAAATTTAATCAAGTAGACCATCTGTATGCTGGAAAGGGTTGAGGTTCCCATGGTGTTGTCAGTGACGATTAAGCAGCCCCTTAGAAACCTTGTAGAGACATGCTGCTATATATCTCAGTCTCACAACCACTACAGATGCTGATGTCTGGTAAATACTAAACTGGATTTAGCATTTGTTAATTGTATGCAATAGTTCCAATAGATTGCAAATTTGATCTGGAAGTTGATCCCTCAATCCCCAATGAACACAGTTACCCATCATGATGTGAACGGTGGAGAAGAAAACAAAAGTTAAACCATGTAGTTGAGGGAAGAAGAGTAAAGGATTCGGCAAATCAGTATGCATGCCTTTCCCTTGAATAGCACATACAGGAGTGGAAAACTTTCGGCGCCCAAACAGAAGGGTAGTATTTGTAACATACTTTCGGCGTCCTGACAGAAGGGTACCATTTGTAACACTATCATAGCCCTTGACACTCACTTAGTAGTGAACTACGCATGAAGGAGCTACCTGTATCATAACTGTGCAATCTGTTCTATTTTTGACGTTTTCTTACTTATATTGCAGATCAATGTATATCTCAAAACGGTGGCCATCTTGAATTTATACTAATTTGGGGGTATTCCACTATCTGGATTTCCCATGACTTTTGATATGTCTTTCTTGACATATTTGGGGACCAAATGCCACTGGAACCATTTCTGTTGCAATTTGTTCCGGGTTGCACCCAAAATATTATCATATTATGACTAGACTATAAGGGCCAAGACACCTCGCTCTGCTCGTTGAACCGGTGGCTCTGTCCCATCTATCTAAAAGGCAGAACCAAAGCCATGACATTTGAAAATAGAGAGTGGGATTACCAAAGAGTCAATATAAAAACGTCTGCGTGTATTTGTTGCTTTTCTTAAAGTTCCCAAAGGTATGCAAAGACACTCTGCCAATCTCTTAGATGGACCATGTTTCACCTTATTTCTGTGAAGGTACACTCTAAAAAACGTCGGGACAAAATTGTTTTTTTTTAAATCCACGTTGGTTTTTTGCATAGAAATTTGGTTTTTTAAAAAAACATTTTGAATCTAAAAAACCTATTTTGTCAGAAATTTTTTAGAGTGTAAGGTGCCCCTTGAGGCAGCCCTGTTGCGCAATATTTTCAGTTGTGGTACATAAAATTTAAAAAAGTGAACTGTCCTAGCTTTTTATGTCACCCATTGTAGAATTTGCTTCAGGCCAGTCACCTTTGTTTGCTAAGAAATAACAGTACTTATAGAAAGAGAATATGACTTTGACACCAAATGTCAACAGGGGCGGACTGGCCCTATGGGCCAGAGGGCAGTGCCCTTAGGCCCACCACCTGAGGGGTCCCACCAGCAACCTTTAAAAAAGTTGAATTATGAAAAATGAAATAAAAGCGGTCAAAATCAAATTCTCGGCCTGATAAAAATATCAAAAATCCTTCAAATGAAACTTGCCAAGCATAATCAACAATGAAGGGGCCACTCGAGTATCTCTCAGTTTGGGATCCAGATATGGTCCTCTAGGAAGAGCATTGATACTGTGCTCGGACATTTGGGGGCCCTCCTTGTAGTATATTTTGCTTCAAATTGTCTAGGAGGGCATAGGCCCCATTTGCCCCCCCTAATCCCCTACTGCCTGCTCCTTAATTAACTGTATAAAGGAGGAATGTGTTCCTTAGCATTTACATTTTTACATTTACATTTTTTTGCATAATTGATAATTTGAAATTAGTGATATCATACAAACAAGGGCCAACTCCCTGTTATCGTACAGAAGTTAGCTTAAGGGGCCGACCAGATGACCTTTGGGGGGGGGGGGGGCTATGGATATTTGGATATTTGGTGAAAAAAAAAGATTGTTTTTGACTTGACACTGAAAAAAAAAGTTTGTTTTAGCACATGGAAATAAAAAAAGTTTGTTTCCACATACCTGTATCTAGGTACCATAATGTTAAAATTCCGATAAAAAAGTTTGTCACGAGTGTGCATGCGAAAAAATTGTTTGTCGAAGCACCGCGAACGAAAAAATGTTCGTCTCGGGGGTAAGGTCCATAGCCCCCCCCCCAACTATCGTCTGGTCGGCCCCTAATTTCATGTAGAGTAGGTCGGGGCAAGAAGCCCGGGTTAGGTGAGAGGCCCCCCAGGGTTATATCCAAACTTACATTTTAGGCGCGTCTATCTATTGATAGGATTGAAGCTGAGATGGGGACCATTGGTTGAGATGGACTGACCCAATTGGGATTTGTAGCTTGTTTTAATATGCGAATTTGCAGCGCTGAGAGTTGATGCCTTGTAGATGTTCTCTACAATGCAGTGAGTTGCAGGTATCTCTTCTTGTGTAATATATGATGCTAACAAATTTTGTCCTCTAGTGTGAAGGGGTAAAGGGGTCATAGGTGCCGAAATAATTGATGTGTAGTGCTAAACAAGTCCTCAATTTGGCTTCTGAGAAGAAGATTGATGTGTAGAATGCCCTGATCCAGAGTGATTGAGGATTTGCTTGGACAGAAAAACTTAGGCAAAGACCGTCATAAAATAGAGTGTTGTTGTCCACATCAATGCAAATGCAATAAGATTTTATTTGGTATTTGACTGGCTTACTTCTAAAATACATTCTGACAATGCCTGAAAGAAGCGGGTGACTACATGTATTGAGTCTATAGATATATACAGTGTTATCTTACTTTCTTTAATTTATGGTTAAAAGTCAAATTAATGCCCCATTTTTTTGTATATTTCAAGCGTTCTATCCCCGGATAACATTGCATAGCTACAACTAAAAGAAAGACATTGTCTCAGTTATACCATTGCAGTTTGTTGGTGACATTTTCGTGTTGATCCTTGTGAATCACACCCATGTTGATAGGAACCGCAGACATTCTTATAACACAGAGACAGCGGTATTTGAAGGAACCGAAAATTGAATATATTTTCCTGTCGGATTTCGGATTTGCTTTAAAAAAAGTGGAAATCATTGTTTTACGTGTACATAATCTCAGTCAGGGACATTACTCAGATGTAACACATGGGGTAAATGCATTTATGTAGTCCACTCCACAGTGATTTTGCCAGCAAAGTTGAAACGCTCATCCTACATAGGCCTACACCTAGTGCATGACTTTTTTAACCAAAACAATGAGGTTTTAACTTATGTTACCAAGAACCCAATACAATCTCAAAACATTACTTGCTTTGAGTGTCCTTGTTGGGAAATTATTCATTTCATGGTGACGGCCGCAGTAATCAGTTATTTCAAGCACGCAATTTCCCCGAATATTCATTACTTTAATTCATTTCACCAAAACTGAGCAAAAAACTCCAACCCCATTCTAGTGGAGTAAAGGAAACAAATATAGATCATATGTGGAGTGAACCTTCAACAGTAGCTCATATCAAATGTTAATCATCCAGTGACATGGTTATTAGACTCCAAAGAATAAGAATGTAATCATCACACACATAATTGATGCATGAATTAACTTTATTTCCAGCTAGCTATGTAAGCCATTCCATTTCCTTAAATGCATTGAATCTGTCAGAAGTGCTGGCACTTTTTTTTGGGTTTCCGTAATTTTCCCAAGGAGACAGACATTATTATGTCTTTCAAAATAATTTGATCTCTTGAATTTCATACCGAATATAATTTTTTTTACATGATTATGCAACATCAAATATGTACGTAAAAGTCAAAATGATGATCGACAAGTTTTACTCTTCTTGGATCTGCCGATGGCAGAACCTCTCTTTGATTTTTCTAAACATTTTGCCAGCTATTGATGTCCCTGTTGCATAAAGCACACAGTTTATAATGCAAAAAAGGGACCGACAAAGTAAAACTATACGGCCAAAAATCAGTGTGTTTGCTGATTCTTTGATGCTTGAGATATCATTCAGTAAAGAATTTCCAAATACATACATCTCAGGTAGTGAGAGAAGAAAAAAGCTTATTGCACTGACAACCAGAATCACAACTATTTTGGAGTCATTTGATGGTCGTGTTTCAGTTGTCAAGCGACGTCTGCGAATCCTGAAAGAAGTCACAGTAAGACTCGTCACTTTCCGAACTTAGATTTTTTTATGCATACTGGATTACTGGAACATCATGGATGGAGAAGTAGCTTCAGTTCGCCATTTTCCAGTATTACACATACTTCTTACACTCAAGTGTACGACACAAGTATATGTACTCACTGGGGGAAACCTGATGGGGTAACTGCAGTTACCCCATCTTTCCGTGAACAAGATTTGTGTGATTCCTTTGCAATAAGCCAATTTGAAGCGTTGAATAGTTGTTAGTATGATCTTATATCTGATAAAGAACAAAAAGTAAGCGGGGCCCCGTGGCATAACGTTCTAATAACAAAGATTTTTGAGGTTTTATTTTTCGGCAAGATGGGATAACTGGGATTTTGAAAAAACTGTCTGCTAAATTTAGTTACCCCATCTCGCCAATTTAAGATATCACCAGATTTCAAAAGATTTACAAATCTTCACCAAACAACTCTTACTCTTGTCAATGCTGTATCAATTTAGAACTACTGTGGCATAAAGAATCAATCGATTCATGCAGGAATTTCTTCAAACATGCTCACATGTTTCACTGGGCATCCATATTGAAGGATGAGGTAGCTGCAGTTACCCCATCAGGATTCCCCCAGTGTTACTGTTGACAAGGTGATAAGACTATATGGAAAGGTGTGTTTATATATAATTGTAATTTTGTCTTAATATGTACATATATACTTAATGTATTTTACAATTTCTATTTAGGAAATTTTTTTTTTGTTGAACAAAAAAGTTGAACAATTTATTGATATTGAGGGCTAATATTTTCTAAAATTGTGACACAAAGTTATTAATCAAAGTAAATGTTATTGCATAATATTATAAAACAAAAAACTACGGACAATTTATGGATATTTAAGGCAGATATTTACAGAGATTGTGCAAGGTTATTAGACTAGGCAAAGGGTTATGACACATAATTGTTTGATACTCACACTTGTACATGTAGACTTGAGAGATCATACAGTTAATTAAAAAAATTATAATAAAAAGTATGGACAAGTTATTGATATTTTAGGCTGACGCTTAAGTAAGTCTAATTCTACATGTATATTGTTTGTAATCTAATATCAAGATGGTGCCATATACCATTAATGACTGAGGACAAAAATAATTATATTCTTTAGTCTACCATCGTAAACCTTCACTTATTTATTTACAGAATGAAGAGAGCTACAGTTGTTGAAATTGCCCTGAGTATTCATCATGAAAAGTACAAAGAGTTGCACTCATTGGGCCAATGTTGCAGTCATTTTACGACTTACCTGGCTTTAGCTATTGAAACAACAGTTCCACAGGCAAAAAATGCTGTCAACAAGACGCACATAATTGATGGAATTTCAAAAAAGTCAGTTTTGTAGGTAATGCTAGTGCAAAACCCAGCTGTGTGCCGCGATTTGAAGACTTTTGGCACAGACAGAGTGATGGAGCACAGAAGAACCAGGAACAACCTCTGAAGAAATAAAGTGTTGTTATTATAACAAAACAACCCAAGTCAGGGTCACTGAATAACAATATCACGAGCTGTTGTGTGAATTAATATCACTCGTGCCCGAAGGGCGTGATATTAATTCACACGACAGGGAGTGACATTGTACGAAGTGCCCTGATGCGTGGGTGTATTCTTTTCATCACCTGGTTTTACCTCAAATTGTTAGTTATAAAGAGAGACTATTTTCTGCCATTACAAAAATGTGACGTCACCATGGAGCAACAATGGATATGAAGTCACAATCCCATTGTTTTGGCAATAGTTTGGTTTGTGACGTCATCAGGCAGCTGAAATGCTTGTGATATCATAACCATTGTTAAAAAATATCGCCCTTAAAGGGTGGTATTTTTTACAATATCATAGGCCTTAATATTTTGACTGTAAACAGTGATATTCACAGCCAACCAGTTACAACAAATAGAAAGCCCACAGAACGCTGTCTTGCTACACTCAAATTCGTATTTTTTGCACATTTTTCAAGAAGATGGCGCCCAAGACTAGCTCAAGTAAATCATTTTTTTGCTACAGACATTTATCTATTTGTGCAAATGGTTGCCAATTTTCTTTGTTATACAATCAATTATATAATATCATTTCTAACCAAAGACTTTGACTCATACGTAACTCTGAGAATTCTGAGTACAGCAAAGGAAAGAAGATTGGCAGCATATGTTTAGGAAAGTGGCTTTTCGGAAGAATTGAATCTCAGGGCCAGGTCTCTAGCACCAATAATTTTTGAGATACAGAAACTGCTATAATTTTTTTCTTGTCACAAAGGTCTTTTTAACTCACTCCATGTGCTTTCGTCAATTTCTCATGGGAGTCTGCAGCTTTCAAATGACTGCCCAGAGTCAAGTCAGACCAAAAGGGACACACTACGTAAAACAACATTGCTAATTGGTAAAGGGCTGGTCTGTTGGTCACGTACGTAGATATTGTATGGTAGAGATTATGTTGCCACAACGTGAGCACGACGTTGGGGTTTTTTTAACAACATGGCCTAGGGTGGTCCAAAAAAATATATATCCTGATTTCATTGATGGTACCCCCTAACTTTTTTCCTTTGACAACGTGGAAGAAGTGTGCAAAATTTCAGCCAAATTGATTAATATTTAGAGGTGGCTCATCAAGGTTGAAGTTTTGCTATATTTAGCATTAAAACGCCTATATCTAAATAGTGAAAATTGTGTAAAATCATATTTTCCTTTCATTTGAGGCCTATTAAGACACTAACCAACTGAGGAAAAAGCAACATAACGCTTGTATGTATATCTTCCACTCCACATTAAAAAAAAAAGGGATTTGTCACTTACATCATTAAAATTCTTATGTCAATTGATGTGTATTGGGTGAGAATTTGGCAAAAATTGGTACACCAATATAGATTTATAAATAAATATTAAAATTTCATGGAAAGGTTTTTGGATCCTGACTGAGTCATGCCATACTACTTTCAATAAATTATTCTAGTCTAGCATGATGAAGAATGTAAATCCCATCCTCTTGGTTGGTTATTATTACAAATGACCCCTATCCCCAGATAAGCCAGTCTTGGAAGTTTCTCACACCCGGAAGCTTCAGATGTGAACATTAACATGATTAGTTTACCCAATACAATTTGAGCTGTTTGACACCTTATTAAATGTGTAAGACCAATCAGTTGTGAAAGGGGTTCTTACAATACAAAAGCATTTTTTCCCTGCTATTGTAAGTCACAGCACAATGTTTAAGGCACTTTATCTTTTGCAGGGATACCTGTTCGGGAAAGACAACTTACTGTGTTCTATTATCAAAGAATAAACTTTGATTTTATGAGTACTTAATAACTTTTGAGCAGGGATCTTTGCATAATCAACACGATTATTTCTAGTGTATCTCTAATTTCCACAGGTGCGCATGAATTACTTGGCACATAAAACTTAGAAATTCGTCCAAGATCTCGCCTAAGAATTATTAATAGGTCATTTGCATACTGGTATATATTGAATGTGGAACATGTAGTTGCGAAAGAAGGAATTGCTACCTGCACCTCTTTTTAAAAAAGTTTCTGTAGCATGTGTCAAAATACCACTTGGCCAGAAATTGAGAAAAGATGTTGAGAACATTACACTATCAAAAGTCACGGCAGCTTTCTATTACACAGTACATAGAATCCTTCTGATGTCTAGTGAATTACCTTCTCTGATTAGATCCCATACTCTTTTTCATGCTGGACTATAATAATTTATTGAAGGTAGTATGGCATGACTCAGTCATGATCCCAAAGCATTTATTTAATGATCCTCTCCAATAAATTGTGATAATTATTAATAAATCTATATTGGCGTACCAATTTTGCCAAATTTTTGCCCAATACACATCAATTGACATAAGAATTTTAATAATATAAGTGACAAATCACTTTTTTTAAAACCTGGATAGGAAGATATAAAAACAAGTGTTATGTTGCTTTTTCCTCGGTTGGTTAGGGCCTTAATAGGCCTCAAATGAAAGGAAAATATGATTTTACACAATTTTCACTATTCAGATATAGGCGTTTTAATGCTAAATATAGCAAAACTTCAACCTTGATGAGCCACCTCTAAATATTAATCAATTTGGCTGAAATTTTGCACACTTCTTCCACATGGTCAAAGGAAAAAAGTTAGGGGGTACCATCACCACATTTTACACTTTTATTATTTTCCATTGGATGTTGGACCACCCTAACATGGCCGCAACGTCGCAAGTTAACATCGAACCCTTGACATTGCCTCATAATGTTGTGAAAACATCACCACAATGGTGCGTGCTAACGTCATATCTTTGATGCTGCTTCACAACGTTGTGGCAACATAATTTCTACTCTACAATTCTATGTTATTTGACAAACATGGTGACATTGTTTCAACGGTGCTACAACGTAGATTTGCCGATAGAGACAACTGAAGAAGCTCACGAGAATAGTGAGACCAAATCAACGCATAAGATAACTTCAGGTCAGCATTAAGTGCACACAGATGGAGTATTTTTCATGTTAACAACAACTTCTTGTAGCTGTTTGTGCTTTCTTTATGGATAGATTTGAAGAATATTAATTGATACGTACTTTCAAATGGTGCCATTTTCTTGCTCTTCCCAAGAAGTTCCTAAAAAGAAGAGGAAATGTGACGGCGATGCATCTCTCGATGGTTATAAGCGTGATTGAGAAAACAGTGAAGTAGTCACAGATGCTTGCGAAGCTCAGGAAAGAAATACATAATTTTTCAAAAAGTTGATCCTGCAATGGATTAATGGCAATTTAGGTATTTATGAACTAAAGAAAAAGAAACAAAGCAGTAAATGACATCTTTATATTTAATAATGCTCAATGTAAAAATAAAGAAATATTTAGTTTATACTATAACTTACAAAATCTCCTGCAATTCTCTTTTCAGCAGTATAGGACTCATTCTCTCTTCTCCATTTCAAACTTAGTGATATTCCAGACGACAGTATGTTTCCAACTCCAATGATGAGAAAGCTAACCATGATTGCGTTTCCACCCCTCCGAATCTCAATGCATATGACTAGCAGGCTAGCCAGTCCAATCGCACACAGAAATACTGTAAAAATTGAAAAGGATGGAAAAAAGTTATTTCGGATGAAAGGATTGATGGCTCAATCATGCATCAGGCATAGAGCTGTTGTCACTTGACTTCACTCTAAAAAATTTCAGACAAAATTGGTTTTTTAGATTCAAAATGGTTTTTTGAAAAAACCAAATTTCAATGCAAAAAACCAACATGGATTTTTTTAAAAATCCATGTTGGTTTTGCATTGAAATTTGGTTTTTCAAAAAACCATTTTGAATCTAAAAAAACAATTTTGTCCCGACATTTTCTAGAGTGTTCACCTCACTTCAGCTACTTTTAAAATTTCAAAGCGCTGTTTTCATTGAATATTCAGTTGTCCACAATACAGGTCTGTAAAAAGTGTGCTTATTAAACAGTTTAAATCAGACCAAAACCATATCTGTGGGATGACAATTGGCATAGATATGCAACAGTGACTACTTCAGGTCATACAGTTTTATGCAAATTTTTGGACACCCCTTGATTAGGGCAGCATTTTGTCGACCAACTGATCACCGAAACATTTATTGCTGAATGGCTTATTTATGCTATGCCTGGTCACATAATTCCATCAAGAAAACTTAAGTCATTCCAAAACATTGAAAAATAAAAATTAGGGACATATTTGTTTAATTTCTCCTGTGCATAAGTTTGGACACCCTGATGGGTTCAAACATAATTACTCAAATTCTGACAAAATCAATAATACAGCTTACAAATGCTTATAGGGTTACCAAGGAGTCTCAGGAAACTATTTTGTTTGGCGTGCTAATATTTTTTGAAGCAGAATTACTCCAAATCAAGGGATGTCAATGGACATTGTAGCACCAACTGCTGATGTGATATAATTCTTGAAAATTTCATGATATTTAGCTGGAGAGACTGAAATAGTGACCTCAGATAATAGCACATGTTTCCTTAATAGTTTTAGTCCTACTTTCATCTCATTTTGAAAATTCTAGGCATTGACATTGTGCCCACCCATATATAAACAGGGCTGGCCCACCTGGATTATGAAGATGTGCACCCATTTTCAAGCAGTGTGGCAAACGTATTGATACATGTATATCTGCACTTGTAAATTCTTCTGATCGAACAGCTAATATAATCACATTATGTCACTTCTGTCATTTACAAACAATAGGTTTCACAAATATATCAAGTGTCATCTGGCTAAAGAAGCTTGATAGGGTAAATGGTCTTGGTCCATACAGCTCTCACCCTCAAATAAGTAGCAGGGTGGAGCAAAGACACAAAAACAATCAAAACACTGAAGTTATTGTTCCAGAATGGTTCTAATATGTGATTAAGACTCTCTCTAACTAAATGTCTTGGGCTGTTCTATTTCGGTCTTTTGTTTTCCTTCAACTATAACTCAACCATGCTACGAAGACTGGGACACAATGTTATTACTATTGAGCATTGCCCCTACCAAACACCTTCAGCGATATGACACTAGCAAATTTTTGATTGTCATTCCTACCTATAGGCAAAATTGACTTAATAAGATCATTTAGGCTTTATATCAGAAGAATTTGCTCAGAATATCAATTTGTTTGCCACAATGCTTGAAAATTGACTAACATCTTGATTTCCCAGATGGGCACTAAGCCTATAGTATTTTCTAAATGTGATCAAAGTATGACTGCAAATATTATTCTAAATGCGGGGGTCACTATTTCAGTCTCACCTGAAATATCATGAAATGTTGAAGTACTCTATTTCATCAGCAGTTGGTGCTACAAGACTCATTGACATCACTTTGCCGAAAGTCATTCTGCTCAAAAAGATTTGCAACATACCACACAAAATAGTTTCCTGAGACTCTTTGGTGACATTCTAAAGTATTCGTAAGCTGTATTATTGGCTTTGTTAGAAGTAATTTGAATGATAATACTAGAACTCATAGCAGTGTCCAAACTTATGCAAATGTGAAATTCAACAAGTATGCCCATCATTGTTATTTTTTTAAGTTATGGAATTATCCCTTTTGATGGAATTATGTGATTGGGTATTGTTGATTGACACCATTCGGCAATAAAAGCTTCTATGAACATTTAGTGTGTAATGCGACAAAATGCTGCCCTACTCAATGAGGTGTCCAAACTCTTGCATAAAACTGTATCTTATATACTTCTTTGTTCTCAGAAATTGACCACTATGATCAAGAGCTTCCAATGGACCCATGCTTGTGTGCAAAGGCCTACTACATGTTAAAAAAATTAAAGCACTTTGAATCACTGATTTTGAATAATTAATTAATGCAAGTACAGTATATACATCCCCGTAATACAAGACACCAAGATCTACTATATGCTAGGAACTCTTTCTCTGAACTATTTATCAGTGTCAATTCACACATTTTCAAGAAAATTAAAACAGTACCCGGTGTATGAGCACTCAGTAGTTTACACAACAGCCACTGTCATGTCTGTCAAAACACATAACCATCATCCATCATTATACTAATTATCATTATGATGTAAAGTAAGCTTACACTTTTTTATACTTACCCATGATGTACCAAATGTAATTTATAACTTGTTCTATCATGCTCATTACTTTTTCCATTGATTCATAAGTACACGTTTGGCTAAGATAGGCGTGGTGTTGAAAAGCCCTATCAACTTGAAATTTACAGTTTTTAATGGCAAACTTGATCAAATCATCTTCGGAACTTTGAGGACCGATATCTCCATTATCAACTACAAGTGCTGTGCACCCATCCCATAAAACAAAACTCCTCTCTTTATGGGTCTTGATGATGCAAATGTTGTGCAGAATGAAACCTTCTCTGCATGCTGGGGATGACATTGGTGCAAGGACAATCCAATGCCTCCCTATTAATGGGAGTTTTTCTTCCTTCTCCAAACATTCCTTCAGCTTCAATATCTTGTTTGTACTCCCTACACAGTCAAAAATAAAATTCATCATATCCATTCCAGCTTGTTCTACGATGGCTGTCTCAGTCACATTAAACTGCACGCAGTAATTCCCTTTGAATGACCATTCTTCAATGTCCCATAACAGTAGCTTTTCATATGAGTTAGTACGAGACCTTGAAATTCTCCTGTTTCTAGCATCTGATATTTTCCCCTGCCTGACAGAGTCTCGAGCACTGTTATGAGCTGCAGTCTCTTTAGTTTTTTCCCTCATAAATGAAGGAATTTCAGTCATGCTTAGTGTGTTATTGTTGTAAGTGTGAGAATCAAAGGAAGTAATCATCTTGTCACCTGAATGCAACATATTTTCAGACCCCACTGAGTCAATGATGCTGTTGTGGGCCACCCTTTCTTTTGTTGGTTCGCTTGGTACTAACAAACTTTCTGTAATACCTATATCTTGATCACTGTTGGTGGGAGAACTGAATGACAAATTTGTTTTGCTTGTTGCAGCTGATGTCATTTTAACATAAACATTTTTGGGAGCAACTGTTTTAGTTTGAGAGTTTTTGGATAAAATGGTTCCACTCATGTCAGTGATATTTTGTTTTGCACTGCTGGCAGTTGCATTCACTAACTGAGATAAAGAACCTTCATTTATGTTTACTGCTAGAAGGGAAGTATGATTGGTTTTATTAACTTCTGACAAAGAACTTTCATTCAGATTTGCAAATTGTGTTTTTGCGCTTTCCTTGGTCTTTACAAGGTGTGATAAAGAACTTTTATTTATATATATTACCTCTGATGCAAAACTATCATATGTGTTATCAACTTGCAACAAATAACTTTCAGTCATTACATCAGTGTGATTATCACCCTTAATCAATGTATTTTCTTTAAAATCAATTGAATAATTTAGCAATTTAGTCATCTGCTTGATTGTTGAAATATTTCTGGAGCTGTTAAGAGAATCAGCTTCACTGAATTGGTCTGTAAACCTGATGATGGAACTATTTGACAATGCACTTGCTATGCTAAGAGTCTTTGAAAATATTAATGATATAAACGCGATAGTCCATAGAAATGATGATATCAATTTATGATTTTGTATCATCTTGATTGCAGCCATGTTTAATCCAGCTTTTGGGAAATGAAATGAGTCCCCTTGCAAAAATTGAGATCACAACATTCTCTCTTGCACGGGAAAACAGTTTTGCTGTGCAGTGAAAAAAACAGTCTTAATCATTTCTCATTGAATATGTTTTATAAGGCCCATCCCTAACCACAACCAATCACAGACGCTATGGTCAACAGCTGAAATCAATAATTACTGGGAGAACTCTTCTCTTGGAAAATTCAAAAGCTTGTTTAAAACATCTCAGAATTTGTTACAATTGGTTATTCTTTATGCTTTGTCTCCAGTGTTTTTTTCTTTTTGAAAAAGGAAATCCAATGAACATTGTACCTCTAGAGAAATTGATTATACTGATTTTCTATGGCCATTGAATTCCATTCATCTCTACCAAATTCCCTCTTTTATATTGCAATCAGTAACTTTTGTCAATTCTTATAACAAGAACGTTTTGTTACTTAATTAGATTTAACACAAGTGATTTATGTCATTTTCAAATGTGGAAACGTCTCAATTATCATTTTGAAGCAAGAGTTTTGTTAAAATTGATAGAGAGGATATTGACGGAAAACTGAAATGAGATGCGCATCTTCAATGGAAGGTGAACTATTGGAATTAAACAGAAAAAGTCGAGATATGAGTATTGTGAAAAAAGGTCATTTTTGTATTATCATCTTGATTTATTTCACTGAAAATTTAAATTGAAAAAAGTATTCATTCATTCAAAGAGTGTTTATTCATCTCTAAATTTTCATATCATTTATGAAACTTTTGTCTTTACAATGTTCCAAAAAAGCTTATGAGCAAACTGAATCAGTTAAGCATATCAAAGCTGTGTCTATAAGCATGTCAAAGAAGCTGATTTGTTGAAGACATCGATATCATCTTTTGCTTCCGTGCAAAATCTGACTGCTACGAAGAAGTCACCAGACATACACTCTAAAAATTTCGGGATAAAATTGGTTTTTTAGATTCAAAATGGTTTTTTGAAAAACCAAATTTCAATGCAAAACCAACATGGATTTTTAGAAAAATCCATGTCGGCTTTTTGCATTGAAATTTGGTTTTTCAAAAAACCATTTTGAATCTAAAAAACCAATTTTGTCTGAAATTTTTTAGAGTGTAACACATATCAAAATGCAATGACCTTGCATCAAATGCCATTCATCTGTGATTATTTTCACTGAGCTGCTTAACTTCAAAGGCAATTGAGATTTCAGTATAACCATCAAAGACAACAGTATTTTGTATAAATATCATCAGTATAATGTAAAAATTATATGCTTCCCTTTCAAGTGCCATTCACAATACAAGAGGTTGAACAAAGATTGACACAAACAGAAGGGCAGGAGAGATTTCAGTGTACCGTACATAAAAAATATGTCTTACATATAGTACAATCAAAAAAAGCAAGAGCATTTCCTGTCAGAAGTCCTCGGTTTACCTATCGTGCCCTCCTCTCTCCTCTCCACCTATAAATCTCCTTACAACTCCTTTCGACTCCTCACAACAACCTTAGCCCATACGAAGAACTCTATTAAGACAGCTACCAATGTAATTGCAATTAGTAAAGGGGCATAATATCAAATAAATCACACACAATATTGCTGACGGAGTTCGAATTGGTGTTTTTTGCAGAAGTATAAAGACTTTAGATATAAGAAACAATAGACTGACAAGTCTGGCAGCAGATGCATTTGAAGGATGCATACTGACAATGGACCTGGTGACGTCACCACTGACTGCTCTTCCATGGTTTAACCACTAAAATTACAGCTGCCTGTCATGTTAGCCTGGGGTGGTATTGAATAGCCCTCCAAAAATGTGGCAATTTTTTTTCTTTTCACTTAAGAGGGGAAAAATACTATCTTAGCAGAATATCCTGAAAATTCAAAACATCGGAACAAATATTTTTTGACCATTTGGCAGCAAGTCAACTTAAAAGGAAAATATAACTTATATTGGATGGAGAATATAACAGATATTGGATGGGAAGGAGTCCAATATAGAGTATAATACACATTTTCATTATTCTCCTAATTTGAAGACATTTTTCAGAATGGTTTAGACAGATGTCATTAGTATCACAAGGCATGAAGCAACAAGTTTCCTAATTTGTTGTCCTCAATTCTTTCTCAGCCTGTTGACACAATCTCTAGCTCTCTTTTTTTTTCAGTTCACAACATCATGTTTAAGAAACCCCAGGGAAAGCATGCTGCATATTTTCGGAGTCACTTTCGTTTAGTTCTAACTACAAAACACACATGAAAGAGGACATGCCTGAAATGGAGTGTGCAAAATGGTGTCTGGAACAAGAACATTGCAAATATTACCGGTATGGTGACTTGGGTAACTGCATAATATGGACCTGAAGAAATATGTAGACCAGGGTGAGTGCACATCATGCCATGATCATGGTGACCTGTGTAACTGTACCATAATCTCTGTAGAAGAAATACTGTAACCTGGATAAGTGCTCATTTGGGTGACCTGGGTAACTGCACCATGCGGACTGGAAAAAATATTTTGGTGACCTAGTTAAGTTCGAGTCATGATGACTTCCATAAATCATGCCTGGTGATGCCTTGCTGGTATTTTATTGTTTAACTAATATTTGCCATATTATATAACTCTTATTTCTTATAATTGGTATGCACATGTTCCTAATGTATAGTTAAATAAAATGTCAATTCAAAATTCTTTGACCTCGCTTTTCAGTTTTTCTCATCAGCGCTTGTTTCACGGATGCCAGGGGGTGACAGTATTTGTCAATGGTCAAATCAATTTTCTAACATTGCATGTTCGAGTTATAGCCATGACATGGGGAACTGAGCAGATCAGCATAGCACAACAACTGTGTCATAACATGTTATCCTCATGCAAACCTAAGAATTGTGTACAGCCTACATAAACAAATTGAATAAAATTGATTTAAATTTTGTAATAAGATGTAATTTTATTAAATATCAGAGACATGCCAATTTCAGTTCCGTATATTCAATCTTATACCATTCGACACCTCTGTAAGCCAATCATGAGCCAGTATTTCACTGCAATAAAACCCGTATTCTTTGTTGTCCAGTTATCCTCCCATGGGAGAATAATAAGTGAAGCTGTGAAAAACCACAGCAACAAATGACAAGTTTCAGTTTTGTCTTATGGTATAAGCCAGTTATTCACCGCGGGATCGGCAATATGTGTTTATCACAGCTCGGGCTAACGCCCTCGCTGGATAAATCACATATTGCCTCTCCCTAGGTGAATAACCTATACTTATTTCAAGAATTAGATTTTGGAGAAATTCAATGACATTAATCATATACCATTGGCAATGAGAGAATACAATTCTTGAATGTAGCATGAGAAGCAATTTGGGGGGGGGGGAAGAACAATATTTCTTGGCTGAAGTTTAAGATTTAAAAAGAGTTTGGTGACATCAAAATGGAACTGCTGGCTGCATGGTGTGGTAAAGCTCCACATGGAAAATATAAGCTCCACAAGTTTTCTGTTTAGAGTCATTCCATATGTGATCCTTCTACATGTTGTTGCATATTAAAACACTTATTACAGACATCACTGCCAAATTTTAAATTTTGACTCAACGTACTCGTAAATGATTGATATAGATGGTTGTACAATTCCTTTGAGCAAACATAGCTTGTTCTTTTAAGTTATGATAATCTGTCTGATATAATAACTTAAAACACATGCTATGTCAGCTAAAAGGAATTGTGCATTGAACAACCATCTCACTTAATCATAAAACAGACTGAAAATTCACATTTTACCATGCAAAAAAGTTTTTTTCGTATTGTATGCCTAGCCATCCAGGTTAGATATTGTAATACGCTTTTCATTAAATGTATTCCGCTGCAATGTTAATTGCTAAACCAGCCTGTTTTAAATAGATACGTTACATCTCTCATCAGATTGGAACTTCTTTTTGTGATAATTTTCAATTAAAAAACAGATGGAATTTTGAGAAAATATGAAACAGTGAGAGTCTATGAATGCTGAGAATAGCTCAACTCCCTGTCAAAATGCAATGTCCGGATGCTGCATTGCTGGGCTCCTCAACATAAAAATTTGAAAGAACTTCGCATTTAGGAAAGCTGCAATTCAAAGGTTCACAATGAATTTGAAATGAAATTCAAAACCATATTTTCTGTAACGACTGAGGAAAATTAAATCATATGTTGGAAAATCAAAGCAATGTGATGTTTCCTTACAAGAGAAATTGATTGAATTCAACTCCAAATGGCATGTCTGTGAAATTTAATTTGAAGAAGTAAAGAGACAAAGTGGACATTCTACACTCCAACAATACTTCTTTTTCAGGAAAAGTTGATGTGATGTGATAAAATGATAAAAATTGAATGCTGAACAGATGTTTCATTTGAAAAGAAAATGAAACAAGAAAATGTGAAAGCTGTAAACCAAATTTAGTGATATTTCGATATTTAAACAAGAAATTAGATTTTCCCTCTGTAGTTCTTCAATGCATAATATATTTCCTTATATACATCTTTAACAATTGACAATTTAGTTTTTAAAGTAGTATGATTTTATGATGCACGCTGCAGAATTAAATGCTCACAGATAAAGGAACAATAAAATTTGCAAACTGCAAACCATAGCAGCATCTTGATATCTAAACAAGATATTCCATTTTCCATCTAGAGTTCTTCAATGCATAATTTATTTCCTTATACATCTATGACGATTGATAATAGATTATAATACACATTTTGTAGTATGATTTTTAAAATGCCTGTTCCAGATTAAAATGCTCACTGACACTACTCACCAGCTGCTGGCCTAAGTAAAAAGAGGTTGACATCAGTGGGAACTTCCGATCATATCTCTTTCTATTGGTCCTGTAATTTCTTAGGGAAAAAAGGGTGACTGGGCTGAAGCAAATTCTACAATCGGTGACATAAAAAGCTAGGACAGTTCACTGTTTCTTTATGGCATTTTTATGTACGGCAACTGAATAGGAAGCACAACAGGGCTGCCTCAAGGGGCACCTTACCTTCACAGAGATAAGGTGAAACATGGTCCATCTGAGAGATTGACTGTGTGTCTTTCCATGACATTGGGAGCTTTAGGAAAAGCAACAAATATATACTCAAATGTTTGGTCAAATATTGACTCTTAGGTAATCCCACTTGTCATTTTAAAATCTCACGGCTTTGGTTCTGCCTTTTAGACCTGAGATCTATACTTTGATCTGCAATATAAGTAGAAAACATCAAAAATAGAACAGATTGCACAGTTTTGCTAGCTCCTTCATGCGTAGTTCACTACTAAGTGAGCGTCAATGACTATGATAATGTTGCAAATACTATCCTTCAGTCTGGGTGCAGAAAGTATACATGTTACAAATACTAGCCTTCTGTCAGGGCGCCTAATGTATTCCACTCCTGAATGTGCTATTTAATTTAGTCTCAAGGGTAAGGCATGCATACTGATTTGCCGAATCCTTTACCGTTCACATCATGTTGGGTAACATTGTTCATAGTGAGGGTCAAACTATGAGATCAAATTTCCAATCTATATTCACCAAGATTTCAATAGATTAAATATTGCGTAGAATTAGAAATGCTAAATCCAGATTAGCATTTAACAGACATCAGCATAGATCTGTAGTGGTTGGGAGATATATAGCAGCTGGTCTCTAAAAGGTTTCTGAGGGGTTGCTTAATCACCACTGACAACACCATGGGAACCTCACCCCTTTGCAGCATGCAGATGGCCTACTTGATTAAGAGAAACCTATTTTTGGCATTGGGGAAGAATGCAGGTAAAAGATAATGAGGTGGTTTGTTGCCTCCCTATTCACAATTGGACATCACTGGGTTGAGGATATTCTGTCCTTTGTTAAATATCAGAGGCAAATAATTTGCTAACTTGTCGGTTAGATTTCCCAGGTTCCTTAAAATTTGTGAGAAACGGTTGGCTCTACATCTCCTATTATGATTGTAAATTTAATGTCCTCATTGGCCACTCCTTGGTAACTGCAACCCTGTACCATATACAAAGGGGTCTACTTGATCAAAAAGAAGATTTATTTTTGGCTCTGGGTAAGCTTTACAGAGCCAACAAGAATGGATGACTCCATGCTTGAGGGAGATTCAAATTACAACATTAGTGATGAAATTAAGTTGTGGCTTTAAAAAAAGATCTCTTATATACTATGGATTGCCCTGGCTATTTTCAAACTGGCTAAGTAGCTAATTGATAGTTCATGGGTATATGGGCTACAGATAGAAATATGGCTAAACGCAATGCTATTCATTTAATGTGCGAGCTATTGTCCAGGTTACCACCATGTTTCTTTCAGTCTTTACCTTACTTACGATGAATTTTCATTGTAATAAATACGGCAAAAAAATTAACTCCATCACTATCAAAAAGCTTGTGACATACAATCCACCAATACAAGTCACACCTTTTTGCAACCACCTACCTCTTAAACTTGATATTATCACCTGGTTGGCAGTGAATATCAATGTTTACAGTCAAAATATCAGGCCTGTGATATTGTAAAAAATACCACCCTTCAAGGGTGATATTTTTTAACAATGGTTATGACATCACCAACATTTCAGCTGCTGATGACATCACAAACCAAACTGTGGCCGAAAAAATCGGATTGTGTCGTCATGTCCATTGTTGCTCCATGGTGACATCACATTTTTGAAATCGCAGAAAATAGTCTCTCTTTATAACTATAAACTTGAGTTAAAACCAGGTGATAAAAACAAAACAACCACGCGTCAGGGCACTTTGTACAATATCACTCGCTGTAGTGTGAATTAATATCACTTTTGCCCTGCGGGCTCGAGTGATATTAATTCACACAAGAGCTTGTGATATTGTTACTCAGTGACTCTGACTTCGGTTGTTTTTTTTATAGTATAATAATTTATGTGCATTTTGCATCTCTCTGAGGGAATGCACTTCCAAATGAGACCACTTAATACCAAAGAAAGATATGGTCTTGTAACGAAAAGACAACATTTACTGAATTTACAGAAGTGAAAATGATCATCCTTTTATCCGCTTGCTTTCAGGCAAATCAATCATTTAACAGCAAAATCATTTTTAAAGAAGTGATGTACTGAATTGTACATTAATTGGAGGCTGGAGTCCTGAAACTTTTTGAGTTGTATGGCAAGAGCACAAATTAGAGAAAATACTGCTTTACAGTTGAGAAAATGGGACTGTTTGCATCTATGATTAATGTTATACCTTCCAATAATGCCCAACTAATTATGGTTGATGTTTAACTAAGCAAGTTTCAATGAGCAGGAAAACTTTCCCAATTGCATTTTGTACAGAGTTTACCCAAGGCTGCATCGCAGTTATATATATGAAATTATGGATTTTGTTTTCCGTGAAAATACTTGTGTTTGGCTGAATGCTGTAAATGTGATTAGGGTGTACACTGTACAATTAAATTGTCCTTTCGTAGCAAATGAACTGGAATATTTAATTAAAGTTTGAAACTCCCACATGCAACATCCAACTTTGTTGCACAAAGCAGATGGCGTCTGGGGACTATTTGGGCCATCAGAACGTGTATTGTGAATACGCAGGACATTAATTTTGGCCTCTACTTTTTTGTGCACTGTACAACATTTCATAAGATTATTTATGTATACAATGTATGTATTGGAATGCCAGTGATATATTGCTTTAGAAAGTCTCACACTTGCAGTTGGGTAGTAAACTGTCAATTATAAAAACAAACGTGTACCTTATCATGGAGCAGGTGCCACAAACAAAGATAAATGATTCCACATTTATGGTCCATTGGTCCAACTGTCCACAATCTCCGGTCCCACCATATCAGCTGGTCTCCCAGTTTACTTGTTTCCTGTTAATCTGTTGCCAATGGTCTCCCAGTTTACTTGTTTCCTGTTAATCTGTTGCCAATGGTCTCCCAGTTTACTTGTTTCCTGTTAATATGTTGTGAATGGTGAAGAGATTGCTTTTTGATAGACATTTAGTTGCAAAACACATTTGCGGACAATCCAATCATTTTTTAAATTCAATAAATTATCTGAACAATTGAGGTCCTTTTGATTAGTGCAGCAGCTTCACATAGGAAGCACTTAGATGTTGAAAATAGTAAAAGGGACATTTTTCCACATTTGAGCCTAACAGCATTTCAATGACTGGAATTCGAAGCTTCAGGTATTTTAGTTGTGTCACTGTAACATCATTGATCATTTCGTGATCATGTTCTGACATTTCATTGAATATAACAAATTTCACCCCTACAAATGTCACATCAATAATGAAAACTAAAGGGCTTTGTCCATTAAAACACTTGAAATGCTGTCCATCGCTTTACAAAAAAAAAAACATAAAAATTGTCTTTTGACACTTTGTCATTATTTTTTTTACTGATAATTGCATTAAGAGGAAGCCTTTTAAAACAGCCTAATTAAATTATTCATGGTTTCACAGATAATTTTATTTCTGTAAGTGGAATGCATAGCCACGAACTGACGCTTTTGAGAAGATTGCAAAGAACAATGAGTTTCTCTTTCGTGCTGCACCTTGAATATGTCTGTATATTCCATCATTGTTTATTCTTAATCTCATGTGGCAAACACAAACAATAACTGTTGATGGTCAATACCTTTTATTCAGCAATCTGAGTGGGTTTTTATTTTAAGGTATACATGTCTGTCCTCAGTGAGTTCAATTCATACCACTATGTGTGTGAGAACTATCTCATCGTTGCCTGAAATACTGATACAAAATGTGAAATAACTTCAAATAAGCAGTTTGCATTAAATTCCTGCTTCTAAACTCCTTTTTCTGCCTGGCATGTGTGACATTATCAAACTCATCTCAGAACTCTGAATTAACCAAGTAGTATCTGTACATCACCAGAATTATCATTATATACACAGCCTTGCTAAAACATTTGGCAACCTTATGCTTGTAGATGTCAACACCAGGATGAGGCTACACTTTATACCTAGAGCCATGTAATTATGAACTGTCTGCTAAGGCAGATCTGAATCATCTGATGTTGTGTAAATGCTAGACCAATGTGATCTTCTCCTCATTAGTGCAACCCATGCTTTAACTGAGCTCATACATCTTTTTGTAGACTTGTAACTGATCTAAAAATATGTTTTCATGTCCTTTATTGAGTTGTACATAAAGTAAATCAAAGTGTGACTTCACAAAGTTTTTTCATTTGAAGCGCAATTGTAAAGTGTGAATGATTTGCAGAGCCAGACCAGTTGAGCATTTTAAAACAAAAATTTTAAAAAATCTGTGCGGAAACATTAAGCCATGTCAGTCTAAAGATTTCGCTTCATCAGATTGTCAAATTGATATTGTGAGCATGTACCATTAAGTATCATACACTCTAAAAAATGTCGGGACAAAATTGGTTTATTAGATTCAAAATGTTTTTTTGAAAAACCAAATGTCATTGCAAATGAAAATGCAATTTTCTTTAAATTCATGTCGGTTTTGCATTGAAATTTGGTTTTTCAAAAAACCATTTTGAATCTAAAAAACCAATTTTGTCTGAAATTTTTAAGAGTGAAGTCATCAGTAGCCTACGATGATTCACAGAGTGCAACAGTCCATTCTTTTTGCATATAAAAGTTAGAGACTGTAATATTCTGCATATCAAGATAATCAGTGATGCCAAATAGGGTTACTTACAGCGATTTACAAGAGTAGCAAAAACTCCATTGCGGATTGCATGCGATTCTCCAAGGACATTTATCATATATTTTTCAGTAGCACCAGGACAGCCTTTCCAGACTGTCTGGTCCCTATGATTAACGTTTACAGTCTGTCAAAGAAAAAAGTAGCATGAATAGATTTGGTGGTATCTAACACAATCACTATAGAAAATAGCAGCAAAAATGAGATTGCTATCTTCCAGTTGAGCAACGCACAAATCAAGCTAAGGGAATTAACCATTGGAAGAAGAAGTATAGCTAGCATAAAAGTGTGTGAATAATTAGGTTCCAGACATAAAAACTGTGATTGCATCCCTTAGATTGTATTCATTTTCTATAGCTTATCATGCGATACAATGACGATAATCCATTTTGAGACTGGAAATGGATGGCAAGAAAAAAAAGTTGGATGCTCATTTGGTATGAATGCAAAAAAAAGTCTCCAAAATTGTGATTTCAAATAAGCCACAACCTTATATATCATACAAATCAGGCATCCACTTTTTCCACCTTATTACACCTCTATAAATGTGAAATATAACATCGTTCAGAGCACAGCTTCTTTGAAAAGATAGTTTTGAAATATAGCAGCACAAGTTCACAATATCAACCGGACAATGTCATAAAATATTATGATATTTCTCTAAAAAAATAAAACAAACAGAATCAGTATGAGTCCATACATAAATAACAATCTCGCAAGTCCTTGACTAAAGCATCCCCTGTAGGAACTTTTCAGAATGACACTTCAACTCTGAAATGAGAAACTTTACTTGGAACTAGGACCCGGAACTTTTTTTATGGCATATCTGTATAGTCCTTGTCTGGACTCAACAATCTGGAACATGTCGCGCTTTGATCCATGTTGTTTTTTTTTATTATAACATTATGTGCAAGTCAAGTTAAAGTGATTTTAAGAATATTGCATCGTCGCAAAAATTTGTGTTAAACTCTGAATTTTGCTCGGAAAAAAATTGTGGCAATTCTTAGACAACATGGTGAAATTTTCTGAAATTTTCTTTATAAAATGCTCAATTCTAAGGGTCCGAACCATTGAGATATTGCTTGCTGCATTTTGAAATGTATAAAACTCCCATTTTCAAATTGTCCTGTAAAATTAAAAAATAGTGTTGCAGCGCTAATTTTTCGGCTATTATCATCTGTTTGGCCATTATTTAAAATGGCATCTTCTATTATAGTGTAACTTGTTGGTGAGGTCATATTTTACTACAAAAACTGAAATGTGATAAACAAGTCAAAAGGCAGACAGGAAATGGTCACAGCTGAATGATTTTTGGCACAAAGACACTAGTTGATCTGAAGATCGATACCATATAATTTGTTTTGTTCAAAAGAAATTCTTTGCAAAATTATAAGCCAAAATCAAGTGTTGCATTTCTTTTGCTGGTGAGTGTATAACTGTAGAATGTTTGTCTATTAGCTTTTTAGCTGTTCTTGTAACCTAGGTTTACTCGGATACAAACAGACAATTGTTCCAGAAAAGTGAATGAACTGAACCAGTTAAGCATATCACATGTCATATCAATATGCATATCAAAGAAGCAAATTTGTCAGCTACATGAAGATAAAAGTATCTGGAAAACTCATCCAAATTAATTTCAAATCAGAACATGTCAAAATGCAATAATTGTGCATATAATAAAACGTCTTTCAGCTGTGATTATATTTTTTTATGAAGGCACTCATTGGGCAGGTGATATTTCAAGATCAAAGAAAGAAGCCTTACCATATGAAAAAATAACCCTACTCTATTAATAATGTACTTATCGTATGCATCACTCTGAAGTGCAATTGATGCGGGTGTAAACAAACTTTGACATATGACAAATGCTAGAGACATTGTCAAAGGGGACATGAAAGATAAATACGCATTGTTGTCCTATGCATCATTTACCACATGAGTTTCATGAATGAGTGACTAATATATGATTCTATGTGGGATGCATTTTCTACACTTGTGTCTTCTGGTGACAAGGTAGGACAGCAGGAGAGCCAAACCAATTATCTGCAATTGAGGTAAGAGACTCCGCATCCAGTACAGCAAATATTGTTACCAAAGCTTTTTAATCTTATTAAGAACTGTTGTCTTATTTCATTTCTAAAAATATAAGGTAAAGTATTGATGGTAGTAATAAACATAATTTCATACAGTCATACAAAATAGGAATTTTTCAGAATGCAAGTGACTAAAATATTTTTTCCTTTTTCCAGGATTGCCAGAACGAAACCATGAATCTATTAACACCATTGTATTTAATTTGTATGTTTAATGGCATTATTTTGCAAACATATAAAAAGCAAAATATGGCTCTCACAACTATCCCTACGGATATCCCTCTTGATACAACCAAATTACTCTTAAGTAGAAATGCAATTACACAGATCTTTGAGCATGAATTAATGAATTTCACATCTGTGATTTATTTGTCATTGGGAACTAACTTAATATCTTCCATTGCCCCAAATGCATTCAGTAATTTACAAAAGCTTGAAGAGCTCATTCTGACAAAGAATAAATTAACAACTATAGTATCAGGAACATTCAATGGTTTATCTTCCCTACAGATACTGTTGTTAAATAAAAACAGAATTGCATCAATAGCAGATGATGCCCTGATTCTACCCGTGCTCACTGAACTCAAAGCCAGTGTTAATAAACTCACAACGCACCCTAACATTTCAAGACTGCCGAACCTAAAATCAATAATGCAAATAGTCTAACTGTACTGCAAAATAATACCTTTGAAAACAACCATGTACTGGAATATATCTCAATGAGGTATAGTAAAATTCAACAGTTTCCTCCGCTAGGCGCTATTTGTAGAAGTATAAAGACCTTCGAAATGAGAAACAATAGACTAACAAGTCTAGCTGCTGATGCTTTCATGGGATGCAATCAACTGAGTCACCTTTTTTTGTCAGTAAATAATCTGACATCCATTGAATGGATAGCTTCTCTTGGACCTAACCTACAAGAATTACTAGTGGGCAAAAACCTTTTATTGGGTTATATAACTGAACATAACTTCATCAACATGAGTGGAGTGAAACTTATTGACATGTCAGATAACCAAATTGAATCATTCTCCACTAAAAGTTTGGAATACATGCCTAATCTAGATACACTTAATCTGAAGAACAACAGGATATCGTTCATTGATGACCCTTTTCCCTGGTGCTCTGGATCAGCGTGCCAGTCTCTGAATATCCAGCTTAATGGCAATAATTCAACTTGTGACTGGAAGTTCTGCTGGGCGAAGTACTTCTCGGGTATAGACCTTGAAAGAGATGGATGTTTTGCGAAGGACTGGTCTAATGTAACATTTGATGACTTAAGCTGTGAGAGTAAGTGCTTCAACCATTCATTTTTTACAGGGAGTCAGGGCTCACTATGAGGTGATAAAATATTATGTTGTTCCATCCCATGCACGGAAAATTAGATTTCTTCAAAGAAAAATGACAATCGTTATTACGAATCCTTGAAATTGTTAGCCATGTAAACGTACAAGCTGTATCAATGAAACATCCAGACTAAATTAGCTAGTAAATCTAACATAATGTGAAC
Source organism: Platynereis dumerilii (assembly GCA_026936325.1). Lineage (NCBI taxonomy): Eukaryota > Metazoa > Annelida > Polychaeta > Phyllodocida > Nereididae > Platynereis > Platynereis dumerilii. Next base: position 32,902,896 of record JAPTHN010000006.1, read on the forward strand.
TTAATCATCCCATTTTCCTATGGATGTCTCAATTACATCTGAATTCAGCAACACAATAAGAGAGGGTGTTGCAATAACTTTTACACTGTGTTTGCTGAAGCTTGATGCATTTAAGAATGATTTTAAAAAACTGTGACCAGCAACAGACTGAGAGTCTGAAACGGTGACACTTAAATTTTACACTAGAGGTCATGCCAGTTCAGTTAATATGCTATTGCAACTTTCTCTCTCAGCCTGTTGACACAACCTCTCGCTCTTTTTTGTTTTTTGTTGTTGTTTATTTCAGTTCACAACATCATGTTCAAGAAACCCCAGGGACACTATTCCGCATACTTTAAGAGTCACATTGCATTTAGTTCTAAATACGCAACATACATGAAAGAGGACATGCTTGAAACAGGATGTGCAGAATGGTGTCTCGAGCAAGAACCTTGCAAATATTACCAGTATGGTGACTTCATTAACTGCACCATATGGAATTGAAGAAGAAATAAGGTGACCTGGGTAACTGCACCACATGAACCTGAATAAGAAATATGGTGACCTGCATATATGCACATTATAGTGACTTAAATAAGTGCACCATATGGACCTAAATTAATAAGAATATGGCGACCCTGGTAAGTGCTAATAATGGTGACCTGGGTAACTGCACTATATAGACTGGAAGAACCATTATGGTGACCTGGGTAACCACTCCATGTTGATATACAAAGAATCAAAATAATAACCTAAACTCTGTATTGTCTCTTTTGATGAAATTTTGCAGATTTTTTTGGTCATACAATAAAGACTAAAATAAAGGGTCATATTCTTTTTCATATTTAACAGTCATAGACAAGACTTTGTGAAACAGCTGCTCTCGCAAGTAGTTGGGTCATATATCACAATTCCGTGACCGTTGAGATTTTTAGTACCCCACCCTTAGGTTTCACGTGTATTTTTAGTACCCCCCTTGATGTAACCCTTTTTTTCTGTGTCTCAACTATAATATATATGGGTTTTATATTTACTCCAAGAATGGGATAATTTGATTGCGATCCAGTCTCTCATATAATGCATGTCGACAGCAGGTTGATTCTACATTATTAATCTATCATAAGGAGAAACTCTTTTGTATACGTAGGTTCACTTGTGAATTTTCTGAAGATCAAATAATTCACCAACAGCAAAGGGACTAACTCATTCAATTACTAATTGGTCTTGGCCAAGCGAAATAACCGGTATAATGGCCAAGCCAAAATAGCTTGGATTGGCACCAATGTTGAACAAGAGTAGGAGCCATGAGGAATCGGAAATTAAAAGGGCCCTTGACCATTCACAAGTTTTACGCTGTGAACTGCCAATATTTGGATGGGAGATCTTCTGAAATTGTTTAAATATTTGGTTTGGTGGCCATCAACTTGGCCAGCATCAATGAGCTTCGTCCAATGAATATAAAAAGGTTTGCAATGTGTGCTGAGAATTCACAAGAACATTTAAGATGGTCTTTTTTCTGTAGTTATCAGAATTTATTGTTGGTTGGAGCCAAAATACAGAAACTAACTTAAACAAAAATACACAGAGAATGTTTCTGGGAGGCCAGTTAACTCTCTTCCAGCTGCAGAACTTAACCTACAGGCAGACTACCAAGATCACAACTTAAAATTGCTTATGCCTTTTGAAGAAAAATTATAATCTAGAATTTTTTAAGGGTTTAACTTAATTAAGCATATTGCACAGACAAAAATTATCATTTGGCTTACCACCTTATACAGACCCAAGATTTATAACTGAAGGGTAAACTGGGATGGAATGATGTGAAATCCATTAATAATAAACCGTTCTCATAAGAAGAGAGTGTTATGATCAGTATCTTATTTGATTTACAGCAACTAATACTGCTTGTTGGTGACTGACAAACAAATCAGCTATGACAAATCTGTAAGCCTTTTCTTGCCAGTGACCTATCAAGCAGCCTCAATAATGACAATTGTCTAGTGATGCTTTATGGTACAATCTTTGCGATACCTATCTCTCCTATATCTCCTTGATAACTGTAAATTGTAGAGTGGCATTGATACTTACATTTAATTTTAGCAAATAAAAGACGGTTTCTTCCTGCAAATTTCATCGAACTTCTAATCTTAGACGGATAATATTACTGAGGTTAATAAAACTAGCATTAAGACAATACAATAATTATGAAACCAAATACAATACCAAACAATAATTCATTGCAATTATATATCATCAGATACCTTGGGTTACCAATGGGGTTTTGGCATACACTACGTTAGCTGACTGGCAAAAACTTCACTGCACATTGGATGAGATTCTCCACAGCCTAGCAGGGGGGATAGCTCAGTTGGTAGAGCATCGGGCTCCTATAGGGAAGTGCTGTGCCTGCATGGGTCAGCCTCTCTATGAGTCTCTATGTACTATAAATAGCCCCTGACTTGTCCGAGCCCAATGGAGGCGGGTTGAATCCAATGTTCTATACTGGGGCAACTAAAATACTCTGGACATCCCTGAATTAACAGGGTATGTATCAGACTCACAGCTTTGCCATCTCTCATATACATATTTCATACTGCGGTCGCCACACTCTTAATTGTAAACATAATGACGGTGAGTGTTCATAAGGAAGAAGAAGGTGTGTATGCCCAAAGCAGACATAATCACTCACAAATATCCACAAATATCCAAAAAAGACTGTCATGGATTTTGGTTTGGTCTTTTGACTTTGCCCAAAGAGCCTATTCAACTATTAGCCTATTTGATATTAGGCTCAATTTTCATTGGCTGTTGGATATTAGATTGTAATCTCATTGAATTCTCAATGTGTCGAATGAGAATGCAGCTTAATATCCACTGGCCAATCATGGCTCAGTTGATTTTAGGCTTGGCTGTCATTGGCTAGGATATTTGGCCGGATTCTCATTGGACAGGATATTAGATGGCATTCTCATTGGACAAACTATTAACTACAATGCCCCCTACTGTGGATATTAGGGTGGATTCTCATTGGTCAAGATATTAGGGTGTATTCTCATTGGTCAGTTCACTATTATCCAAAGTTGGATATTTGTCAAAATTCACAATAGTATAAAAGAGTTATTGCGAGTGACTTGGGCATGTATCTAAAGTAAAAGATCTTTGCCAAAATGCACTATAGTTGGGAGTGAGCGATAATGAGTGATTTAGGCATGCGCCCAAAGGACCTATATTTTGCCCAAAGGCCTCGCGGATATTTTGAAGGATGCGATGAATTTGGAAAAGTCATGCCAAAAGGAGTCGTGAAACCCAAAGGCCCTATAGTTTGCCCAAAGACCCTATATTTTGTCAAAAGACCCTGTATTTTGCCCAAAGGCCTAATATCCATGCCCAATAGGCCTATTGGGCACAATAGTGGATATTGGCGGTAACAGAAGGGACCTTTCCTGACTGTGTGGCTCCGATGATTTACAGTCTGTTTCTGGAAAAATTGGCCTTTTATATTTGGTGGTATCTGAATCTAACACAATCACTAGAGAAAACAGTATAGAAGCAAAAATGGCTTTTTGGATTTCTCTCTCCAGTTGAGTAACGCACACATCAAGTTGATGAATGAACTATAGGAGAGGATGAATGGCTAGCATAAAAGTATGAGAGTAATCAGACTCCAAACATGAAATACGGAGATTGCATCTCTCAGATTGTATTCACTTTCTATAGCTTACCATGTGATACAATGATGATAATTCTTCATTTCTAGACTGCCAACGGATAGCTAAAAAATAAGTCTGTACGCTAATTTTGTATGAATGGCAAACGATACATAGTCCCCAAAAATGTGATTTATAATAAGCCACAGCATCGAATATCAACCAAAGAAGACATCCACTGTTTCCACTTTATCTTACCTAGAAGAGAATAGTTTTGGCTCTAACATGTACAGGGTGAGGAAGCAAATTTTTCAAAATTTGGAATATTTCAAACTTCAGTTGAAATGAAAGGTTTTGCTGAGTCATAACAAATTCATATTTTCAGGCCTTAGAAACAAGACAAAAAGGATCCTTTTTGTGAAGTTTGACTTGTGTTATCTCCAATCAAAAATTCAATATGGCCGTTTAAACTTGGTGATGCTTTGAAAAAAAGGGCCTTCATATTTTGAGGCCATGAGCCATGAAGACATTAAGGAGGACAACAACATCGAGGTGACAGGTCATGTTGACCAACTTTTCTAAGATGCCCCACACGGCAAAGTGAGGGGAATCAAGGTCCGAGCTGGAGAAGGGCCAGAATTTGGCTGTCCAGAAGTCTCCGAAATTTCTTTAAGTGGAAATCCTGAGCTTTCTTGGCCATAAGGCATGGGGAACCATCCTGAGTCTGCCTATAGATGCCATTGGGGTAATTCACATCCAGCCATGGCAAAAAATGACATCACTGGACCTAGTAGTACGCATCAGGTCCGTCCCCTTACCTCGCATGAAAAAGAAATAAAGCATAATTTTTCTATCTGAAGTCATAACTCCCGAAACCATTGCCTGAGCTGGATACTTTGCCCTGAATGTCCCATCGACATCTTTTGTTGATTTTAAATAGAATTTGTCATTTCTTTTGTTGACAATAGAATCCACAACCAAACGTTTATAGTTTGAAAAAAAAATTGAATATCGAGCCATGCTTCCTAATGTAGCCCATCATTTTTTCACCATTTCTATCTTCTGGCCTTCATAGAATAAGCCGAATGGTGTCTTTGGGGTCCTGACATATGATTTCAGGCCAAAATCATTTTGCATAGCCGCTCTGGCAGCCTTGAGGTCCACCTGAAGATCTTCAACCACCTCTCTCATGGAGGTTGCAGGTACCTTGTCAGTTTTGTCGTCAGTGACTCCAGGAATGGTCCATTCCTCTCTTAATTCTCTCCACAAACTCCCAGACTTCCCTCTTATTCCTTTCCCATCATTGATTGCCTTCATGATTTTGTATTCTGGTTGTGAGGTCACTCTGACTATGTCAGGGATTATTTTTTTAGTCCATTTGGCACTGAAGCAAATCTGACCACCTGTTTCTTTTTGTCTCCTGTGGAGTCATTTTTAATCACAACTCATTCTAACCTTCCACATGTATGGCTGATACCTAAATGATTATGCTGTATTGTTTTCACAATTTTCCTGTACAATTGGGATGCTTTTTTAGCACTAGGAAGTTCATGGAAAATTTTGGTTCCCCACCCTGTACAGTTTTTGGAAAGCAAGCTGCAATACATAATGGCACATGTTCACAATATCAATTTGCCAACTTTATGATGCAAAATCATGAGACTGACTTGGCTCAACATTTTCTACAGAAATTTTTAATATTTGGTTTCGAAATGCTCCACTGGTCTAGGTCTACTTTAACAACATAAATTAAACTTTTGAAGAGCAAAAACTCGCTGTGATTTCATTTTATGCACTATACAATAAAGGACACATGAAAACATATTATTAGATCAGAAGGAATGCTACAAAAAGATGTATGAGCTCAATTAAAGCATGGGTTGCACTAATGAAGAGAAGATCACGCTAGTCTAGCATTTAGGCAACATCATATCTCCCTTGGTGGGCAGCTCGAAATTACATGGTGCCATAAAATGAAGCGGCCTCACCCATAGTGTTGACATCCACAACCCAAAGTTGCCAAATGTTTTAGCAAGGCTGTGTATAATGAGAAGTCCGGTGATGTACAGATGCTAACTTGGAAGATTTAGAGTTCTGAGATGAGTTTGGTAATGTCTCACATGCCAGGCAGAAAAAGGAGTTAAGAAGCAGGAATTTAATGCAAACTGCATGGAAGTGATTTCACATTTTGTATCAGCATTTCAGCCAACGATGAGATAGTTCTCACACACAGTGTGGTTTGAATCTAACGCACTGAGGACTGACATACATTATAATAAAACACACTCAGAGTGGTGAATAAAAAGTATTTACCTTTCAAAATTATTGTATTGATTGCAACATGAGATTAAGATAAAACAATCAGGGAATATACTGACAAATTCAAGATGTACTACTAAAGAGAAACTCATTTTCATTGTAATCTTCTCAAAAGCATCAGTTCGAGGCCATGCATTCCACTCACAGAAATGAAACTGTTTTTGAAACAATGAATAATTCAATTAGGCTGTTTTAAAAGGCTTCCTCTTAACGCAATTACTTATCGGCAAAACAATAAAGACATCAAAATGTCAACAGACAATTTTTCATTGATTAAAATGTTTTTTTGCAAAGAGATCGACAGAATTTCAAGTGTTTTAATGGACAAATCTCTTTAGTTTTCATTATTGATGTTACATTTGCAGGGGTGAAATTTGTAATATTCAATGAAATGCCAAAATGCGATCACAAGAGGATTTTAATGGTGTTACATTGACACAATTAAAATGCCCTTACCTTCGAATTCCACTCAGCGAAATGCAACAAATTTGGAAAAATGGCCCTTTTATTTTTGGCAACTTATAAGTGCTTCTAAAGTGAAGCTATTTTAAAAGTGCATTATACCCCAATCACAAGGTCCTTGATTGTTCAGATAATATGTCGAATTGAAAACAAAATCTAATTGTCCCTAAAAACGTTTTGCGTCGTGCGTCAAAAAAACAATCTCTCCACCATTGGCAAATCAAAATGGGAGATCTTTGTGTAATGTGTTGCTATGTGGTACCCGGCTGAAGTTTGAAGTTGAAATAATGTTTATTTTCTTTATTTAATCTTGGTAAGACAAATTGACAGAAAAATGTGTTATTTATTTGAAAAATCCAAAAAAAAATTGCGAATTATGAGTGAAGTCGTTGTGGGCAACAGCTTGTCTTGAAGCTATAAGTAATCTTGATACTAGTACTTACTTTGCTCTGAAAAGTAACAGGAAACGTAGCTAGGTGTATATCAGTTATCAGTGGTCAGTAACGACACTCAGGATACCCAAGAAGGATTGCAAATGGGATTTTATGTCGTCCAAATGACTCTATAATTAAGCTGTCAGAACAGTTTATGATTGATTGATAGTGAATCGTTGTTACTCTGAAAATTTGTCGAATTGTTGCATGTCTTAGATGGGATTATCAGTTTCAAATCTTTGGATGTTGCTCTCGAATATGGAGTGATGGTTCCCTAGGTTTGAACAATATAGACAACCTTCTGCGGAGTATGCTCTGTAACCACTTAAAACTGCCAGCTTACTCCACTCTGTCGCTCATCTCAATCAACCATGTGTGCTGACATAACAACTTTTTTACATAGCTGTGTCCCTAATAACGAAGCACTCGAAACATTTCTTAATATTTCGAAAAGGAATTTGAACTGCATTATAATCAATCCAACCATTCACACTGTTAAGAGTTATCCTGAACTTATTCAAGACATTAGCGAACTGCTACAGTCGATCAAGCTGCAGCATACTTAACCAACATACTTGCACATGCATACAGCTGAGCATACAAAAAGAGATAAGGCTTAGAGTTACTCTATTGTTGGAGAAGAGATTAACAGGAAACAAGAATACCAGGAGGCCAGCTGATCTGGTGGGACCGGAGATTGTCGACAGTTGGACCATGAATGTGGAATCATTTGTCTTTGTTTGTGGCACCTGCTCAATGTTGAGGTGCACATTTTTAGCTTATATAAATGTGAATTGACAGTTTAAAACCCAACTGAAACTATGAAACTTTTTAAAGAAAAAGATATCAGTCATTACATTGTCTTCAAACCTTGTACAGTTTGCTAAAAAGTAGATGCCATAATTCAATGCCCAGAACTCTGATTAGTTTCACTTGTCATAACTTGTAGCTCTTGGGTACATACCAAAAAAACTATTCTTCACTGTCTAAAATTCGGCTGATGCCATCTTTCTGGTTTCCAATTTTCATAAATTAAAAATTTTTCCAACTTGTTTTGACGGAAATCCGACGAAATTGTAAATAAGCAGTCAACTCAACAGTTCCGAGTCTCTTTTGCAATCATGTTATTATGTAAGTATATCATATAGATCTTCAGCTAAATGTCAAATGTCGCGTATGACGACACTTCGAAATTCCATTGGTCTCCCAGTCAAAAATCCTAAAAAAATGCTCTGCCATAATTAACTTCGTGCTTCTTCATAATGTACAGTTTTTATGGCCCAAATAATTGCCAGGCACCATTTGCTTTGTCCAACAAAGTTGGATGTTCCATGTGGGAGTTTCAAACTTTAATTGAATATTCCAGTTCATTTGCCACGAAAGGACAATTCAATTGTACAAGCTAATCACTTATACAGCATTCAGTCAAACGCAAGTATTTTCACAGACAACATAATCCAAGGGTAAATTCTGTACAAAATGTAATTTGGAAAGTTTTCTTGCTCATGAAACTTGCAGAGTCAAACATCAGTCATATTTAGTCGGCTATTTCTTGGAAGGTATAACATTAATCATAGAGGCAAACAGTCCCATTTTTTCAACTTAGTCCGCGGGCCACCATAACCCCCCCTCCCCCCCTTGGGAATTTTGAAGACACATACCATCGGAAAGCTAATATTCCAGAGAACACATTTTTGCTTGTTGGTCATTATATAACCTCAGCGACTGTTGGCCATGATTGATAATTCCAAGATGGCCGCCAATTAACCGTTTCGCCCGTATCTCTGGATCTAATTGGGCTAGAACAATGATTTTTGGGTCTAAATATATGTTTTCATGGGTCAGAAATTCATTAAGACAGGTTTTGATACTCTGCTGGGAAGTGAAGTGCAGTTTAAGCCCGTTTTTCAAAATGGCGGCCATTTATTTTGCCTCAATCATCGATATAATAATACCAAGGATCTTTGGTGTTATACTATCTATTTTAATACACTAAACTATTACTATGTATTACTTATGGCTAGTTCTCACGACGGCGATTTGAGAGCGACGCATCAAGAGAAGTCATTTCTTGGAAGGTTGTGGCGTAGAACGTTGGTTTTGGCACATTACGTAATCAATTAGTGTCATGTGCGACGCTTAAAGTTAGTAGCCGCGGTGAGTCTTGAGGTGTCCGCGGCGCTTCTTAAGCTTTCTTCGCCGCGTTACGCCTCTCTTTCCTCAGCGCAGTTCCAAACAGACGCGTCGCACTTTGTTTTGGAATTCGGCGAGGCTGCTTTTACTTCGCCCAATGTTGTTTCCTCTTACGCCGCTGATGGTTGTGAGGCAGCTACGTCTGAAATTGGCGACCTGCGACGCATCAGGAAACCTTCGGCGTACACCCGAGGTAAGATGCGTCGCTGAAAATGACAGCCTCGCCGAAGACTGTAAGGATGCAACGCCGCATTTAGGGACTTGTTACTGCGTAACTTGATGGTTCATCGTCGCACATGCATTCATAAAGCGCCGAGGACATTACAGGCGCGTCGATGCTGACCTTCTTCGTCGTCCTTGCCTTAAGCAGCGACGAAGGTCTCTTAAGCATCGACGAACGTCTGTTGTTGCAGCGCTGCGGCAAAGTGTGTTTCGCTGCTGCAGGAGTCACTTTTGGTCATTATAAAAAGGGACACAGAGGACCTCCTTGCTTCATTTGCTGATTGCCCTTCAATGAGAACACAACGACTGCCTACTGAACATATGCATGATGAATGAAGAAGAAATTATTGTTGTGGCTGGTGCTGCTGCTGTTGCTATCGGAGCTGTCTATTTGAGACAGAGGAGGAGGAGGGCCAGGAGACAGAAAAGGTGGTGGATTCGCAACTGGTTGCTGCAGAGGGAACAACATGGTCACTTCCATCAACTGCTGCCTGAACTGCAAGTGCGTGACGTGTCCGGCTACTACAACTACACTAGAATGCCCCCTGCCATCTTTGCTGAAATCCTGGAAGCTGTTGGACCACTCATCGCTAAGCAAGACACCAACATGAGGAGGGCTTTGGAACCTGGTCTGAAGTTGGCTATCACCCTGCGGTACATGGCAACAGGAAACAGCTACAAGTCCCTAGCTTATGCTTTCCGTGTGGCACCCAACACCATCTGCAACTTCATCCCTGAGGTCTGCCTTGCCATCGTTCATGCCTTCGAAAGACAGCTGGCACTACCCACACAGCCTGAAAGATGGAAGGAGATAGCCAAGGCTTTTGAGACGAAATGGAACTTGCCCAACTGCATTGGAGCTCTGGATTGCAAGCACGTCGCAATCCGATGTCCCAAGGCTGCAGGCTCCTTGTTCTACAACTACAAGGGATTTCACTCCATTGTCCTGATGGCCCTCGTTGATGCCAACTACAAGTTCATCTATGTGCAGGCTGGCTGTCAAGGAAGTGCATCTGATGGCGGCGTCTTCAGGGACACAGTACTTCGACAACTCCTGGACGAGGAAGATCTAGGCCTACCACCTCCAGAACCTCTACCTGGCACAGAAGACAATCCTTTCCCATATTACATCGTGGGTGACGAGGCATTTCCCCTGAAGACATGGCTGCTCAAACCAGTGCCAAGAAAGAACCTTGACATTCCTTCCAGAGTCTACAATTACAGGATTTCAAGAGCCAGGAGAGTGGTGGAGAATGCCTTCGGTCTGCTGTCAAACAGGTTCAGATGCTTCCTGACCACCATGCCCCAACGACCTACAAGAGTGACATACATCACAATGGCTGCTTGTGTTCTACACAACATTCTGCGAGACAGAGTAGGCGTCCACCATGCCCGTGACAATGAAGTGATGGACAGAGAAGATCCACAGACACATGACGTCACTGAAGGAGTTTGGAGGGGAGACCGTCAATTAGGAGACCTAGGAGAACCACTTCGACACGGAAATGCCTCCAGAGATGCCAAGGCTGCTCGAGACTACCTACGTGACTGGGTCAACAGTCCGGCAGGAAGTGTCCCTTGGCAGTTGGAGAAAATCTGAAGAAGATGCATTCAAAACAACAAACCCCAGGTCCTTTTAAGGGCCACCAAATCCTCCCAATTGAGCTGGCCATGTACACATCCTATGTTGACAAAACAAGCCCAAAAATCAATCAATCAATCAATCCCTCCATCCATCTATCTATCTATCTATCTATCTATCTATCTATCTATCTATCTATCTATCTATCTATCTATCCAAGTCCAATCCCTGCAAAGTGACGACAACTGCTTTTCTTTTGCTGCAGTGTATATATGTAACGAGCATTGTGTTCCATCTATCAAGCTATCTATCTATCTATCTATCTAGCTATCTATCTAGCTATCTATCAAGCTATCTATCTATCTATCCAAGTCCAATCCCTGCAAAGTGACGACAACTGCTTTTCTTTTGCTGCAGTGTATATATGTAACGAGCATTGTGTTCCATCTATCAAGCTATCTATCTATCTATCTATCTAGCTATCTATCTAGCTATCTATCAAGCTATCTATCTATCTATCCAAGTCCAATCCCTGCAAAGTGACGACAACTGCTTTTCTTTTGCTGCAGTGTATATATGTAACGAGCATTGTGTTCCATCTATCAAGCTATCTATCTAGCTATCTATCTAGCTATCTATCTAGCTATCTATCTTTCTATCTATCTAGCTAGCTATCTAGCTATCTACCTGCCACTTGAGCTAGACAAGTGAAATTACAAAGTGATGCACTTGTACTAGTGCAACCAACCAACACAATTTTTAAAAGCAAAGCACTTGTACTAGTGCATTACATTTTAATTAAGAAATTCATGCACTTGTACTAGTGCAATAAAAATATGTTTATACCAAAGAATGCAGCACTTGTACTAGTGCTGCACTTGGTATGTTTTGGGGCAAAGAAAGGGGGAACTAGCACCTTGCTTTTATGAAGGTGATTACTTTTAATGAAGGCCAGGACCGGACTTTTGTTTTGGGGGACTTTTTTTTTGGGGGACTTTTTTTTTGGGGATTGTCAACGTTTTTTTTGCTCTTTTTTGGCTCTTTTCGGTCAACACAAGCTCTTTTTTTTTTGTCAACATAAGATGTGTACGTGGCCTGCCCTTTTGGGAGGATTTGGTGGCCCTTAAAAGGGCCAAGGTTTTTTGTTGTCTTTGCTGCATCTGGTCTTCTACTTTCGTGGAGAAAGGAGACCTGAAGTCCAACTGGGCGAAGGGGAAGGCTGGTGCTGGTGATGGGCGGCCGGTTGACCAAAGCTGGGTCCAGGGGGGTAGCCGTACTTCTCGGGGCTGTCCTGTGCATCCATCATCAGTGTCATGGTGGAGTGGCTGGGCTGCATCGGGGTGTAGCTGGGAGTCTGCCTGGAGGATCCTCCTTCCCTGGGCTGGTGCTGCTGGTAGTGATGGCTGCTGCTGGAAGCCTGGGGATGGTGCTGGTGGTGTGATGGCACATACGTCGAAGAAGGAGGAGGATGAGGAGGAGGTGGCATCTGCAGGCGCTGAGGAGGATGAGGAGGCTGGAAGGTGTGCTCCTGATGCTGTCTTGACTGGCGGGTGACCTCATCATCCCAGTAGAGGGCGGCCTCTGCAATGGTCCTGACCATCTGCCTCCTGATTTCATGGCTGGCGTGCACTCCCACGTGGTAGAGGTCCTGGCACTTCATCCTCCAGTACTCCTGGTCGGGTGTCAACTCCTGGTGGTCGGGGCACATCTTGCAGCCAGAGCCTTTCAGGATTTTCTTGGCGGAGGACATGGCTTGCATGCTGCCTGCGATGACGTGCATGGCGGAGTGCATGGCTTCATCTCCTGGGGCCTTCCTCTTGGTTCCCTTGGCAGCGGCTCCAGGCTTTGGTGCTCCAGGGAAGACTTGGGACTGCTGGCTGTCCTGTGCTGGCTGTTCAGGTGGCAGGTCCGGCATGTCATAGGAAGCTGGCAGGGAATCCTCAGGGTTGTAGCTTTCATCATCGGAGTCTGAGGCTGGCCGGTTGGCAGACAGTTGAGAGATGGCGGACAGCTCCTTCCCTGGCTTGTGGACGATGGAGTCCTTCAGGAACCGACAGTTGTTCAGGATGTACTGGTCCCTCTCTGTGAGCGTCTCCTTCCTGCCGGCTCCTGAAGCTTCAGGCCTGACGAGTCTGGAGAAGTGAGTGCGCACTGTCTTCCTCCAGTTGAAGATGTCCTGGGAGGTGTACTTGGGGCCCAGCTCCTTTGCTTTTTCTGAGTCCAGCAGCAGCTTCTCGTTCCCCTTGTAGCCTCTGGTCCCCTTCATGTACAGCACAGGATGCTCCTTGTACCAGTTGATGAGGTCATCTTCTTGTTCAGCTGTGATGCCCAGGTTGTTGCGGATGTTTGGCTTGGGGGCCTTCCCTTTGCCCTTCTTGCCCTTGGACTTGGCTTCAGCAGCTGCAGGGGTGTCATCAGCAGAGTCTTCTTCTTCCTCCTCGAAGGTGTCCTCATGGATGGCCACTCTGTCTAGAGCAAGAACAGGCTGGCTCTCTGCTGTTTTCTTGGGAGTCTGCTTCTTCGGAGTCTGCTTCTTTGGAGTCTGCTTCTTTGGAGTCTGCTTCTTTGGAGTAGACCTGGCAGTAGGCTCTGGAAGACCCGTGGAAGACTTGGCAGCAGGCTTGTCAGCAGGCTTGGCAGCAGGCTTGGCAGCAGGCTTGGCAGCAGGCTTGGCAGCAGGCTTGGCAGCAGGCTTGGCAGCCTTGGCAGCAGGCTTGGCAGCAGGCTTGGCAGGCTTGTCAGCAGGCTTGTCTCCTTCCTCTTCAAAGAGTTCAACTGAAGAATCTTCTTCTGTTGTGTTGTCTTCTGGCCGGCCCTCGAAGATGGTCTCGCTGACGACAGTGGCTTTGGTGGTTGAAGTGGTGGTCTTCGTCTGGCTGCCAGCTGTAGTGGAGGTGTAGAGCCCAGGTAGAGAGAGGTCTGCCATGGCTGTAGTAAAGAAGGCAGTCACTGCAGCATCTGAAGGTTCATGGAGAGGAGTTGCAGCTGGAGTTGTAGCTGGAGTTGTCACTGGAGTGCTCCCAGGAGTGTGGAGTGTTGACCTGGTGCTGAGCTTGGTTGGTGCCCTGGTGACGACGGTGCCCTTTCTCCTCTTTGGTCCCATGTTGTAGCAGCAATTTGAAGTACAATTGTAGCAACAAAAGTAGCAGCAAATGTAGCAGTTGATAATAGTGTCGTGGATTCTAGGTGTGTTCTGGTCGAAGGTCTGAGTGGGTATGGTGCTCTAAACTGGCCTCCTCTATATATATGCAGGGTGCGGACCGCCTCTTTCCCCCTCCTTCGCCCCCCCTGCTTCGCTGCTGCTGCCCCAGCCGCTGCGCAAAAAGAGGGTGACACGCAGACAAAGGGTTGATGCTAAAAATAGAACAACGCATGCACTCAGGCGCCACTCTGTCTGCTGCATTGGGGGTCCAAAAGACGCGGCGCGCACCCTCTCACGTGCGTCGAACATGTGTCTTTCTGCGACGCGTGTCTGAAACATGTGACATGAAGCAAGAGCTTTCTGCTACACTGCTGTTTCTGCATCGAAGCTCTTCATTGTGCGTCGCAACTTTAAAAATCTGCGGCGCGCACTGATTTCTTTTTACGCTTCTTCTTGCTTCACCACTTCTTTCCTCGCAAAGATTCAACCGGTTGAATCTTTTTTTCCTGCATCGTCAAATTTCTAGGAATTGCGTAGAAAGACCTCTTAAAGCGACGCATGCTGTTCCTGTTGCGCCGTAAAGCCAAAATTGACGGCGAACATGCTCAAATCTTTGCCCTTTCCTGGAAATATAAGAAACGCCGTCACTTAAACCCTCTGTTACGTCTCCGTGAGAACTAGCCATTAGTATTTTTTTTTAAATAAAGGACATGGAAAGGGTATTGTTTCATTTTGGACCGAGGGTCTGGACACCTAAGCCATAGCCAGTTCATACTTTGGAAGTTGTTGAAATTTAGCAAAAATCTACAATTTTCCAAATTTTACAAACCTTGACTAGAGTGTCCAGAACCTCGGTCCAAAATGAAACTATCTGTGCCAGATAGCCTGGCAAATAAGCTAAATTACCATATAGAATTCAATACGCCTGGCCATTTTTATGACCACTTTTAAGCCAGCTCGTATTTAAGAAGTTGTTGAAATCTGGCAAAAATCTGTGATAGTCCTTATTTTACAAAGTGTGGCTGGTGTGCCCAGACCCTTGGTCCAAAATAGAACTATATGTGCCAGATAGCCTGGTAAATATACTAAATTGCCATATAAATTTCAATATGCCTATTGCCTAGCCATTTTTATGACCAATTTTAAGCCAGTTCATAGTGAAGGAGTTGTTGCATTTTAGCAAAAATCTGCGCTAGTCCTAATTTTACGAAGTGTGGCTTGAGTGTCTAGACTCTTGGTCCAAAATGAAACTATATGTGCCAGATAGCCTGGCAAATAAGCTAAATTACCATATAAAATTCAATATAATTAGCCATTTTTATGACCACTTTTAAGCTAGTTCATAGTTTGGAAGTTGTTGAAATTTAGCAAAAATCTATGATTGTCTAAATTTTACGAAGCTTGACGAGAGTGTCCAGAACCTTGGTCCAAAATGAAACTATATGTGCCAGATAGCCTGGCAAATAAGCTAAATTACCATATAAAATTCAATATAATTAGCCATTTTTATGACCACTTTTAAGCCAGTTCATAGTTTGGAAGTTGTTGAAATTTAACAAAAATCTGCGATAGTCCAAATTTTACGAAGCTTGACTAGTGTGTCCAGAACCTTGGTCCAAAATGAAACTATATGTGCCAGAAAGCATGGTGAATATACTAAATTACCATATAAAATTAAATATGCCTAGTCATTTTTATATCCACTTTTAAGTCAGTTCATAGTTGAGGAGCTGTTGAATTTTAGCAAAAATCTGCGATCGCCCAAATTTTACAAAGTGTAGCTGGAGTGTCCAGAACCTTGGTCCAAAATCAAACTTTATGTGCCAGATAGCCTGGTAAATAAGCTAAATTACCATATAAAATTAAACATGCCTAGCCATTTTTATGACCACTTTTAAGCCAGTTCATATTTGGGAAGTTGCCGAATTTTAGCAAAATTCTGCGATAGTCCAAATTTTACAAAGCTTGACTAGAGTGTCCAGACCCTTTGTCCAAAATGAAAATATATGTGCCAGATAGCCTTGGAAATATACTAAATTGCCATATAAAATTAAATATGCCTAGTCATTTTCATAACCACTTTTAACCCAGTTCTCAGTTTAGGAGATGTTGAATTTTAGCAAAAATCTGCGATAGTCCAAATTTTACAAAGCTTGACTAGAGTGTCCAGACCCTTTGTCCAAAATGAAACTATATGTGCCAGATAGCCTGCTAAATATATTAAATTACCATATAAAATTCAATATGCCTAGTCATTTTGATAACCACTTTTAAGCCAGTTCATAGTTTAGGAGTTGTTGAATTTTAGGTAAAATCTGCGATAGTCCAAATTTTACAAAGTGTAGCTGGAATGTCCAGAATCTTGGTCCAAAATCAAACTAAATGTGCTAGATAGCCTGGTAAATAAGCTAAATAAATTACCATATAAAATTCAATATGCCTAGCCATTTTTATGACCACTTTTAAGCTTTTTCATTGTTTGGAAGTTGTTGAATTTTAGCAAAATTCAGCGATAGTCCAAATTTTACAAAGCTTGACTAGAGTGTCCAGAACCTTGGTCCAAAATGAAACTATATGTGCCAGATAGCCTGGTAAATATACAAAATTACCATATAAAATTCAATATGCCTAATCATTTTTATAAACCACTTGTAACCCTGTTCATAGTTTAGGAGTTGTTGAATTTTACCAAAAATCTGCGATAGTCCAAATTTTACAAAGTGTGGCTAGAAAGTCTGGGCCCTTGGTCCAAAATGAAACTACATGTGCCAGGTCGCCTGATAAATATATTCAAAATTACCATATAATACTCAATATTATCTTTAGAATAATAATGGTTTGTGCTGAAAATAATAAAAAATTAATCTAACATCTTTGTTACCATTTCTGTGCAAAAATTATTTTTGGCAAAAGAAAAACTGGGTAAGGGAAGAAAAAGGGCCTCTCTTGTTATGAGCATCCCTGTTATAAATGAGAAATATTTTAATAAATAACCAATTTCTTCTTTTATTAACCATGGCTGAATTCATGACTTTTGTATAGAATTTACCTTTGATTACAGTGATTGTATGTGTGTGGAAATCTTCTTTTGTTTTAAGTAAAATGTTGGGGTAAGATAAAGAAAATGGCCTCCTGTCAAATTTCAGTCCCTCCTCTTTTGTAATTCAACATAGCATCACGTACCCTACTAATTTGTGGTTTCAATGATACCTACAGTTTGTTATATAAATGACTATTGAGGCAGTTTTTGCCAATTTTGTGGCATAAAGCATTTCTTGTTAAAAATAATGAAATTTGGCACCCGACATTCAGAATTGTATTTTTTTCTTGAATTGAGGCTGCCATTTTAAATAAACAAGGGGTAAATGCACTATCTTCCTTTCAGAAAAGGAAAACCAGTTGTGATTAAGTTCTTATTTCCGGAAAAATTATGTTTATCCTGAAAACCATCAATGTAGGTCACCCAGACATGTTTGTAAGAAAATATGTTTGGTTGCCAATCTGCAATATGGCTGCCATAACCAAGTTAAAAACATGAAAATACCTGTTTTAAAACCCCTGAAAACATAGTTAACAGAATATAGACTATTACAAATATCTACAATTGTTTTCATAAAGATACACGGAATCCTGGAAGATATATTCACAGCATGTCGTTCATCCCCTATATCGGAAAATTTGACTTAATCGTACATAAATGCAATAATGAATAATTGACTGCAGGTAAGCTATTGTTGCAGTTACATGGTTGTGTTATACATCATTTTAAAGCTATGAATATACAGAATGATGTGAAAGAAACTTCAGGAAGCTTCTGACCCCTAGTGACCCGTACGGGTACTTTCGTGAAATAAAATGAAATTTTCTTTTTAATTTCGAGTTATGGCCGCATGTTTTCCATTCTGTTGACCAAAATAGATATCCTAATCAATCAATTTTTGCACTAAATAGATAGAGGAATTAAATACCTTCAAAATGGTACCATTTAAGCATCTATACATGGATTCGTTTATGAATAACAGTATATTTTCTGAAAATAGCGGCACTCGGTTTGACGAAAACTTATTTTCAACCTTCCCGCACTCATATAGCTCCTGCTGGTTATCGTTGAGGTCTAAGATTGACCAACAAGCAAATTTTGTAACTTAAGATATATATCTTTCAAAATATATGGGTCTCCGAAATTCCCAAGGGGGGGGAGGGTTTCGATATCTGGCCCACGGACTAACTGCAAAACAGAATTTTCTGTCATTTGTGCTCTAGCCATACAACTCAAAAAGGTTTCAGGACTCCAGCCTACAATTAATGTACAATTCAGTCAGACCAGCTAGCTAAAGAAAACTATAGACCATTAAGTGTACTTCCTTCAACTTCCAAGATTTTTGAATATGTCATATGTGATCAACTCCTTGATTTTATGTCCAGCCCGCTGTCAAATGATCTTTCTGCTTACAGTAAATTGTATAGCTGTAACAATGTACTTGTCAAATGTATAGAAAATTGGAGAAAAGCCCTTTACAACAATTGCAATGTGGAATGTGTATCGATAGATCTTTCTAAAGCTTTCGACATTTTACCCCATGGACTTCTAATTGCTAAACTACATGCTTATGGTGTTTCAGTACAAGCTTGCTCCTTTATCCTAGACTACCTTAGAAATCGAAAACAATCGGTTAGGTTAGGTAATATCAGAAGTGAATGGATGAACCTGAAAACTAGTGTTCCGTAAGGATCTATTATGGGCCCTCTTTTGTTCAACATATTTATTAATGACTTTTTGATGGAGTTAAATAATGTTTGCAAAGTGTATAATTACGCAGATGACAACACGCTGTCGTACTGTCATGAGGATAAATCAACTGTCAAGAGATCCCTCGAAAAAGCTTCCAAAAAAGCTATTTCATGGTTTAGAGTAAATAACATGAAGGCAAACCCTTCAAAATTCCAGGCTATATGTTTCAGTAGGGAGGATACTGTAACGGAATTCAAAATTGAAAAAGTCGCAGTTAAAACTGAATCGGTAGTGAAATTGTTGGGCTTTCACATTGATCGGGAGTTGAACTTCAATCGTCATACGTCAATTGTGTCCACAAAAGCTGCCAGACAGATAAATTCTTGACAAAGATTATGCAAGTATGTAGACTATGAGGGCAGGTTAAGGATATATGAGGCATTTGTGGCCTCAAACTTTGTGTATTGCTCTGTTGCGTATCACAGTTTCTCACTTGCGCAAGATAGAAAAATTGAAAAACTAAATGAAAGAGCTCTAAGGCTAGTCTGTAATGATCACATCAGCACATATAATGACATGCTTGGAAAAACTGGCAAAACAATATTACATGTAACTAACAAAAACAATTCAGCCGAATTTGTTTACAGGGTTCTACATGTAAGTGAGTTACCACCTCCAAATGATAGTTCTTTTTTCCAAAAAAAGTTATCTCCGTACAACATGCGGGATAACAATAAGTTTATCCAACCTAAATTTTGTACAATTCAATATGGTAAAAGGTCAATCAGATACCAAGGTCCCTTATTATGTAATATTCTGCCATTTCATACTAAATTTTCTGAAGATATTTGTTCTTTCAAGACTGCAATAAGGAAAAACAATGTATTTATGAATTGCGAATGTGGATCATGTATGTTATGCTTAAGAAATACCCTCTAAATGAATCGTAGTAATCAAGTTCATTTATCATTTTGTAAATAATTTCACATCAGTCATCTTATTGTTGTTATTTTAACTGTCGGCTAAAAGCTTTGCAGCTTGTGCTATTGTTTAACTGTTCATCACCGACGTTAAATAAAGTTTTATCTTACCTTATCTTATCTATCTTTTAGTAGGCCCATTTTTTTTCATATTATTTTGGTGTCAAATCATTGATAATGGCCTGCAAGCAAGTGGATGAAAGGATGATCATTTCCACTCCCTGTAAATTCAGTAAATGTTGTCTGTTTGTTATAAGACCTTTCTTTAGTTTTGAGTGGTCTCATTTGGAAGTGCATTCCCTCACAGAGACAGAGATGCAAAATGCACAGAAATACTTTCAAGTTCAGGAGGTAGGTGGTTGCAATAAGGCAAGTGAATGTGGGTCTTATAAACAGGAACCAGTGTACATTTTGTTTGTTGTGAATGCATTGAATGAACAAACGATCAATACAATCTACAGTACATGTGTCTGATGAAATGACGCAAGTTACATATTTCGCACTAGTATGAAAACTATTGAACCCAACACTGTATCCTTTCCACATTATCATTGAATTGGGCTTGGAAATCTTCCATGTAAGTTTCATGGAGGCAAAATTAAGTTTTGCCATATTTGCAAATATTTTGGCGTTCACATAATATGAACCCTTACCACGTGCATGAATACCAATAATACCCTATAGACAATACAAGCGTATGCAATTCGAATTTGGAGATTGCAGGAGCAGAACCAATTTGCAAATAACACACAGATGTGGTGCAAATGCAAGAGCTGACCTTGTACATCTCACTTATTTTGATAATGTTCTGGCATGCACAGTATTTTCTCTTTTATAGTATTGGCATATTTTGAAGAAATACAAAACAAGTGGGAGCCTATTCCAAAGTCACATGACAAATTTCAATGACTAGAATGCAACCATAGCAGTGATCACAAACTGTTATACATTGTTTGTTACTATGCCTGTGTTTAGCAGTTAGACATGACATAAAAATATATAAGAATCTAAAACTTATAGATCTAAAAACACTCAACAATAACTGTGGATTTTGAGATAATGTTTTTATAGTCAACTGTCAAATTTAATAGAATTTGTGACAAATATATCAAAACACACATGTCCAGGGCATTTCTTGGACTTGTCATATGCTATTATATGGTTGGATTAAATCGATCTACAAGCCCTGATACGAGGGGTTTTCCATAAGTTCTGTCCAACTAGTCATAATTTTCTCTAGATTTGATGTAGAAACATGATATTTGGATCAGATAAAATTGACGTAATTTTCAAATAACTCCACCAAAATCAGATCATATAAGTAAAAATATCTCCTTATTCTGCTGACATGGAAACCAGAAGTCATGAAATGCGGCCCAGATTTTGCAGTTCTCACATAAAATTAATTTAATACCTGCTTGCATTATCTGTGTCTTGACCTATTGAATTAAACTATATTCATAATTGTTTTCATTAAATACAACCAGTTAATTGTAAAGTCATTAATAACAATGGAAACTGGTATTATTGTCACATCTCAGTGACTTCACTATCACTCATGTGGCTTCCCAGTTTTTTTACAAGATGAGCAATTTTTTTGGATATGGATGACATCATATATACTTGTTACATTTCTTCATTCTAATTGGATAAAAACTAGCAGAGAGTGTAAGAACCTTTTATCATACATACAAGGAAGACAGTATGAGTGACAGAACCAAATGAAGACGGTACAAAATTTTTCTGGATGAAGAGAACATACATTGGAAACCCCCAAAAAAGAAGACTGTGCAATGCCAAAAGTGACCCTAAAATGAAGAATGAGATGTCTTATTTCGACATGGATAGAAAGTATGAGAAATGTATTTACATGGTCTCAGTCATTAGTTTAGGAAGTTGTGAAACGGCTATGCATGTTTTGAAAACAGTCTCCTATATCTCTTGTAATAATTGCATATTTTGACAAGATACGTCAAGTATGTGTCTGTTAACAAGCTCCCGGCCGCATTTCACGACTTTTGGTTTCCATAGCAACACATCAACAATTCATTTTTACCTCTTTCATCTGATTTTTTGGGAATCACTTGCAAATTACCTCAAAATCAACTGACCCAAATATAATTTTTCTCTAAAGTTATGACAGGTTGGACAGAACTTTTGGAAAATCCATCGTAAAGAACAAAAAGTCTGCAAAACATCAACTGTGATCTTGACATGAGGACTATAAGGCACCGATATAAGGTATGAGGAAATGTCCAGTTCATTATTACAATAATTTGTCAAATGTTAGGGATTATTCTTAATTGGTCACTTGTCCTGTATCCCTAATAAAAATACAGTTTTTTGACAGGATATAGTGAATCTGTGCCACTGATAGTGCCCTGGGCCGCATTTCATGACTTTTGGTTTCCATGGCAACAAATTAACCAGTTATTTTTGTTTTTGAGATCTGATTTCTTGAGGATCATTTGTAAATCACTTAGATATTATCTGACCCAAATATCATGTTTCTATATTAAATATTGCAGAAGTTATGGCAAGTTGGACAGAACTTTTGGAAAACCCCTCGTACACCATTTCTATCAATGACTGGTACTTCCGCTTGTGACCCTTACACCCTAAACAAAACACCTTCAAAATTAGCCTTTACAGACATCTCTGACGACCCAAAAAAGGCCACCTATAGACTCTTTAGACGTCTGGAAGCTACAAAATATGCCCTGTTTACATGTATATATGACCAAGGACTGACCAATGAGGACATAAAGCAATCATTATAGGAGAATGTAGAGCCAACCATCTCTTACAAGTTCTAAGGAATGCTCACACTTATGGAGTACCCAATTACATTTACATTTAGCATCCTTCAGAGTTCCTTGGAAATCTAATCAACAAGTTACAAACAAATTATTGGCCCCTGACATATAATACAGGCCTGAATATCCTCAACCCATTAACGTCCAATTGTGCATATAAAGGCAAAGATAAGATATAAGATAAGATAAGATAAAACTTTATTTCAAGTTGGTGATGACATAAAAGCAATCCCTTTTCCCTTGCATTCTCCCCCAAAGCCAAAAATAGGTTTCTCTCTTAAATTTAATCAAGTAGACCATCTGTATGCTGGAAAGGGTTGAGGGTCCCATGGTGTTGTCAGTGACGATTAAGCAACCCCTTAGAAACCGTTTAGAGACCTGCTGCTATATATCTCAGTCTCACAACCACTACAGATGCTGATGTCTGGTGAATACTAAACTGGATTAAGTGTTTATTAATTCAACGCAATAGTTAATCTATTGAAATCTTGGTGAGTATAGATTTGAAATTTGATCTTGTAGTTGGACCCTCACAACGAACACTGTTACCCAACATGATGTGAACGGTGGGGAAGAAAACAAAAGTTAAACCATGACATTGTAGTTAAGGGAAGAAGAGTAAAGGATTTAGCAAATCAGTATGCACATACAGGAGTGGAATACTTTCGGTGCCTCGACAGCAGAAGGGTAGTATTTGTAACATTATCATAGTCCTTGACACTCACCATGAATGAGCTAGCATGACTGTGCAATCTGTTCTATTTTTGATGTCTTCCTACTTATATTGCATATCAGTGTATATCTCGAAGCCTGATTTTTATGGTGGCCATCTTGGATTCATACTAATTTGGGCGTGTTCCACTATTTGGATTTTCCATGACTTTTAGTACATTGTATGTCTTTCTTGACATATTTAGGGACCAAATGCCACTGGAACCATTTCTTTTGCAATTTGTTCCGGGTTGTACCCAATATATTTTCATATCATGACAAGACTATAAGGGACAACACACCTCACTCCGCTCATTGAACCGGTGGCTCTGTCCCGTCTATCTAAAAGGCAGAACCAAAGCCATGATATTTTAAAATAAAAAGTTGCATTACCAAAGAGTCAATATTAACCAAATATCTGCGTGTATTTGTTGCTTTCTTAAAGTTCCCAAAGGTATGCAAAGACACACTGCCAATCTCTTAGATGGGCCATGTTTCACCTTATCTCTGTGAAGGTCAGGTGCCCCCTGAGGCAGCCCTGTTGTGCATCCTTTTCAGTTGAGGTACATAAAAATGCCGAGAAAAAGTGAACTGCCCTAGCTTTTTATGTCACCCATTGTAGAATTTGCTTTAGGCCAGTCACCTTTTTTGCTAAGAAATTTCAGGACTTATAGAAAGAGAAATGACTGGAAGTTTCCACTGATGTAAACGTCACTGATGACATGTCACTGGTACCTTTGGCAAAGTTGCCGTTTTATTTGTGTCAGTGAGGAAAAGTTGGCATTTCTGCCATAAAGTGAGTCAAAATAGCATGCCA
This sequence comes from Platynereis dumerilii, assembly GCA_026936325.1. NCBI lineage: Eukaryota > Metazoa > Annelida > Polychaeta > Phyllodocida > Nereididae > Platynereis > Platynereis dumerilii. Next base: position 32,926,932 of record JAPTHN010000006.1, read on the forward strand.
AGTTTACCCCGTATTGCCAACTTTACCCCGTTTTACGGTATTTGTTGCTTTTCCTAAAGTCCCCAACGGCATGCAAAGACACACTACCAATCTCTTAGATGGACCATGTTTCACATAAGCTATTTAAAGGAAAGGTGCACCTTGAGTCAGCAATGTTGTGTAAATAAAAATGCCATAAAAAAGTGAACTGCCTTCGCTTTTTATGGCACCCATCGTAGAATTTGCCTGAGGCCAGTCAACTTTGTTTGCTAAGAAATAATATGACTTATAGAAAGAGAAATGACTGGAAGTTTCCGCTGATGTCAACCTCTTTTGACTTAGGCCAGCAGCTGGTGAGTAGTGAGTGCCAGTGAGCATTTTAATCTGGAATGGGCATTTTCAAAATCATACTACAAAATGTATATTATAATCTATTATCAGTTGATATAGATGTATAAGGAAATAAATCAATAATATGCGTCGAAGAACTCTAGATGGAAAATAGAATTTTTTGTTTAAATATCAAAATGCTGCTATGCTGCTTTGGTTTGCAGTTTGCACATTTTATAATTGTTTCTTTATCTGTGAGCATTTTATTCATTGAAGAACTCCAGAGGGAAAATATAGTTAAAGATATGAAAATACCACTAAATTTGGTTTACAGCTTTCACATTTTATTGCTTTGTTTTCTTTCCAAATGAAACATCTGCTCAACATTCAATTTTTGTCACATCACATCAACTTTTCCTGAAAAAGAAGTATTGTTGGAGTGTAGAATGTCCACTTTCTCTCTTTACTTCTTCAAATTAAATTTCACAGACATGTCATTTGGAGTTGAATTAGATTTTTCTTGCAAGGAAACATCACATTGCTTTGATTTTCCAACATACAATTTAATTTTCCTCAATCATTAGAGAAAAGCGGTTTTGAACTTAATTTCAACTTCATTGCAAACCTTCGAATTGCTACTTTCCTTAATGCAATTTTCAAATTTTTATGTTGAGGAGAACAGCAGCGCAGTATCCGGACATTGCATTTTGACAGGGAGTTGGGCTCTGCTCAGCATTCGTGGACTCTCACTGTTTCATATTTTCTCAAAATTTTATCAGTTTTTTAACTGGAAGTGATCACAAAACTTAGTTTTTAGAAGTCCAAGAAGAAGTTCCAACCTGATGATAGAGGTAACGTATATATTTTTTTCAAACTGTTTGGTTATAAGGCCGCCTGTAAGTAAGTGAAATGGGTGATATTCTTGCCATTCCTGCAATGCTAATTGATTGTGAAAAAAAATTATTGGTTGACATACATGTGAGTGAGTGACCCATCAAGATTGTATTATAAACAATCTTCCTTCGACCAATACAGGATTTGTTTTCTGGCAACAAATCAGAAGCATAATCCCTTCGTTTGTCACCAACAAGTGGGATTAGTCTTCTTAAATCAAATTAACATTGCAGTACAATGTATTGGTATGATCATGACAAATCATCAGTATGATGACTCACAAAGAGCAATTTTCACATTGTAACAGTCCACTCTTATCAAAGTGACAGACTGCAATGTCTGAAAGATAAACTTATTTGTCTAAGGCTTGAAATAAAACGAAAAATAACTGATATGAAATGGACATGTCAATTTCATTCAATAACATTTAATTTATTACCATTGACTTTAAAAGACCCAAGGGGCAAAGCCTTATTTTACCATTGTTAACAAAATAATTTCTTGTGTAGATTTGTTGAAAATAAATAAATTCTTTCCTGGCTAGCAATGCTTGTTATTAGTTCATTTGTAAACAAATATTTTAGGTCACACATCCTCAAAATAAATAATTATATCCAGTGTTTTCCCGAGAGATAATGACTTCTCATTGGTGAAATATCCATGGCAACTCCTCCCACTTCTCGAATATCTAATGATTGCTCACAAATAAATCAGTTCCTCATAAAATGTTTATAGCCAACAAATAGAATAGCAGTTTGAGTAAGAGTTCAATTGTCAGCCTATATCACTGTACATGTAGAACTTTAATGCTCCGCTGCTTAACTATACAACAAACTTGTTACCGGGTACTTATCACCAAGTGCAGAACTGGGCCAATGACCTACAAAACCACACTTGCATGTACAGTGTTGTTGGGGTGTTTTGGCAGAATATTCCAGGATATTTTTCTATTGTGGTACTCAAAAAAAGGTAACATTACATTATGGTAGTTTTTACCTTCATTAGAATTGTTTTTTTGTGTTTCAAATGCTTTTGGAAATGTCCTTGCAGCAGTATTATCATGATTATATAAATCTATTAGTTTCCACCATTGGTATGCATAACCTAACATTGTCATACTAACATTAATTGGCAAAAATGATTGAGTCTATGTTGTATTACAATGACATTCTAGATTAACCATATGTCTGATTTATATGTTGTCTTATTGAAGCAGTTTCTTTTTAGTTTTTTACCTTTATGTTACAAAACTTTTTTACTCTAATATTCTGTACACTTTTACTAATTAATCAAATTTTTTAAACTAAATGCACGTTTAAAATTCTAAACACTTGTTCCTTTGGAAACAATTGCAAAACAAAAGCTTGCTTTGTATATAATATCTTGCAATAATGGTGAGTGATGTGTCGAGTGACCCACTTATTTTTGTCATACGCTTGTCTCAATTATCTGATGTGTCGAGTGACCCACTTATTTTTGTCATACGCTTGTCTCAATTATCTGATATCTTTGGATTGTGCTAATGGCAATAAAACATGCACTCAACCATTTTTAAATGATAATTTGTTTTCCTTTGTTCACAGATATGGCAAACAGTCGACATTGTATCACAGGAGAGCATGTTTATGAAGGGGATACTTTTCCAGGGATTGTCCCAGCTAAGGCATTGGATAAACTTAAGGAAACTGTATTTGATGACTCAGATATCATTGTTGGTGCCTATCCTAAGACTGGTATGTTTACAATGTATATAAGTTGTGAATAAGCTTCCAATATTTGTGGACAGTAACTGTTATCCAAATTTCAATGCCCAAAGGTACATGACTGAACTATACCCCTTATTGCTTGCTTTGGTTTTTTAGTAGCAGCAACAAAAAGTTCTCCAGAAATTAAAAAATTTCTAAATTTAAGTGAACTTTTTTGCAGGCACCACTGTTCTCCAAGAAATAGTCTTTCTAGTCAACAGTCAGGGCGACTTTGAAACATCAGATAAACTCTCTCTACGTGCGAGAATCCCTTTCCTCGAAGTAGAAATACCTGGTCGTTCAATGCTGAAAGAAGCCTTGGATACCCCTCCTCCACGTTTGATGAAATCCCATCTTCCAGCCAAATTCTTTAAGGAAACTCTGACAAAATCAGCCTGTAAGTTTGTCATAGGGATGCGAAACCCGAAAGATATGCTGGTTTCTAACTACCACTTTTACCGAATGAATGAAGCATATAACCTATTCAAGGGCACCTGGGATGAATACTTCACCATTTTTAAAGACCACAGACTGGCCTTTGGAAACTTCTTTGAAACTGTTCTCAGCTGGTGGAAGATTCGCGATAATAAAAAAATACTCATTGTGAAGTTTGAAGACATTGTTGAAAACCCTGAAGTGGTTATTAGACAAGTAGCCAATCATCTCGAAAAAGATATTCCTGATGAACTTTTAAAGAGAATAGCTGACCGAATAGCTTTCAAAAACATGAAGAACATACCAACCTTGAACTATACAGATGCCGTAGCGTTACATCAAGAAATTTCTCCGTTTATGAGAAAGGGGGAAATCGGTGACTGGAAGAACTATTTCAACGATGAGCAAAGCAAATCGGTTGATGATCTTTACCAGGAACATTGTGTGAAAAATGGATTAACTTTTCGATTTGAAAGCAGATTTCCTCTTTCTGGCAAGATCTGAGATTTTAAAAAAAATGTGAACGGTAGTTCGTGTACATACATACTTCAAACACTGAATGCAATAAAATTGGTCCAACATTAATATTATGTACTCTGTATATATGTATGCACAATGTCAAACAGGTCGACAATATAAATTATTCAAAAGTTTGCCTGACAGAATGACAATACGAGGACAAAGTAGTCTGGTGAAAATGAGAACTGCCTTCTGCTGCCATCTAAAAGTTGATTTTATATGCTACATAATTGCTGTATGTCCCGAGAAATAGTTCCAATTTCATTGCACATTCACAAAATTTCTATTCAACATTGATGTATACGGGAGTCAGAAAGACAATCAGCACACTCAGAAACAGCCCCGGTGTCTTCCAGACAAAATTGTGTGTCTTCCTCTGATCAAAATGGTGTGGACGCTCGCAGGAGCTTGCAGAATAGCACACTAATCACTTGGTGGCAACACAAGACAGCATATGTTCTGATCTGCCAAGGTTGGAAAAAGAAGTGGCAATGCAAGAGCAGTCAACTTGTAGACAGAGGACAAAGATAAAGGAGAACCAGTTTCATGGCGTGTTATTTCTGCTTTCCACATTGCTCCCACCATTTGTAAAGCTTTTGAAAAATTAACGTTCCATCTATCATAAAATACAATGTTGTGCAAAGCTGTGCGGCCATAACCAGACAAATAATGCATTTCAATTCATTACCCTTCTACAAACAGTTATAATACCTTTAAGAGCACAGAGAAAGAACGTTTAAGAATTCTTCTCAGATGCACAATGTCTGTTTGATTTAATTGCTGCAGGATTCCATTGTCATATCTTATACAACAACTACATGTATCCCCTGACAACCACTTGTGTGAATAACTGAGGGGGGCTGGGGCCCAGTGAATCGAAACAGTTTTATCTAAATATCAACGGTCAGAATCGTATTTTAATTTTGAATGATTTAAGAGGAAGGTACACTTGTCCACCACATTACCATGCAAGCTTACAGCTTATAGTCCCCAGATACAAGTTGCAAAATGTTAAAAAACATTGATTCACTCTATCCTGGTTGGAGACAAAATGAATCAGAGAGGGTGGCACAGTGAGTTAAGTGCCATTTGTTTTGTTAAAAGTTAAATAATAGAATTTATAAGTTATGATAACAGACAGATTATCATAACTTAATCACAACAAGGAATAGTGCAACCATCTGACTCATTCACTTATGAGCAAGTTGACTCAAATTTAAATGTTGCAGTGGTGTCCGTAATAAACGTTTTGAAATACAACAACATGGTGAAGGATGCCATTAATTTTGTTGATCACATATATGTGTATAGAATTTTGTTGACATGTAATAGCATCAAACAGATACATATGTCATAAAATAATAAATTTAAAATATGGATATACAGCATAAAAATAAGCAACTACAATCTAATGGGATTAGGCTATACATTCATAAGCATATATATATACACAATTCAATTACATTAATACTGAACATTTGTTATAAAATATAGAGTGTAAGGATTATTGTTGTGAGCACTTATAAGTTCAGAACAGCTTCATTTAAGTTGGCGTGAGAGCCCAGAGGCACCGAGCCAGTGGTAACCGCTGAAAGGCCCCACCAAGGAACTCTCACATTCTACTTTCATTGTCCATAAATGTCCGTACATAAGCACATAAAAATATATACACAGAATGTCAATTTGAGCACCATAGACAAGGAGCGCACCTTTAAATTAGCACCCAATTACGCACCATTAAAGTATATACAGCCTGGAAAGTAAGTTAATAGCAGAGTATACTATAACAGTCAAATTTAGAAACATGTACATACAGAGGATTAAAACAGAAAATTTTCAGTAGCACCATACCCTGAGGCCAAATAACGAATACTAAAATATTGATCTTCCCCCGCAAATTTCCACATGCTACATTCAACAATTTGATTTTTTTCCATTGCCGAGGAAATATGATTTATGTCATTAAATTCCTCCAAAATCGAATTCTTGAAATAAGATTGGATATACGAAACTGAAATTGGCATGTCTCTGAAATTCGATAAAAAGAAAATTCTCATTACAATAGAGAAACGGACTTTATTCAATTTGTTTTTGCAGACAGTGTACAATTTCAAGTTTATCAAAGGAGAAATAAATAAACTTTCTTCGAAATAATTTTTTTCAGACATCATTTTCTTCAAGAATTATGGTGCATGCCTGGTAGGAAGTATAGATCAGTAAGCCGTTTGAATGATTAAGTGTTACAGGGTGGTCAAAAAAAAACTTTACACTTATGAATAATTTTTTGGATGACGCCCATTGTAACAAATGCTTATTCTTCAATGCAAAAACAACTTGTTTAGCAAAGAATAACTCTTCTAGAGACAATTTATTCATTCGGAGGTCCTTTTGGACTGATGACTTTTCCGCAGTGGGCCTAAATGATGCAGAGGTGTCAAAAATGTAACTTTGTGTCCGTTTTTCCAATACAAACTTAATGGATGGCTTTATTGGGCAACTAAGGACTGTGGTGTCTTGCAGGGATCTGTCTCTAAGTTTGCCCATCCAGAATAATCACATTGATTGCGATCTTGTGATAACAGGGGCCGTATTGTCCCGCTGAGAAACTTGACAGAGCGAACCTTGATCCAGTTCTGGGCTTTCCAAGGGAGTGTGGCTGATGCCCCGTCTTGTTTGAAGAACAAATTATCTGTGGCACTGTATGTCTTATCTATCCAGGGCTTTAGATGCTCTTTCAAGATGTTAATATGTACTTTTCATGTGATTTCAACACCGTGATCATCCACCTTCAGACGGCTTAGTTTTAAAATCTTATAATGGCCATGGTGAAGTCTGAATTTGCTCTAGCACCTTCTGGTTTGTGCTGAATTGTGCCTCTGTCTTCTCAATTTCATTTTATGTTGTATTTATTTTGTCCTGTGAAGCTCAGTAGCTTCAAAATTGCTGATGGGCCATGAACAACCCAGATATAAGAATTGAATTGCCAAAACCCATGAAAAGTGATCAAAAAGGAGAACAAAAATCAACAGAAACAGTTGATGATACTTCAACTAGTCAAAGACAGATAATCGCTCCTAAAAGTGCTATCCCTCCCTCCCCCTCTGCCATGGCCCACGTGTCTGCACCGATCAACAACACGCATCCAAAGATTGTCATTATAGGAAATTCAAACGCGCGTGGAATTTCCGAAGGACTCAATGAAAGAGGTATCGATGCATGTGGCTACATCTTCCCAGGTGGAACAATTTCCCACATCACTTCTCGTATACGTCATATGACGTCCTCCCAGAGCCCGGACTTCGTCATGCTCATGGCTGGAGACATTGAGGCTGCTGATGGCCTAGCTGCAGCAACAATATGTGCAAGATATGAACACTTAATTGAAGGGGCCAAACGAGCATTCCCTTTTTCTAGAATAATTATTTCGGGTCTAGCCCAGACTGGAGGTCACACCCAACAAGAGACTTTGAGAGATGTGAATCGGCATTTAGAAATTTTAGGAAATGAAGAAAGACTCCTTGAATTCATCTGTAATGAACAAGCTAAATTGCGTGACCACATACATTTGTCGCGTCACTCTGTCAACAAACTCTCGTTCAATGTGTCACTTTATGTAAAGAAGGTTTTTCTGTGAGATGGTTTCAGCCACTTTCCTCAGCTTGTTGCAATGAAAAATTGTCAGTAAACTGTAACTATAATGAAACAAAACTATTTCAGTATGACTATGATAGCCAATCGATTTCCTTATCTAATACTGAGCATGAACGGTCTGTTAATAAGTTAGACACATGTGATGAAAATGATTTGTCTGACTTACCCAAAAATATTGTTTTTCAAAGAAATGTGTTTGATAGTGATGAAGATGGATTAAGTAATCTTAAATTGATGTCATGGAATATACAGGGTGTTGGTTGTAAATTAGAGTTAGACGAGATAAGAAATATGATAACCTGCTTTGATGTCATTTTCTTGTACGAAACTATGAAACTGGATACCTTTGACCCACAAATGCAGGGTTACAATTATTTCCATTATCAAAGAAAATACAAACATCCTAAAGCCAGAAGGCCCTCTGGTGGCATTGCAATGCTGATTAAAACAGATTTATTTGAATCCAAAACCATAACTATTGAAAAAGCCAATGAATGGGTTATATGGCTGAAATTTAGGAGATCAACTCATGAAATGTTTATTGGTGCTGCCTACATTCCCCCTGAAGATAGCACGATCTATCTAAATAGTAGGTATGGTTATGACATAATGAATAAATTAAAGGATGACCTTGCTTGTTTACTTGAGAGGACACCTTTTGTGTCACTTTGTGGAGATTTCAATAGTAGAACTGGTGATAAGAAAGATTTTGAGGAAATAGTTCATGGGAAAAACTCTCAAATCTCTGACTTCGGTCGTGGGAATTGTGATGCCATGGCAACAAATGCTAGCTGGTCAACCAAACCCAGGCAGTCGAAAGATAAAAAGACAAACAATTATGGAAAAGATCTCATTAATCTATGCCGGGCAAGTGGTTTAAGAATTATGAATGGTTTATTTGATGAAAGTAGAACTGATCGATTTACATGTCATACTCCAATGGGACAGAGTGTTGTTGACTATTTGCTTTGTAGTGAACCAGTGTATTATTGTCTTCATGAATTTGCTATAACTGATAAACTTACAGAGTCAGACCATACACCTCTCTGTTTCTCTTTTAAATTGCCTATGATTACTAAAAGAGATAGTTACATTGTAGGTGATAGATCTCGTAATAAAATATTCAAATATGTGTTTGACAGCAGTAAAATTGAAGAGTTTCTCTCTAACTTTGACAGTGAAAATGCCCAAACAACATTGTATAAGTTAGGCTGTGACATTGAGTCTAAAGTAGATACAGACACTGTCGTTGATACTGTATACCATTATGTAACAGATCAAATACAGCCAATATTTAAGAAGAAGAAATATAGGTCCACAAAATGCACATTTCCGACCAACAAATGGTTTGACAGTGAATGTAAAAATTTAAGAAAATCTTTGAATGAGTTTGCAAAACAAAATGACTTAGCTTTAGATTTTAATAAAACAAAATATGATAAGTTACTCAAAACTTACAAAAGAGCAATTCAAAAGAAGAAACGGCAATTTCAAGAAAAAAATCGAGAAGAGATACAAAAACTTATGGATAAAAATCAATCAGATTGCTGGAAGTACTGGAGTAAACTAAAGTCTCTGTGGAAAAACCGAACTAATTACCCTGATTTAGAAACTACTTTAAAAAACAATCTCTTCCACCTGAACGTGATTATTTTGACAATGAAAACATGACTCATGTTAACAATATCGTACTAACTTCTGAGTATAGCTGTTGTAATGACATTGCAAGTCAGATTTGTGATAATGTAATAACTGAGGAAGAGGTTGCCTTGCATTTTAAGAGACTTAAAAATAATAAAGCAGCAGGTATGGATGGCATACCAGCAGAATTCTATAAATACGCAAGTGAGAAACTTATAATGCCATTTTGCGCTGTATTCAACCACATTTTTGATAACGGGGAATATCCCTCTCAGTGGTCTGAAGGACTCATCAATGCCTTATATAAAAAGGGAAGTCGTTCTGATCCTGATAACTACAGAAAAATAACCATTAATGTTGTAATGGCTAAAATTTTTGATTCTATCCTAAATAGTCGGTTGTATTTCAAAAATGATGCTCTGAATCTAGACGACCCTTGTCAATTTGGTTTCACTCCTGGAACCAGTTGCACTGACTGTGTTTTCATTCTAGATACAGTTATAAGTTATCAGCAAGCAAAGCGAAAACCAGTTTATTTGTGTTTTATTGATTTTACAAAAGCATTTGATTATATTAATAGGAATGCACTGTATTTCAAATTAGGGCAGCAGAAAATTGGTCAAAAAATGCTCAAAATTATAATTAGTATGTTTGATAAAGCAAAAGCCAGAGTCCACCACAGTGGGAATACTGGTGATGCTATTGACAGCATATGTGGGGTCTTACAAGGCGGGATTCTTAGCCCAAAACTATTTAACGAATTCATGTCTGATCTACCCGAGTATCTTGATAATGCAGATGGAATAACACTGAATAATTTTACTGTAACACACAAAATGTACGCAGATGATATTGTACTTGTATCAGATTCTGCGAAATGCCTGCAGAATAGCATTGATTCAGTACAGGAATTTTGCAAAAAATGGCACCTTATTGTAAATATAGGTAAAACCAAAGTGATGCAGTTTAATAACAAATCGGTTAATTCTTTCTTCTGCAATGGTTATGAGCTAGAAAAAGTAGATAACTTTAAATACTTGGGTCATATGCTTACCAATAAACATAAAATACATGGCAAAATGACTGAATACCTTTCAACACAAGCACATAAAGCACTTTTTGCCCTACACGCTGATTCTAAGCAAGTGTTGGGACAAATGGATCCAGCTGTCTCTTTACAAATGTTTGATACTTATGTTTTGCCAATTCTGGAATATAATAGTGAAATATGGAGTAGTGATAAACCTGTATTGGAATTAGAAACTCTGCAACTTGGATTTCTAAAAAATATGCTAGGCGTACGAAAACAAACTCCATCCTTAGCGATTTATGGTGAAACCGGTAGATTCTCTTTGCATGTGAGACAAAAACTTAGAATGATGAATTACTGGATACGATTGGAAAGTGCACCTGATAGTAGCCTATTGAAAAAATGTTTGCTGGCTCAGAAAGATATTTATATGAAAAGAGTGAATGAAACTAATTGGTTCGGAAGAGTAAGTCGTATATTAAGTTCTTGTAATATTGAAAATGACATTGTAAACAGTACTGATTTAAGCATGATTGGCCTTTACAGAGCAGTGAAACTGAGGCTGTATGAAATTGAGCAGGAAAAACTTATTGTCTCGATAAATGATAGTACACAGCAGCCAAAACTTAGGACCTACAAATTGTTTAAGACTGATTGTAGACTTGAACCATATCTTAAGCTGAGACAAAGCCGAAAAATGTTAATCAAAATCGCTAGATTTAGGACTAGTTCACACAGTCTACGTATTGAAACTGGAAGGCATCATAAACCAATAATTCCTGCACCAAATAGAATATGTGAAAAATGTACATTAAATGTAGTGGAGGATGAAATTCATTGCCTTGTAGTGTGCCCAGCTAATGATTTGCTTCGTATTAACCTTTTTTCAACAGCAACAAACTTAATAAATAATTTTCTGATTTTAAATGATAATGATAAATTTACATCAATAATGAAAAACAAAGAACCCGAAATGTTAAGTTGTCTAGGAAAATTTCTCCTTGGAGCTGATGTTTGAAACAAACTATATCCTACATCAACGCATGGTTTTGTGGAAGTTTGTGAATACATGCATGTACCGACGACATACATATATATATATCTTGAAATTTTGTGAATATCTCATGCCTATATCTATTGACTGCAGCCACTGTTTTTTATTATTTTCTATTTTAACTGCACAAATGTGTGTTTATTGATAGGCCTATAATGCCCTATATTACTAGAACAGGAATATGATAATTTGATAATATATACATGGTGATACCACAGTTATTGTGTCTTTTAAACCAAATGTTTCATTATTTTAATATGTCTCTTTCGTATTTATAAATATAAAGTAAAAACGCAGGAGCACTCCCGGCTTCCATTTTGTCTGCTATCAAAAAAGTAATGAACCGTTTTGATTATAAACCTATTTTTCAAAGATCTAACATACTTGGCTTGTATACACAATAAGTACCCAAGCACTGACTCAATCATGGCAGCCTGGAAAATGAAATATCAACTGTAAAGTTTTTTTTGACCACCCTGTACATTCAGTGCTTCCGCAGTCATGGGTATGGTCTCTCGTTGGAGGGGTAAATTGCACTAAAAATACAGTTTGTGCAAGAGGAAGGAAGTTGCATAACAGGGGGTCTTAAAGCGCAGGTACCACTGTACTTTTTATGACAGCCGCATAAGAAGAGTTGATAACAATTGAAGAGAGAGAAAGAATTTTGAATGACCAAACATATTAGTCTATTGTTCCTCATATCTAAGGTCTTTATACTTCTGCAAATTACACCTAGGGGAGGAAACTGTTGAATTTTGTTATACCTCAACCAGATGTATTCCAGTGCATGGAAGTTTTCAAAGGTGTTATTTTGCAGTTACCCTACAGTGAAACTATTTGTATTCAGATTTTAAAATTATTTTCAGGTTTGACAGTCTTGAAATATTGAGGAACGTTGTGAGTTGACTTAGTGTTGCTTTTAATTCTATCAGTTTAGGTAGAATCAAAGCATCACCTGCTATAGAAATAAGTTTTATTAAGTATCAGTATCAGTAGGGCACTTAAATCACTGAATGTTCCTGAACATTACTATAATTGTTTAATGTAATGCTTCATGCCCATTTTGACGATGTTTGAGGCAGTTGTTGTTTTTCAATCTTTGTTCAAGCTCTTGAAAGTGATGCATACTATTAGCACATTATATAAGCCCCACAAAAAAAAAGACGGTGCTTAAAAGAAGTGATAGGCTACTCATAAACCATATTTGATACTGTATATCAAGGACATAATTTTTATACACTGACATCTCACCTGCCCTTCTGTTTGTGTCAATCTTTTTCAAGCTCTTGTAAATAAATGACACTTGAAAGTGATACATAGAATTTTTATATTATACTGTGGATATATACAATGTAATATTGTTGTCTTTAATGGTATTTTTTTTCATACTGAAATCTCAACTAACTTTGAAACTATGCACCTCAGTGAAAATAATCAGAGACGAAAGGCATTTAAATCAAAGTTATTGCATTTTGACATGCGCTATGTCTGGTGACTAATTTGTAGCAGTCGGATTTTGTATTGAAGCAAACAATGATATCGATGTCTTCAACAAATCGGCTTCTTTGACATACATAAAGGCACAACTTTGATATGATTAACTGATTCAGTTCACTTATAAGCATTTTTGGAATATTGTTAATACAAATGTTTCATAAATGAACAAAAATTTTGGGATGAATAAATTATTATGTGAATGAATGAATACTTTTTCAATTTACATTTTCAATGGCATAAATCAAGATTATAATACAAAAATGATCTTTATCACAATACTCACATCTCAACATTTTCTGTTAAATTCCAATAATTCATCCTTTTGTTTACAGTACAAATTTTCTAAAAGTGGCTCGTCATTTAAAATCTAGCCTTAGCTATCCATCCATAGCCATTCCAAGCTAAACTAAGCTACACTTATCCATAGCTAGCCATAGCTATCCACAATTACTATTGTTTAAACAAGGGGTAAAGAGATTCCAGTGTATACAAGAGAATAGAAATGGATAGCTAGGGATAGATATGGATAAGACTAGTAATGTATAGCTACAGACAGCTAAGTTGAGCCACATTTAGAAAATTGTACTGTATACCCAAACAATCACATTTTTATCTCTTCCAATAATTCATCCTTTTGTCTATATCCAAACAATCACATTTTTATCTCTTCCAATAATTCATCCTTTTGTCTATTTTCAAACAATCACATTTTTATCTCTTCCAATAATTCATCCTTTTGTCTATATCCAAATAATCACATTTTTATCTCTTCCAATAATTCATCCTTTTGTCTATATCCAAACAATCACATTTTTATCTCTTCCAATAATTCATCCTTTTGTCTATATCCAAACAATCACATTTTTATCTCTTCCAATAATTCATCCTTTCGTCTATTTTCAAACAATCACATTTTTATCTCTTCCAATAATTCATCCTTTTGTCTATATCCAAACAATCACATTTTTATCTCTTCCAATAATTCATCCTTTTGTCTATATCCAAACAATCACATTTTTATCTCTTCCAATAATACATCCTTTTGTCTATTTTCAAACAATAACATTTTTATCTCTTCCAATAATTCATCCTTTTGTCTATATCCAAACAATCACATTTTTATCTCTTCCAATAATTCATCCTTTTGTCTATATCCAAACAATCACATTTTTATCTCTTTTAAGACACAAGGCACTCCTAAATTCATTGGAGCATCTCATTATAGTTTCCAGTCAATATCCTCTTTATCAATTTTAACAAAACTCCTGCTTCAAAATGATAATTGAGATGCTTCCTCTTTGAAAATGATATTAATCACCCGTGTTAAAGCTAATAGAGTAACAATAAGTTCTTGTTATCAGAATGGACAATAGTAACTGTCTGTAATATAATAGAGGGGATTTGGTATAGAGATGGTATGAACGGATAAGAATGGCCATAGAGAATCAATATAATCAAATTCTCTAGAGGTACAATATTCATTGGACCTTCTTTTTCATGAAGATAAATGCATGCGAAACGAAACATAAAGAATAATCAACCAGTTGAAACACACTCTAGGTGGAATGGAAATCAACACAACCTTTTTTTATTAAGCTTTTATATTTTCAGTAGAAAGAAGTTTTCTCCTATTAATTATTGATTTTGGCTCTTGCCACAGTGTCTGGTTATAGGTAGGGATGGGTCTTATTAACATATTCAATGAGAAATTATCAATTTTTTTTTTGCACTCAAAAGCACAAGTGTTTTCCATGCAGGAGAGAATGTTGTGATCTCAACATTTGCCAGAGGTAGGGAAAATTTTATCATTTCCCAAAAGCTGGATTAAACATGGCGGCAATCAAGATTATACAAAATCATAAATCGATATCATCATTTCTATGGACTATCGCGTTTATATCATTCATATTTTCAAAGACTCTTAGCACAGCAAGTGCATTGTCAAATAGTTCCATCATCAAGTTTACAGACCAATTCAGTGAAGCAGATTCTCTTAACAGCTCCAGAAATATTTCAACAATCATGCAGATGACTAAATTGCTAAATTCTTCAATTGATTTTAAAGAAAATATATTGGTTGAGGGTGATAGTCACACTGATGTTATGAGTGAAAGATATTTGTTGGAAATTAACAACACAAATGCTAGTTTTGCAGCTGAGGCAATATATAAAAATAAATTTTCTTTATCACACTCTATAAAGATCAAGGAAAGTGCAAAAACAAAAAACACAATTTGAAAATCTGAATGAAAGTTCTTGGTCAGAAGTTAATGAAACCAATATGACTTCCCTTCTAGACATAAATGAAGGTTCTTTATCACAGTTAGTAAATGCAAATTCCAACAGTGTGAAACAAGATATCACTGACATGAGTGGAACCTTTTTGTCAGAAAACTCTCAAAATAAATCAATAGCTCTCGAAAATATTAACATTGAAATGAGATCAGGTGCTACAAGCAAAATAAATTTGTCCTTCAGTTCTCCCACTTACAATAATCGAATTATAGGTATGACAGAAAGTTTCTTAGTTCTGAGCGAACCAACAAAAGAAACGGTTGCCCACAGTAGCGTCATTGACTCAGTGGGGTCTGAAGAAATGTCGCATTCAGGTGGCATAACTTCCTTTGATTCTAACACTTACAATCAAACTAGTAGCATGACTGAAACTTCTTCAGTAATGAGTGAAACAACTCAAGAGACTGCAGCTCAACATAGTTTTCAGGACTCAGTCATGCAGGGAAAAATATCGGATGCTGGAAACATGAGAACTTCAAGGTCTCGCACTGGCTCATATGAAAAGCTACTATTATGGGACATTGAAGAATCGTCATTCACGGGGAATTACTGTGTACAGTTTAATGTGACTGAGACAGAAATAGTGGAACAAACTGGAATAGATATGATGAATTTCATCTTTGACTGTGTAGGGAGTACAAACAAGATATTGAAGCTGAAGGAATGTTTAGAGAAGGAAGAGAAGCTCCCGTTAATAGGGAGGCACTGGATTGTTCTTGCGCCTATGTCATCCCCAGCATGCAGAGAAGGTTTCATTTTGCACAACATCTGCATCATCAAGACCCATAAAGAGAAGAATTTTATTCAATGGGATGGGTGCACAGCACTTGTAGTTGACAATGGAGATATTGGTCCTCATAGTTCCTCAGATGAATTGATCAAATTTGCAATTAAAAACTGTAAATTTAAGGTTGATAGAGCTTTTCAGCACCTTGCCTATCTTAGCCAAACATGTACTGACGCATCAGTTGAAGAAGTAATGAGCATGATAGCACAAGTGATAAATGGCATTTGGTACCTCATGGGTAAGTATAAAAATGTGTATGTTTTATTTATATTCAACTACAAACTAACAAAGCAATATTTTAAGACTGAAATGTGACAAAAAATGAATGTGTGATTTGAACATTTAAAGGCTCATAATCTTTCATTGAATTTGCACTAGATGCACCCCACTGTTACATAGGCCAAGGCCCAACAATTTCCTATAAGACATCAAGTATGGTTTTGATGTAATTTTAAACAGCTTTGTAGCTAACACATTTTTATGATTAAAATTCTGGAACAGTGGGTACCACGGTTTTTCCATTATAAAACTTAAAAGATAAAAGTTAATATGTAAATGCCGAAGCATGGAGACGGAAGCGCCTGAATGCAAAAAATTAATTATCGATACTCTAAATTGTAATTATCAAAATAATTTCGCGAAATGAATTTTTGTATCAGGTTTGTTCAATAAAAAGTTTGGAGAAAAAAATTGGAAACAAAATATTAAAAAAGAAGTTTTGAGGGAAAATGTAGCTTTCTTTTTGGAAAATGTTTCAAACATTTTTTTTTCTGGTAAATTTTATTATTTTTTTGGAAATTTTTGTTTGTTTTTGTTCGAACATTAAAAAAAAAAAAAATTTCGAAAAACATTTTTTTTTTGGATAATTTTTTTTGTTTGAACATTTATTTTTGGTTGTCATGCGTGATGATAGAAATGTGCCAGGATCATATGGGTTGTCTGAATCCCTTTTTTTATTGAACCATCTGGTTCACTACTCGCATGTTTGCCACAAGGGACGAACCACCTCGCTGCGCTCGGTGACCCTTTCGCTCTGTCCGGTGTATAAAGCAATTTAACATAAGGTACTGTAACTGAATAATAGTGAATATTCTATGAAAACGGCACTGACAATTTTTGATCACATGTATGATCTGGAATTCTTTGATGACATTATCTGGCATGCTTTTTCACACCCTAGGGATTTACAGCCATTAGAAGACTGACCAGAATTTTCTGAAAAAAATTTAGGTTAAAAAATCTCTGAAATTTACAATGTGTTGCCAGTCTTTGCAAATTCCAATCACAAATTAAACTATCACTGTCTTTCTAGGTGCTTGTCTATTACAACTTTATTGTACTATGTCAGTATGTTTTTAAAAATCAGTAATCTGTGACAGAACAGTGTTGAATTGTGCTTTGTGTTAAATGTTAGTATTAAGAAGATAATGATTTAGTGTAAATATATATAAATATATACTATTGTATGTCCTTCTAATTATACTATATTTTTATATTAAAATTTAGTAGGCCTATACATACCCATCTGAACAGAGAGATCTCACACAATGGGAGAAACTCACTTAAAATGTATAAATCGAAATAATATCATACTGCTTTGTGTAAATAATGTTTGTTGCAAATGATGATTTATGTACATTTTGATTTACTTTTGTATTTTTATTTTAATGTTAAATTACTTGTGTTATGTGACTACTGACTGACAAGTCAGTCTGCTGTAGAAGCAGGCGAGCAAGCGAGGCTGCAGACTGATGAAATTCAAGTCGAAATGGGTATCGAATTGGCATCTAGGTCAGTAGGACCGCTGCCCCTAAAGTCTGCGCGGCTGCCTGTCAGGTCCGCGCCCTGCAGAACTCAGCAGAAATGTGCTTGCTGTTTCAGAAATGCATGTGAGCAAGGACCTGATTGGCAGCACCAGCAGTGAAATGTTGTAGCCTGCTCGCTTACGCTCGCAACTGATTTAGCAGGCTACTGTAGCCTGATGTGACTACAGGTTTGATGTGACCTGAATTGTCGAATACAAATCTTGAAAAAAAATCTTGAAAAAATCTTCTTGGCCAAATGCTTATACAAAATAGCACTGTCAACCTGCCGGGCACAGAAGGCCAACCTTCCTGTCATTCAATTTCATAGGCGTATCGGAGGGGGGGGCAGGGGGGGTAATCGTCCCCCCAAAAGTTTGGGAAACAGCAAGATTCGGGCAAAAAGGATAAAAAATTAGGGCAGATGATTAAATAATCACTATTGAAAATTAATGATTTCCAGGCAATTTCATTTGAAATGGTATTAAATCCAGATCTTGAAATTCGGGCAAATGTCGCTCGTCCCCTCAAAAATTACGTGCGCCGTACGCCTATTATCAATGTAATGTGGCATAATAGTTATCAGAGAAACACGTGTCCATGGCCAGAACATCAACAACAATTGCCAGATCGCAAGATCTGACGGTCAATCCTTTTGTTTGAAATAACATTTTCTCGTCATTTTTTATGTTTCAGTATTTCTGTGCGTGATAGGACTGGCTAGCCTACTCGTCATATGCATTGAGATTAGGATGGGAGGAAATGCAATCATGGTGAGCTTTCTCATCATTGGAGTTGCGAATATAATGTCTTCTGGAATATCACTTAGTTTGAAATGGAGACGGGAGAATGAGTCATATGCTGCCGAAAAGAGAATAGCAGGAGATTTTGTAAGTTTCATTATAAACTGAATTTTTGTTTTTTTAAACAAAGTCATTAATATTTTACTGATTATTGTCTAATTCCCATGTACGTACAACAGGCTTCAAGATCTTAGTCAGGAGTCACTGCCACAAGCCTAAAAAAATTCTTGATGCCAAAAATTAAAATGTACATATTATATACACATGTACACAATTCTAAAATATATTGTTTCTTGACAAGTTAATGTTGGTCCTGATTTTAATAATTTTCCGTCATTTTTATTCTGCTTTGTGTATGGAATATCGAAATTAAGTCAAGTGACGAAAGTAGATTCTTAAAATGGCCTGAAGTTCACAATTGATTTTTTTTTATCTCAACTGAGATATATGTACATATGTACATTAATTACATATCAATGTGTTTAGAAGGACCAGATGAAGGCAGCAGACTGCATGAAAATGTCCAAGAATAGCATATTCAGGATCACACCAACAAAATATGAACCCGCTCAGTGCACGTCAGTTCTAGATGTTCGAAAAAAATAATTAATATTCCGTGATAAGTCTGATGACCCACCAAAGATGCCAGGATAGGAATGAGGTTTTTGCCCAATTAACTGACATTTTGTTTTGCAAAATCACTTTTGATCCGCTTATTCTTCACACATGAAATTATGGTTCTCACACCATTATTTCCAATTTGCGTGCCAACAACAGGTATACCTAACAGGTATAAACTTCCAGGGCATTTCAGTGGCCAAATATAAAATTCTAAAAGAACTTGATGCAGATCTATATGTGGAAAACTAACACAAACTCGTCTTAATATGACTATCTAGGCATATCAAGCTTGATTTTCAACCCTGTATAGAACACCCATTGTCGAAATGCACGTTTATTCTAGAAAATAGTATATCATTCAAGGGTATTTAGAACTGGTAGTACAGTAACTTTATTACCGAAGCAATCGGTCACCAGACAACTTTATGATATTTTTGAGAAAATGCTTAGATATCTCACGCGCCTCACCAAGGGACGTCACAAATTTCAGCGTCACTTTAAAAATGAACGTGTGGGTACAGTTTTTCTTCAGATCTGAATTCCTGACATTTTTTACACTAAGCTGAAATTAAAATGAATCTTGTAAATTTTTGTAAGCTAGAATGTGGTTGGCCATTGGCAGCTAACCAGGATCTTAAATCCTTTCATAATTATGGTAAATTACCTTGATTGCCATTATTCCATTGCAGGATCAATTTTGGGAAAAATTATGCATTTCGTTCCTGACATTTGCAAGTACTTGTGACTACTGCACTGTTTTCTCAATCACGCTTATAACCATCGAGAGATGCATCGCCGTCACGTTTCCTCTTCTTTTTCGGAACTTCTTGGGAAGGGCAAGTAAATGGCACCATTTGAAAGTAGGTATCAATTAAATGGTGAAACTGACTAATTATAGCCAAATTCATAATTTCAATATTTAAGAAATAAGGCACAGAAATTCAAGACAAGCAGACCAGTTACATCTCTAACTATATACACATTGGTTACCTCGGGGCCTTATTTTGATGGCCTCGGCCTTGCCTCGCTCTCGGATGCCAAATCCTTGGCCTTGCCTCGGTCTCGGGTGTCTTTGGTTGAGTGATGGTGGCCTCGGGACCGGCCTCGTCCTCGAGGCCGGCCTCGAGGCCATATTTTGATGGCCTCGGCCTCGCCTTGGCCTTGGAGGTTCATGCCTCGGTCTCGGTCTTGGCCTCGGATGTCCCGGCCTCGACTGCATCACTGGTAAATACTCAATAGTTTATTTCTTCAGAGGTTTTTAAATAATATACTTATAATAGCGGGGCAGGTATGTAAAAAAATAGTGCATTTATACATAGAAGCATGAAACTTGGTGCATACTTAAAAAACATCTATACAAACATATTCGGATAGGGAGCCACCTCAGATTTAGCTTAGGTAGCTACTGGCAGCCATTTTCCAAAATGGCAGTCAATTCTTCCATTTTGCTGCTTTCTGTGTGGTTCCTACAAATAGAATACACATAAATATTGTTTTTTATTGCTTCTCGAAGTATCCAGTACATTACTATAACATTTTTTGGTAGTCTTGGTCTATTTTCAGGCTTGTTGGAATCCTTTTTGTTAGAAATATTGATCTAAACACTGGATTTCGCGGTTACGGATGGTTACACCAATTCTCTATATATCTCAAAATAAGTGACATATTTGAATTCCTTGTAAGAAGAGCTTTCAAATGAGTACCCACATTAATGGGTTTCGTAAACTTGGTACGAAAATGGAAAAAATGAAAATAAAATGTTTTTTGGAGATTTAGCTTTTTCTTTAATTTTGACAAAGAATTCATGGAAACTATTGATGCGACCATTCATTTGAAAGCTCTTCTTACAAGGAATTCAAATATGTAGTCAGTTTTAAAATCAAGTGAGATTCTATGAAACTATTGGAAACTGCGAAAATGATACATTTTTCTTCAACAGTTCTAACAAAAAGGACCCTGACTACCCTAAAATTTCTCAGTTCAATCCTGAAATCAATTGATAATGTTTTTTAGATCTGTAGAAGGAATAATGAGCACTATTTTCATACTTTCAAACTATAGCCACTTCACAGAAAGCAGGAAAATGAAATAATTAGCCACCATTTTGGAAAATGGCTGCCATGGGTCAACCAGGTCAAATGTGAACTGGCTCCTTATCTAAATATTTTCTTTAAGACATTTTTGAAATGCGTGCCAAGTTTCATGCTTCTATGTATAAATGCACTATTACTTCACTATTCATGACAAATCTGCCCCGCTATAATTGGAATACTATTCTTCAGAGGTTGTCCCTGGTACTTCTGTGCTCAATCACACTTTCGTTGCCGAAAGTCTTCTTATCACGACACTCAAGCGGGTTGTGTTCTAAAATAATCTACAAAACTGACTATTTTAAAATTCCATCGATTGTGTGCATCTTGCTGACGGCATTTTTTGCCTGTGGAACTGTTTTTTCAATAGCCAAAGCCAGGTAAGTGATAGATTGACTGCTGCACATGTCTAATGAGGGTAGCTCTTTGCCTGTATTGATGTGCATGATTAATACTTTGGGCAATTTCAGCAATTGTAGTTCTCTTCATTCTGTTAATAAATCAATGAAAGTTTAATATGGTACACGAAATAAAAATAAAAGACAGGTGCATATATTTTTTGTCCTCGTTCATTGATAGCATTGCACCATCTTGATATTTGATTACAAACACATTGCATGTGGAATCAGACTTTCTGCCAAAATTAGTAAACATCTGCCTAAAATATCAATCGACCGCTGAGTGCAAAAAGGGACTTAGTGCCACTAAGTCCCTTTCTGAATTATTGCATATTTCGAAAGTTCAAGACCTTAGGATTAATGCCTGTGAATATTGGAACAAAGAGGGTTCATTTAGAGGAGATATTGCAGGTCAAAGTACAGGATGACACTATTTGTGGAATAAAGTGGCATTTTCAAGTTTTTGTAGTGCCTTTTTAGTCTCTGCCATTAGAAAATTTCACCCAACGCAAAAAGGAGCATAGTGCTGTTATGCACCTTTTGGCACTGAAATTCACTTAAAAATGATAGTAAAAATACTAGCACTAAGCTCCTTTTTGCACCGAAACAAGTCGGCGTAAAAAGGAGCTTAGTGCATCTATGCTCCTTTTTGCCGCACTGATAATGCTTTGTTTAATGCAAGAAGGAGCGTTGGTCTCATTCCATAAAAAGTAATAATATTAGCATCAATTTCTTTATAGACTTTTGAAGAAATATATATATGAATGTACATACCAAAAATCATTCAAATCGAACCAGTATTGACCGAGCAGACCTGAAAACAATTGTTCAAAAGTAAAAGGCCTTTTTCTCAAAATGCCATTTTTCTACTAAGCTCTTTTTTACGCCGAGCGGTCAACTTGTCCATACATTTTATTCTATTTCCTTTAATTAACTGTATGATCCATCAAGTATATATTCACACAAATTTACTTATCAAACAATTTTACATGTAATAATTCTTTGCTTAGTCTAATGACCTTATCACAATTTTAGAAAATATCTGCTGTCAATATCAATAAATTATCCATATTTTTTGGTTCCACAAAAAAATTCTGAATACAAATTGCATCATCTATTAAATGTGTATACATGCATATATTAAAACAATATTACAATAATATGTAACAAAACCTTTTTGCTCAGTCTCATAACCTTACAATTATATATACAGTGGGTTGCAAAAGTTTGGGCACCCTTTCAGTGGGGTCACATTTTTTCAAATTTCAGACAAACCATTTGCAGAATCTGTCGAACGTGAATTGTGTGAGTGAAGGATACCGATGCACTCAATTTTAGCTTGAAAGAACAATGGAAATATAAAAATACAAAAAAATATTTGTCTTTTTGTGGTATTTTGCTTGTGCAAAAGTTTGGGCACCCCTGCAGATTCTGATCTTGATATTTCTGTAACTCAACATTAAAGCAATATAAAAGCTCTAAACGCATTGGATAATAATGTAAGTATCCCAGGACTTCATTTCTTTGCATTTTTTATTGTGCTCCGCAACAGAGAGATTCCAAACGTTCCATCTTTGAGGTACCTATGGCATCAATTGCACATTTCCAGTTATACTGAGAGTTTTGAAAATTTCTTGGCCAGGAGACCTGGTTAGCCTCTCCTTTACCTAAAACTAACATTTTATCTAAAATAAATGAAAATATTTAAGATTTCCATTATTTATTTAGGGTAATATCCAGCAAAATTAAAAATATTAGTGCGCAGTTCAACTTTGTGTTGCCAGCCAGGGACTATTTTTGCTGAAACAATTCCAATTTGGGGTTAATTTTGTTTCTATTTAGTCAATTTTGCTATTTTGTAACAATTAAATCTTATATGTCAACCTCATAGACCTCCCCAGGTGTGACACTGAACGTGTTCAACAGGCGCATCGTTCCCCTGTCAGCATGCAGATGTGAAAAGCCAAGCTATACAAGGTATAAAAATTACATAACTTAATCCGACTGTCTGAGTCATGCCAAAGGACCCATCTAACTATTAGGAAGCATTCTGGATCAGTCATTGTGGTGTTTGAGACAAGGGAGTAAAAAATGCATTGAAATGGAATTGCTCCGATACACCAGAATGTGATAAACAAGTTTGACTCTTCAAGGGCAAGAATAGGCAGGCCGAACATTATGGATGACAGCTGTATTAATTCTGAAATTGTCATTTCTACACAACACAACTCAAAAACAGCAGGTTTCAGAAATATTTTAAGAAGAAAAGTCAAGTTACTCTGACATAGATGCCCAGAAACTCTGACATAGATGCCCAGAAAGTTTAAGGTGACTCATGCGTGGTACACTTCACATACTTCTGAGCAGCCTGGTTGCCTAGCAACATAGCGTAACCACTGCTGCAGGCCCTGAAAAAGTTGTGACGTTAGCATTTTCTGCTTTCTTTTTTTTAACTGCACGGCAGCCAGTAATTTGCTATTTAAATGAGATCTAATGCAGCTAGAAGCATAATTATTTTTTTATTGAATGCAGTAACACCTACTCTATACTAGTTCAAAGTTTCAGCTTCTCATCTTTATCCAAAGAATTTTCTCGGTTAATTTCAGTCAACTGTGTCTAAAATTGTCTTTATTCCTTTAAATTGACATTGGCACAGTCATGGTGCTGCAGTGAAAAAATGACTCGGTGAATTTTTTTTATTTTTTGCCATTTGTTTGACAATAACTTGTTTATGATATATGCAAATTTTTTAAAAAATCCGTATGATCGTTTTCCTAAAATTTGATTACTGCCAAAATTGATGCATGCAAAATCAGCAATTAATTAGTGTGTTGGTGCCCTTTGAGCTCTTACAGAAAAATGTATTTTAACCTTTTTCTTCAAATTTGTGGCAAATGTATTGGTGTACATCCATGGGAAGACATTTCTGACGTTTTTGTGTGACAAATGCATGTAATGCTTTATCTTGTGGTACATAACCAAAAACTCAATTTATGACTTTTAAGCAGTCATCAGGCCAAACTTGCTGTTACCATGGCAACCAAACGAGTCAGTGAAATTTTTTTGTTTTTCATTTTTGGAATGTCTGAGTCCAACAGAGTCCCTGTGCAAAATTTTAGAAAAATCTGTATGATCGAACCACCATACATGAGTCACCTTAACTTTTGTGGCATTTTAGGTATTTTAGTTGGATATAGGTCTGAGCTGCTCCGAAATGTCATCAAAGAATAATCTGTCATGTTTAGGTAATGAAAAATAAACATGATAAATCAACTTTTTCAGCTCCTGGACTCAAAATTATAGAAATTTTATTAAATAATCTAACGTACCTTGGGTACCTCCAATCTGCCAAGTTTGGAGTCATTCTGTTGGGGATTAAAACTAAAAATTCACACAAAATGAAGTCCTGGGATGTTTACATTATTATCCAAAGCATTTTAGAGCTTTTATATTGTTTTAATGTAGAGTTATACAAAAAGCAAGATCAGAATCTGCAGCGGTGCCCAAACTTTTGCACATGTAAAATTTAACCAAAATACCTATATTGTTTTACATTTTTATATTTCCATAGTTCCTTCTGGGTTAAATTGAGTGCATGGGTATCCTTCACTCACACAATTCACATTGGAAAGATTCTGCAAATGGTTTGTCTGAAATTTGAAAAAAATGTGACCCCACTCCATGGGTGCCCAAACTTTCGCACCCCACTGTAAACACACCTTTTTGGTTAGTCATAAGTAACACATTTGTGTCGGACACTTGATTGTAAAAGGTATACATATGTAATACTGGAAATGGCAAACTGAAGTTATTTCTCCAATCCGTGATGTTCCAGTAATCCAGTATGCGAAAGAAAATATAAGTTCGGAAAGTGATAAGCCTTTACTATAACTTCTTTCAGGATTCGCAGACGTCGCTTGACCACTGAAACAGGACCATCAAATGACTCCAAAATTGTTGTGATTCTGGTTGTCAGTGCAATAAGCTTTTTTCTTCTCTCACTACCTGAGATGTATGTATTCGGAAATTCTTTACTGAATGATATCTCAAGCATCAAAGAATCGGCAATCACAATGATTTTGGGCAGAATAGTGTTGCTCTGCCGGTCCCTTTTTTGCATTATAAACTGTGTGCTTTACGCAACAGGGACATCGATAGCTGGCAAAATGTTTAAGAAAATGAAAGAGAGGTTTTGCCATCGTCAGATCCAAGAAGAGTAGAAAATGTCAAACATAACATTTTGTATAGTGAGTGACTTTTCTCCTACAAACAATATTTATGTGCATATTTCATGTTGTACAATCAGTGAATAAAGGTAATATAATGTTAAAATTCATGAGATCGATTTACTTTGTGAGACATTATTTTAGCTGTCTCTTTTGGAGAATAACGGCCATCCAGAAATAAGTTGCCAACACTGCAGAGTCTGGTTCTGACAGATTATATGAATTAATTTATCGAATGTCTTGCAAAGATAGTTGGAAATAAAGTTGATTCAAGCATCAATTATGGGTGTCATGATTATATTCTTATTCTTTGGAGTCTGTTAATCATGTCACAGGATGATTTATATTTTCTATCAGCTGCCGTTGAATGTTCACCTCCGTATATTTGATATATACAGTACAACTCAAAATAAAGTAAGAACATTTTCTGTCCGAAGTCCTCTGTTTACCTATTTTTCCCTCCTTTCTCCTCTCCACCCCGAATATCCTTTCAACTACTTTTGACTCCTACTACAACCTTACTCCTTGTTAAGAACATTAAGACGAGTAGCAATGACATTGCAATCAGCAAAGGGGCGCAATGTCAAAGAAATCAAACACAAGGTTGATAGAGTTTGAATTTGAGTTGGTTGAATGCAAATTTAATGTAATTTTAGAAGGTACTTGAAAGTAGGTAAAGGGAGGAAGTGATTTGGAGGGAGCCAAAAGGTGTGAAAGGGTAAAGTAGTGGCTGTTTCTTCCTTCCTGCTGGGGTAATCATACTTTATTTTGGGTTGTACTGTATATGTATTTGTCTACTTTTCTCCACTTGGCTTATTGCGACATTTATTTTGCAAACAACATTGGACCCTTTCACTTTCCCATGATATTCTTCGCATCTAACAGGCCAGATCTGTTGAGTATTATAGTACATGTGGAATGAACAATGTGCTGGAACTGCTGGCTTGATGTACTTAAAATGGTGCACCTCTTTATCTAATTAGACATGAGTCAAGAAATGATGCAGGAATAATGAAAATTAAAGGAACCTCCATAAACAGAGGTGAAACCCGGACTGTCAATAGATTTAAGACTTATGCCCCAGTCTCACGGCACGTTACGGAGAACTCTTTTACCGCTGAGGGGTAGCTTGACATGAATTCTAGGAAAAAAATGACCATCCCGGCGACATGTTTATAAAACGATTATATAATTAATTAAAAGCATATCACGGCGGGATAAGATCGTAAATCGGCGGGATAAGATCATATGCCTGAGGGAAAGATCTAAATGCCTGGGGGGCAAGATCTAAATGCCTGTGGGATGTCAAAAATCGTCGGAGGGATGTCAAAAGACCGTCGGCGGGATGTCAAAAACTGCCGGCGAGGCTGCAAATGTCCCCCCAGGGGCAGGAGAGGTCTCCGCAGGGGCAGGAGAGGTCCCCGCAGGAGCAGGGGATGTCCTAATATCCCGCCGGAGATGTTTTTGAGACGTTTTCACTGAAAAAATCTCCGCCGGACATCCAAAAATTTTGGGCTCTGTTCCGCTGTCATGAAAAAAAAGTTTGAACGTGCTGAATTTTTTTTGACATCCACGGCACAGTTTTTCCATTTCTAGGAACCCCTGAAGGGAACAAAAACTACCCCCGGGGGATGTGAAAAGTCGACGGCGGATCGCCCAAAATTCAAATTACCAGGAAATACCATCCCGCCGACGCCTAAAGTGCTCCGTAACGTGCCGTGAGAATGGGGCATTACCATACACTGTCAAATTTGAAATTGTGAGTCAGCTCTAATGATTGAATAAGATGGTTGCACAATTTGATCTTACACAGCTTGTTGTTTTTATAATAACAGACATGTTATCCAAGCTGAAAATAACAAGCTATGTTAGCGCAAAGGAACTGTGCAACCATCTCACTCAATCATTTTAGCGGACTCAAAATTTCAAATTCTGCAGTGTATGTTGTCGTTTAATAATCCAGTATCTGGAGTTTAATTGATTTCAATGGTGGAGGCAAGCTGCATTAAATAATGTAGAAAATTACAAATTATGGGCATCACATCACAGATTGGCAGCACATCAAGTTAATTGCCTGCACGGTGACAATTTTATTGCCTAGGCATGAAATGAATAATTGCATCACTTTTGGAAAATTGTTGAAACCAATTCATCAAAATACAGAATTTAATGCTTTAAAAATGTCCCTGAGGTCTCCATATGACTGATTGCAGGACACTTCTGAAAAACAATGCCATCTGCATGCATAGCTTAATGAAATTCAATTTCATACGATTTATTGCTCTGATGAAGTATGTTCTTTCTTGTAAAAGGCTTTTTTTCCATTTCAGTCGCTAAATAAAAAAGAAATTAGTATACTGCTCCCAGTGCGTTAGTAAACAAAACTGTTTTGGATGCTTAGATTCTTATGTTGAAATAGACCTATATCTTTTAGTTTAAGAGGATTATTATATGTAAATTTGTCAACATGAATTTTTGAAAGCAACAATTCTAGTATCGGATGAAGTTACAGTTCAAAAAATGAAATAAATGCGATGTTTCCTTAAAATAAAAACCTGATTTACAACATGTATGAAATATAATGAGAGAAAGTAAAAGTTTTCACTATTGCAACGCATATGCATATGGGGAACCGGGGCACATTGGGATGCTTTTAACGTGTACTAATTTTGCTCAATCCTGAAAGCACTGAAGAACTCAGAAGTTTGCATGAATGTCACCAATACTATCAAGCTTAAATGCAAGGCATAATAAATTCGACTGCAACTACCGTTTTACAACCAGACAGCAAAATGTGAATCGTAATCATGACTGTCCCAATGTGCCCTGACGAGGCACATTGGGACATCAATTAAAATATAATTTTAACACTCCATGTGCGATAGATATAAGTAGTGCGTAAGACTATATACAGTGCAAAAGCACCTTGTAGTGCCAATAGTTAATAACTTTAAACAGCTTTAAACATTTAATATAAACTGTCCTGGGTGCGGACATCTATGTAAGTAACACACAGTCCTTTGCTATAAATTTTTTAACAGAGCATGGTAATCTCCAATATGCCTCTATTCACTGTGGCCTGAATACCTATTGTGTGCTGTCCGAGGTCAATAAGTTGACTTGGACACTTAAATTCTGCCATATCAAGTGCGTCCCAATGTGCATGCCCCGAATTCACTGTCCCAATGAGCCCCGATATGACATTTACGCCAAAATGCTAATTTCTCAGGCACCAGTAGGGTGGCCTAAAAATGTACAGGAAAAACTTTTTTTCTGAAATTGACATTGCACACCCCCTCATTTTAGGAGAAATGGCGAAAAAATCAACTTGTTAAAATTTCATAAATATCAGTTAAGTCTAAGTGGTTCTCTCAAGGCCACTCAATTCTCAACAAAAAGGAAAATTTTAAGCATTTTTGCCAATACGCGGTTTGTCACAACTTCGTCAATTTGTAATTGCCATGGTTGGAACCAGCATTAATGGTCTAGGATGAAATCTTAACTCCAATGGACTCTGCAGCTAACAGTTCTTATGTGCGGAAGTGTTGCTGAATGAATAAACCTGTTCAAGAAAAGATTTTCATTTAATTTCACTGGCAATTAACATATTCTTATTCTCCAAAAGGCAGGATGACCAGATAAAACATTAAACTTTTTTTTTTACCATGAAGAAACCCGCTTTGTGAGCTGTAAAGTTTTAATGTTACATTCTGTCTGAAGTTCTGAAAACATCGGAGAGGGGCTGTAACATTTCATATTTTAACTTCATACGAGTTAAATGCAGAACAACATGATTGATACCATGTGAAACATAAGAGTATTGTCTTTCAAGTGGTACCCATCATGTTGACCTGTAATAAATTTGGATGAAGATATGAATTTGAAATACCACAAGCCTCCTCTGCTATTTTACGAGTTTGCGACAAACGTCAAGATAAAATTTCATCACTCATAAACCGGGTATTCCCATGGTCAAAATCCTTTTTTCTTTTCAGTATTTGGTCATTCTGGGACTTGGAAAATGAGAATCATAACAATTTCCAGTGAAAAAATATTAAAAGCCTTTTTTTTATCAGGATCGGTCGTTAAGCAACAATTCACTCATAAAAAGTGTAGACTGAAGGGCCCATGGGAGATGAAATATTATCATAGACCAATAATGTTGGTATGCAAATTGAAGCTCTTTTTGAGACCTATCCAACAATGGCAATTAAAATGCAGTATTGTACATATTGACTTAGTTATAAGGAACTGTGTATTGGCGAAAATGGTTTAAACTTTCCTTTTTGCTGAGAATTGAGGAGCCTTGAGAGACCACTGAGACTTAGCTGATACTCCTGAAATTTAAAAGGGTGCTTTTTTCACCATTTCTCCTCAAATGAGGGGGTATGTGAATAAAAAATCATAAATTTTATTTTTTGGGCCACCCTAAGGCACCAGTGAGTGTGTTTATCATGATAGAAATTCATAACTGTTCGTTAAGATGCATCAAATTCATACAGGCATTGAGAAAGCCTCATTGTTCCTGGTTTGTCCACAGAATGGTTTGAATTGAACCCATCAATGTTTACTTGAGTGGTATATAGGAAAACAAACTTTTCCTCACCATACTTCTGCATGTGGCTGTAATTTTGTCAGGTGATCTTTTTGAGTTCTTTTTGCCCTTTTTCGATCCTGGGCATATTTTTGTTGCTTTTAATTAGTTATTTGCGCTGCCCTGGGGGTGCCCCCCCTTGGGCAAGCACTTGGTTTCGTAAGCAAGCTTTTTTGCACACACTGAAATGTTAACATTCTTGCCCCAATTTTATGTAAAAGCTACTGGGCACCTGCCACTACTTTCAGAGCCCTTCTTCACTGTATGTTACGTTACTGTCATAAAGTTTGTCCCCGAATCTTTAAACTAACATTTAGTGGCTTTATTGTGACATATTTAAAGTATTTCTTGCCCAGTTCCACACAGACGCTGTCCCAGCGTGGCTATGGCTGCATTAGCCTGGTCTCCCGGCCTGTATGCATTCACATAGAAGGGCACAGGACTATGGCTGCATCACAGTCATCATTGAGGGGGGCACTCGCTTTCAATTCAGTGAGATTTGTTTTACAGCTTTTTGGGGTCCTCTGACATAATGGGGCTCTACTGGACTAATAAAATGAATTGAACTCACTTAATTCTGAAAAACATGCAATTGTGTTGATTGGTATTGTTTCATTTCACCCCAATGTTGTTAATTTACCAGTTTGTGTTATTTGCGCTGCCTGGGGGTGCCACCCCTTGGGCAAGCACTTGGTTTCGTAAGGAAGCTTTTTTGCACACACTGAAATGTTAACATTCTTGGCCCAATTTTATGTAAAAGCTACTGGGCACATGCCACTATTTTCAGAGCCCTTCTTCACTGTATGTTACGTTACTGTCATAAAGTTTGTCCCCGAATCTTTAAACTAACATTTAGTGGCTTTATTGTGACATATTTAAAGTATTTCTTGCCCAGTTCCACACAGACGCTGTCCCAGCGTGGCTATGGCTGCATTAGCCTGGTCTCCCGGCCTGTATGCATTCACATAGCAGGGCACAGGACTATGGCTGCATCACAGTCATCATTGAGGGGGGCACTCGCTTTCAATTCAGTGAGATTTGTTTTACAGCTTTTTGGGTTCTTCTGACATAATGGGGATCTACTGGACTAATAAAATGAATTGAACTCACTTAATTCTGAAAAACATGCAATTGTGTTGATTGGTATTGTTTCATTTCACCCCAATGTTGTTAATTTACCAGTTTGTGTTATTTTAATGCAAGTTGAATTCTATGCAGAATTGGCAGATCTAATCTTTAATTTCAAAAGTACAATGAATTTTTTTACTTGATTTGTGCAGTTGGTCTATTTCAGTGATTGCTTGTATTCAATTAATCTCAACAGGAAGTTTATTAAAAATTGTGCAATCATATTAAAAATCTAATGGACAATATTTCATGTGACATGTTATTTACTACTAGCTGACAATGATAAGAAAGCCTAAAGAAAAACATACCTTAATTCCTGTTCACATATCAAGTATTCCCTTAGAAGAGAAAACAGCAGGTCAGCATATACTTTATACTTCAAGAATGTCCATTTATCACATGAACTAGGTTACATCAACATGACATTGTGTGAGAAACATGACACACCTTGTAGCAGTCCTGTTTGATGTTAACTGTAAAAGTTAGCTGTTATCAACAACTTGTTTATACTAAATTTGTCCTAAAAGCATCCTAGTGCCAGCTACATCCAGTGTTTACAAATTCGGTAGAAAGAATGCAGGAAGGAATGAAGAAAAGAAGGAATGAAGGAAGGAATGAACAAAGGAATGAACAAAGGCATGAAGGAAGGAATGTAGGGCATAATCACGAAATAAGCCCCGCACCTGTGACGGAATGAGTGGCAGCCTATGCTTTTCAATGGTCTCGCTCATTCCGTTATCAGAGGGTGGGGGCTATTTCGTGATTATGCCGAATGTAGTGGGGGAAGGAAGGGAAGGCCTCGAGATAGATAGACAGACAGACAGCTAAACACAAAGATATATAGATAGATAGATAGACAGATAGACAGAAAGAAGGAAAGAAAGAAAGAAAGAAAGAAAGAAAGAAGGAAAGAAGGAAAGAAGGAAAGAAAGAAAGAAAGAAAGAAAGAAAGAAAGAAAGAAAGATAGATAGATAGATAGATAGATAGATAGATAGATAGATAGATAGATAGATAGATTGATTGATAGATAGATAGATAGATAGATAGATAGATTGATTGATAGATAGATAGATGCAAGCAACTCTTAAAAGTGCTTGCACGTTTTTTTTAAGGAATAGCAGTGTTGCCAATCGTAAATAGGAGAGCAATAACAAGCTGGTAAATTACTCCTGGGCAGAAAGACAGGAGAGTAAAATCAAAGACAGGTGGATAGTTTGGGTTAGTGGGATGGCCAGGAAATGTGTATTTAGCCAAGACAGCAGTGATCCTGTGAGCCAAGATTTGACTGAAATATTACACAGAGGTATATACACTAACTACGGATACATGTGTGATTCATCTTTAGGACTCAGTTCGGGCAGCGCATCACTCACCATTTTCCGGTTATGACTTTTCTAGTTTTAATGCAAGTTGAATTCTATGCAGAATTGGCAGATCTAATCTTTAATTTCAAAAGTACAATGGATTTTTTTACTTGATTTGTGCAGTTGGTCTATTTCAGTGCTTGCTTGTATTCAATTAATCTCAACAGGAAGTTTATTGAAAATGGTGCAATCATATTGAAAATCTAATGGACAATATTTCATGTGACATGTTATTTACTATTAGCTGACAATGATAAGAAAGCCTAAAGAAAAACATACCTTAATTCCTGTTCACATATCAAGTATTCCCTTAGAAGAGAAAACAGCAGGTCAGCATATACTTCATACTTCAAGAATGTCCATTTATCACATGAACTAGGTTACATAAACATGACATTGTGTGAGAAACATGACACACATTGTAGCAGTCCTGTTTGATGTTAACTGTAAAAGTTAGGTGTTATCAACAACTTGTTTATACTAAATTTGTCCTAAAAGCATCCTAGTGCCAGCTACATCCAGTGTTTACAAATTCGGTAGAAAGAATGCAGGAAGGAATGAAGAAAAGAAGGAATGAAGGAAGGAATGAACAAAGGAATGAACAAAGGCATGAAGGAAGGAATGTAGGGCATAATCACGAAATAAGCCCCGCACCTGTGACGGAATGAGTGGCAGCCTATGCTTTTCAATGGTCTCGCTCATTCCGTTATCAGAGGGTGGGGGCTATTTCGTGATTATGCCGAATGTAGTGGGGGAAGGAAGGGAAGGCCTCGAGATAGATAGACAGACAGACAGACAGCTAAACACAAAGATATATAGATAGATAGATAGACAGATAGATAGAAGGAAAGAAAGAAAGAAAGAAAGAAAGAAAGAAAGAAAGAAAGAAAGAAAGAAAGAAAGAAAGAAAGAAAGAAAGAAAGAAAGAAAGATAGATAGATAGATAGATAGATAGATAGATAGATAGATAGATAGATAGATAGATAGATAGATAGACAGATAGATAGATAGATAGATAGATAGATAGATAATTTGAGAAGTTTTACAACTAACACAATTATATCCCACCAAGCGCTAATGAGCAGTTTACTGGAATTAGCGCTATACAAGTAACTAATTTTATTATTATTATTATATAGATAGATAGATAGATAGATAGATAGATAGATAGATAGATAGATAGATAGATAGATAGATAGATTGATTGATTGATTGATTGATTGATTGATTGATTGATTGATTGATTGATTGATTGATAGATAGATAGATGCAAGCAACTCTTAAAAGTGCTTGCACGTTTTTTTTTAAGGAATAGCAGTGTTGCCAATCGTAAATAGGAGAGCAATAACAAGCTGGTAAATTACTCCTGGGCAGAAAGACAGGAGAGTAAAATCAAAGACAGGTGGATAGTTTGGGTTAGTGGGATGGCCAGGAAATGTGTATTTAGCCAAGACAGTGCTCAGTGATCCTGTGAGCCAAGATTTGACTGAAATATTACACAGAGGTATATACACTAACTACAGATACATGTGTGATTCATCTTTAGGACTCAGTTCGGGCAGCGCATCACTCACCGGTTTCCGGTTATGACATTTCTAGTTGTATGAAGATTTAAAGAGCAATACAGGGCAGTCTGAGCCTTCAGCTTCAAACATGAGAAGTGTCATATTGTAAACTTTGGAAGTCCTTTCAGAAATTGACATTCATGAAAACATTCACTTTATGAAAGGGTACTGAATATATGTCCCTGTTAAGTATAAGTATAAGTAATCCTGGGCGCAGGAGCATAAGTCCTCTTTGTCCAGATCCAATTAATAGTTTTAGTTGCAAGTACGCTGTCAGGCGGTAAAAACTTTTTAAAATCCTCTTCTATAAAAGCACAGGGAGGGGGCGCTACTGCTACCTCCTCTCCAGTTGTATAAAAAGAACTCTATGTACAGTTTGTTTGCAAATAGAGCCAGCTATTCGTAAATTTGTTTCCCTTGAGCGGAAACGAACAATGTCCTGGTAGTGTATGCTACAAGCCTCAATTTACCCACCATGGGCTTGGAATATCATACAAAACAAGACTTCGAAGTTCATGAAGAAATATGCAAGTACTTAAATGCATGCATTAAATAAGTCTTTGCAAAAATGTATTGTAGAACAATAATGAAAGTACAAATCGAATATATGTCACTTTACTGTTGATGGCAAAAAGCACTTCCAGGAGTATAAACAACAATGGAAAAATTAATTTACTGGCACTTACTGAGACATAAACTTCAATTGAGCCATTTAGGAGAGCAGCTTTATCATAATGTCTTACTGGCGTCTGAGTTGATTCTTTGTAGATAAAATGTATAATAATAAAACTTATACCATTACACACCTCTGTCAGCCAATCACATTACAGTATTTCAGGGGAATAATTCCCATATTATTTGTTGTCCAGTTATCCTCTCATGTTTGACTGTTTGAGTGTTTGTCTCATGGTATAAGCCTGTTATTCACCATGGGATCAGGAATATGTGTTTATCACACCTCGGCCTAAAGGCCTCGGGTGATAAATCACATATTCCCTCTTGCGTGGTGAATAACCTTTACTTATTGCATGGCTGGTACATTCTGAGAGAGATATACTGCATTGTAGAATGGTAAACTGCATTGCTGTCCAGCCATTTTTGTACAGGAAATCTCATAATCACAGTATTAAGCATGGCACTGGAGCTGCTAAACCCAGGGAATCCACAGCAGGCCTATGTATGTGCGCAGATAATACGCTTCATCTGGGGTCAAAACTTTTAATTGGCACAAACTGGCTGTAGCTCCCGCTCCGACTGGCTATACAAAGCTGTACCCCTAAAACCAGTTTCATAAATTCCTGGTTTTGCCTTGGTGTTACCGTCACAACAGTATATTCCTACCCCAATGGAGCACTTGCCCAAGAATGCTCGTAACATTTCTCAATATTTTGAACAGGAATTCAAAATGTATTCGAATAAATCAAATTCATCGCACTGTTAGGAATTATACAAAGTATCAGCAAACTGTTTGAATAAATTAAGCTGCTATATACATGACCAGCATACTTACATAAATATTGCAGCGAAAAAGACAGGTCTCAGTCTTGCTCTTTTGTTGGAGAAGAGATTAACCGGAAACAAGATAACCAGGAGGCCAGCTGATCTGGTGTGACCGGAGATTGAGGACAGTTGGACCATGAATGTGGAATCATTTGTCTTTGTTTGTGACCCCATGTGCACTGTGGAGGAACTCTTGGCTTTGCAAATTGTGTTTATTTTTGTACAACTGCTGATAATAAACCTTCCAAAAAAATAGATCACTTGTTTTGCAATACATATTAATACATAATGCGATCCAACTTTGAACAATGAGCTGACAAGAACATTACTTCAAAAAAAGGGAGCAGATCTTGAAATGAAATTTCAGGCTGTTCCGCATTATTTAACACGAACTGCATTCACTACACGCAATCCTCTTCATCTGCAAATTTGCCTACTTCGCATTTTATATCAATGACACCAGTCTGTGATGCTGTCGTATCAGTGCAGGGCTCCTTATTTTCCATTTGTTGCCTAAGTCACAGGAATGTTTACAATTAAATATAGGCAATGCACCCAACATACAATCACTTATGCATCACAGGTTGATTCGCCACAAAAAGTAGAGCCCAAATTAATGTCCTAATTGTACTCACAATGTGGATAGTTTTCAGTGACGGATCCAGACAGGGGGGGGCCGGGCGTTTTTTGGCATTCACGGGCTCGCGTCGCGGCATATTTCGTTCAAATTACTACTT
Source organism: Platynereis dumerilii (assembly GCA_026936325.1). Classification (NCBI taxonomy): domain Eukaryota; kingdom Metazoa; phylum Annelida; class Polychaeta; order Phyllodocida; family Nereididae; genus Platynereis; species Platynereis dumerilii. The sequence continues at coordinate 32,963,618 of JAPTHN010000006.1, forward strand.
TTATCTCAGTGGTCTAGTGGGGGCCCGGGCCCCCTAGGCCCCCCCTTGTATCCGCCAGTGGTTTTGATGGCCAAAATAGTCCCAAGGGACAATTTTGATGATCCATGTGGGAGTTTCAAACTAATTACTTCAATTAAATATTCCATTTCATTTGCTATGAAGTGACAATTCAATTGTACAACCTAATCAAAATACCGCTTTAAGCCAGACGAAAGTATATTCACCGACAACATATATTGTTCCATGACCCCTATGTGACAAGCCCCCTGATTGGCCAACAACCCACCTGCATAATGTGATGTTCACCTCTGTACGGTGGTGTGTGACAGGCTGGTCAATAACAAAAAGTGTTATTCACTGATCAGTGAATATCACATGTGATATTGACCTCCCTGAAGAAAAATTTCCAAAAAAAAAACTTTTTCCCAAAAAAAGAAATTTTCTCAAAATATATATCCTAATGCCCTTCAGTACAAAGACTAAACAGGAAATTGTCTATTGTGCAGCACTGTTTTGCCTTTAAAAAAAGTTTCCCGAAAATAAAAAGGAATTTCCGAAAAAAAAAAAATTCCAAAAAAAAACATTGTCATGGAACAAAACAATTGTGGACTTCAGTTTTGGTCAATATCAGGTTTTACGGACCTGACCTAGTCATTGGCCTCGGTGAATATCACCGGTCAGGCCCGTAAAACCTGATATTGACCTCAACCGAAGTCCATAATTGTATTATAATCAATCTCTTTCCACATTTAATATCCACAGACGCTGTACAGTTCTGCTCAAAAGTTTACATACCCCAATGAAAAATGACCAATTTCTCTATTTCCAGGGAAATTTTAACAACAATGGGCAAGTCATACATGAAATACAATGCACTGCATATGGCTAAACACTTGTAAACCATTAAACATTCATTAGCAATGAGATTCAATGATATCATCACTTAGTTGCATATTATGTCAGTTTCAAAAGTTTACATACCCTCTTGTACTATCACATATTTACCCACTTAGGATCAAGAACAGCTTACAGGATATTTACCATAATATGTCAAAAGTACTCCGGCTACATCAGCAGTGATTTTAATCCATTCTGCATCACAGAATTTCTGCAACTCCACCTTCATTGTTGGTCTTGGCTGGGGCACGGTCTGTCTCAGGTCAACCCATAATTTATCAATAATATTTAAGTCTGGACAGTGTTAAACCACTTCAGAAGTTTCTCCCAACTGTCCTGACAAAAATATATGTACAGGATTGGTGGAAGGTTTTGGATTGTTGTCATATTGCTAAGACTTGTTCATCCAGCTCCTTACTTTCACACTGAGTCATGTCGGTTCTCTTCCAAAACTCTCTGGAAATCAGTGATATTAGACAATTCTTCAGTCTTGACAATGTCTCTGGCGCTATTTGAACTGAAACAGCTGAAAAGCATTGAAAGCGCACCACCCTGGTTCAATTTGGCAATGGTCTTCTTGTTGCCATAATTCTGAATGAACTTCTGCAAACACAAGCTGGTAAATTACTCCTGGGCAGAAAGACAGGAGAGTAAAATCAAAGACAGGTGGATAGTTTGGGTTAGTGGGATGGCCAGGAAATGTGTATTTAGCCAAGACAGCAGTGATCCTGTGAGCCAAGATTTGACTGAAATATTACACAGAGGTATATACACTAACTACAGATACATGTGTGATTCATCTTTAGGACTCAGTTCGGGCAGCGCATCACTCACCGGTTTCCGGTTATGACATTTCTAGTTGTATGAAGATTTAAAGAGCAATACAGGGCAGTCTGAGCCTTCAGCTTCAAACATGAGAAGTGTCATATTGTAAACTTTGGAAGTCCTTTCAGAAATTGACATTCATGAAAACCTTCACTTTATGAAAGGGTACTGAATATATGTCCCTGTTAAGTATAAGTATAAGTAATCCTGGGCGCAGGAGCATAAGTCCTCTTTGTCCAGATCCAATTAATAGTTTTAGTTGCAAGTACGCTGTCAGGCGGTAAAAACTTTTTAAAATCCTCTTCTATAAAAGCACAGGGAGGGGGCGCTACTGCTACCTCCTCTCCAGTTGTATAAAAAGAACTCTATGTACAGTTTGTTTGCAAATAGAGCCAGCTATTCGTAAATTTGTTTCCCTTGAGCGGAAACGAACAATGTCCTGGTAGTGTATGCTACAAGCCTCAATTTACCCACCATGGGCTTGGAATATCATACAAAACAAGACTTCGAAGTTCATGAAGAAATATGCAAGTACTTAAATGCATGCATTAAATAAGTCTTTGCAAAAATGTATTGTAGAACAATAATGAAAGTACAAATCGAATATATGTCACTTTACTGTTGATGGCAAAAAGCACTTCCAGGAGTATAAACAACAATGGAAAAATTAATTTACTGGCACTTACTGAGACATAAACTTCAATTGAGCCATTTAGGAGAGCAGCTTTATCATAATGTCTTACTGGCGTCTGAGTTGATTCTTTGTAGATAAAATGTATAATAATAAAACTTATACCATTACACACCTCTGTCAGCCAATCACATTACAGTATTTCAGGGGAATAATTCCCATATTAGTTGTTGTCCAGTTATCCTCTCATGTTTGACTGTTTGAGTGTTTGTCTCATGGTATAAGCCTGTTATTCACCATGGGATCAGGAATATGTGTTTATCACACCTCGGCCTAAAGGCCTCGGGTGATAAATCACATATTCCCTCTTGCGTGGTGAATAACCTTTACTTATTGCATGGCTGGTACATTCTGAGAGAGATATACTGCATTGTAGAATGGTAAACTGCATTGCTGTCCAGCCATTTTTGTACAGGAAATCTCATAATCACAGTATTAAGCATGGCACTGGAGCTGCTAAACCCAGGGAATCCACAGCAGGCCTATGTATGTGCGCAGATAATACGCTTCATCTGGGGTCAAAACTTTTAATTGGCACAAACTGGATGTAGCTCCCGCTCCGACTGGCTATACAAAGCTGTACCCCTAAAACCAGTTTCATAAATTCCTGGTTTTGCCTTGGTGTTACCGTCACAACAGTATATTCCTACCCCAATGGAGCACTTGCCCAAGAATGCTCGTAACATTTCTCAATATTTTGAACAGGAATTCAAAATGTATTCGAATAAATCAAATTCATCGCACTGTTAGGAATTATACAAAGTATCAGCAAACTGTTTGAATAAATTAAGCTGCTATATACATGACCAGCATACTTACATAAATATTGCAGCGAAAAAGACAGGTCTCAGTCTTGCTCTTTTGTTGGAGAAGAGATTAACAGGAAACAAGATAACCAGGAGGCCAGCTGATCTGGTGTGACCGGAGATTGAGGACAGTTGGACCATGAATGTGGAATCATTTGTCTTTGTTTGTGACCCCATGTGCACTGTGGAGGAACTCTTGGCTTTGCAAATTGTGTTTATTTTTGTACAACTGCTGATAATAAACCTTCCAAAAAAATAGATCACTTGTTTTGCAATACATATTAATACATAATGCGATCCAACTTTGCACAATGAGCTGACAAGAACATTACTTCAAAAAAAGGGAGCAGATCTTGAAATGAAATTTCAGGCTGTTCCGCATTATTTAACACGAACTGCATTCACTACACGCAATCCTCTTCATCTGCAAATTTGCCTACTTCGCATTTTATATCAATGACACCAGTCTGTGATGCTGTCGTATCAGTGCAGGGCTCCTTATTTTCCATTTGTTGCCTAAGTCACAGGAATGTTTACAATTAAATATAGGCAATGCACCCAACATACAATCACTTATGCATCACAGGTTGATTCGCCACAAAAAGTAGAGCCCAAATTAATGTCCTAATTGTACTCACAATGTGGATAGTTTTCAGTGACGGATCCAGACAGGGGGGGGCCGGGCGTTTTTTGGCATTCACGGGCTCGCGTCGCGGCATATTTCGTTCAAATTACTACTTTTATCTCAGTGGTCTAGTGGGGGCCCGGGCCCCCTAGGCCCCCCTTGTATCCGCCAGTGGTTTTGATGGCCAAAAAAATCCCAAGGGACAATTGTGATGTTCCATGTGGGAGTTTCAAACTAATTACTTCAATTAAATATTCCATTTCATTTGCTATGAAGTGACAATTCAATTGTACAACCTAATCAAAATACCGCTTTAAGCCAGACGAAAGTATATTCACCGACAACATATATTGTTCCATGACCCCTATGTGACAAGCCCCCTGATTGGCCAACAACCCACCTGCATAATGTGATGTTCACCTCTGTACGGTGGTGTGTGACAGGCTGGTCAATAACAAAAAGTGTTATTCACTGATCAGTGAATATCACATGTGATATTGACCTCCCTGAAGAAAAATTTCCAAAAAAAAAACTTTTTCCCAAAAAAAGAAATTTTCTCAAAATATATATCCTAATGCCCTTCAGTACAAAGACTAAACAGGAAATTGTCTATTGTGCAGCACTGTTTTGCCTTAAAAAAAGTTTCCCGAAAATAAAAAGGAATTTCCGAAAAAAAAAAAATTCCAAAAAAAAACATTGTCATGGAACAAAACAATTGTGGACTTCAGTTTTGGTCAATATCAGGTTTTACGGACCTGACCTAGTCATTGGCCTCGGTGAATATCACCGGTCAGGCCCGTAAAACCTGATATTGACCTCAACCGAAGTCCATAATTGTATTATAATCAATCTCTTTCCACATTTAATATCCACAGACGCTGTACAGTTCTGCTCAAAAGTTTACATACCCCAATGAAAAATGACCAATTTCTCTATTTCCAGGGAAATTTTAACAACAATGGGCAAGTCATACATGAAATACAATGCACTGCATATGGCTAAACACTTGTAAACCATTAAACATTCATTAGCAATGAGATTCAATGATATCATCACTTAGTTGCATATTATGTCAGTTTCAAAAGTTTACATACCCTCTTGTACTATCACATATTTACCCACTTAGGATCAAGAACAGCTTACAGGATATTTACCATAATATGTCAAAAGTACTCCGGCTACATCAGCAGTGATTTTAATCCATTCTGCATCACAGAATTTCTGCAACTCCACCTTCATTGTTGGTCTTGGCTGGGGCACGGTCTGTCTCAGGTCAACCCATAATTTATCAATAATATTTAAGTCTGGACAGTGTTAAACCACTTCAGAAGTTTCTCCCAACTGTCCTGACAAAAATATATGTACAGGATTGGTGGAAGGTTTTGGATTGTTGTCATATTGCTAAGACTTGTTCATCCAGCTCCTTACTTTCACACTGAGTCATGTCGGTTCTCTTCCAAAACTCTCTGGAAATCAGTGATATTAGACAATTCTTCAGTCTTGACAATGTCTCTGGCGCTATTTGAACTGAAACAGCTGAAAAGCATTGAAAGCGCACCACCCTGGTTCAATTTGGCAATGGTCTTCTTGTTGCCATAATTCTGAATGAACTTCTGCAAACACATTGCAAGTATTGCAAGGGAATTTAATGATATAACACCTCAACTAAGTCTCATCCATCCAAAAACATTTCGACAGATGGCTTGGGACTAACTAAACTGCTTCTGGTGCATTACATCCAACTTTGTCTCATAATCACCGGCGCTATGTTTGGACGCATGTCAATAAGGTGCGCAAGCTGAATTGTTCCATTCACAGAGTGAACCAAGGCGGTGCACTGATGATACATTATGGCTATTTCAGTGTAAATTGCACTAAAAAATTGGTCAAGACTAATAAAAGTTGTTGCACCATTGATTTCCAAAAAATTTTGGAGGAGAACCGACATGATTCAGTGTGACAGTTAGGAACGGAATGAAACAAGGCGCTACAACAGGACAACAATCCAAAACCTTCCAGCCATCCTGCACAAATATTTTTTTAGATCAGTTGGGAAAAGCTTCTGAAGTGGTTTAACATCATCCAGACTGGAATTTTATTGATCAATTATGGGTTGATCCAAGACAGACCGTGCCCCAGCCGAGACCAACATTGAAGGTGGAGTTATAGAAATTCTGTGAAGCAGAATGGATTAAAATCATTGCTGATGTAGTCTGAGTACTTTTGACATATTGTGGTAAAAATCCTGTAAGCTGTTCTTGATCCTAGGCGGGAAAAATATGTGATAGTACAGGAGGGTATGTAAACTTCTGAAACTGTCATAAAATTGAATTAAGTGGTAATATCATTGAATCTCATTGCTATTGGATTTTTAATGGTTCTGTAGTGTTTAGCCACATGCGGTGCATTGTATTTCATGTTTGATTTGCCTCTTGTTGTTAAAATTTCCCTGGAAATAGGGAAATTGGTCATTTTGCAGAGGGGTATGTAAACTTTTGGGCAGAACTGTACCAATGTGCAAATTGTGGTATCAAACGCAATTTGGAAACTTTTGTTGCTGGCTGTTTGAAAGTTGCATAGACGAACATCAGCCGTATTACTTGATTATTTATTGTGCTGCATCGTATTTATAATTCAGCCAAACAGTTTCATTGTTCAACAGCAAAATATTAGCCAATTCTTATTTTGCCACAAGTTTTAAGTTTTCGCGATACCACATCAAAAGTGTCAGGTTTTCAGCTGCAAATTAATGTACAGTTGGAATTCTATTACGATATACCAGCCTATACAAGTTTTGAACGAAAGAATGCAGATTAGATTATAGAATGAGAGACTGCAACAATCCAGAAACTTTTCAAATGTTGTGGTAAACAAAACAAAATGACATCAGGGAATTCGCTGATATTTTGCTGGATGGCAAACAGGGCCACTTGATGGACTGTTTGGTGGTATGATTAATATTATGCATTACAATAAATGACCATGCGAATATGGCTGATGATTGTTTGAGCAACTTTTAATGAACAGCACAAGTTTCCAAATTGCATTCTGCACAAAGTTTTACATGGTGCCACACAGCTGCAGTTATATGGAGACAATGACTGATCATAATATGCTGTCTGTGGAAGTACTTTTGTGAGGCGAAGAGCTAATTATATTTGATTAGCTTGCACAATTTCATTATCATTTCGCAGCAAATTCACTAGAATATGCAATTGAAGTTTGAAAGTCCCAATTGGAAAATAAAACATCCTTTCACAATGTTAATTCCGCAGAGGACTATTTTAGCCATCAAAACTTTCAACAACGTAAATAACAAGGGACATTTGGGCGTCCTTTTTGTACAGCTCTAAGTGAGATGATGATGATGATGACATAATGATTATTTATTGCAATGTAAATTTTTGATATATCATTGTGTATAGTTTAACAATGGCTGTTGGGTAAAAACCACAATTTGTCATTTTCACAAAACGAATGTGTCTCTCAACATGGAGCAGGTGCCACAAACAAAGACAAATGATTCCACATTCATGGTCCAACTGTCCGCAATCTCCGGTTACAACAGATCAGCTGGCGTCCTGGTTTTCCTGCTTCCAGTCAGTCTCTTCTCCAACAATAGAGCAACACTGACACCTATCTTTTTCATATTTTAAGCTATATGTATCTATGTATGCTGGTTATGAATGTGGACACTTTTACAATTGACCCAACCAGTATATTCATATCTTGAATAACTTCAACATTTTTGATTTGATAGATGTACATCTTCAAGACATTTCAAATTCCTATTAAAAAAAGACCGTGAAACTTTCATGCAAGATTTACTTCTTGGTTATTTCTTAACTTTTATTTTGATGAGATTCTGCTGTTGAGTCTGTTTGTCTACTGGAGCTATTTAGACGGTGCAAATTTGCACCCTGTAAGAATTGACAAATATCAATCCTTGGACATACTGTGCATCTGACAGTCAGAGGGCGCACAGTACTGGATACCGTAACCATGCCACCTAGTGTAGACTGAAGCATTACTGATGGCCTATCAGATCCCCAGCAGAATTATCTGCTTCGGGGGAATCCCCCAAATATCATCTTCCCCTTGTCATAACACATATAAAAGAGTGTCACCAGTTTTTTGTAGGTTCAGGAGTTTCTAAATATGGACCGTTGATTCATAGCTATTCATGTGTTTCTGCTCAATTGTGAATGCATGATTTGAATAAGGTGGATCACTATGGTTAATGTGATCTTAACATTTAAAATATCTTTTTGCTCCACAATAAATTATTGAAAAATACTATTAAACATCATCAAACTGCTTAGAATGCCTGCCTTCCACCCCAGAGGCTATAGTTCAATCCCAGACTGGGGCAGATATAAAATATAGAAGTATTGACGTCAAAATCATATATGCATTAATTCACGGCCTGGCTTCAAGGGTATCATGCTAGTTTGAGTAAATATGCATACAAACAAAGATTATCTTTTTTTCCACATCATTTTATTTCATGGATCTTTTCATGTAAATATTTTAAGAAATACAAAGTAATCACTGTGAAATTATTGCCATCAAGATTTTTTTTTAAAGAATTCCTTTTCATTAATACAATGGTCTATGACATGCATGACATCATAAGTTTATGAGTAGTTTGGCTTCTTAGTTTTCTGCTCATACAATCGTCTAGGGTGTGCAAAATAATGTCAGAGTGGCATCCAGAAAATATAATCAATGTTGAACACTGTATCTGGGATGGGCTGGACTATCTAATCCCTTCCCATTTCAGTTCCAATTACATTAAAGCTATACAAGTCATATTAAGGCACAATTGTAATATCATTATTACACATCTCACATTTAGTGTGCCAGGTTCCATGTGAATATATGCAGAGATGATGTCACTATTCCAATACTGACATCACTATTGGTACTCCCAGCTGGAGTGTTGTTCCCAACTGCTACCAACAAATGAGGCTTATTGGTTGTCTAAGTGTGAATAACAACTGATTGATCTGCATTCGCCTGCTCCGCTGAAGGACAGTGAAGGTCTTTGCCTGCATGGGTTCGAACCCCGGATGGGGAACCCAAAATTTTCAGTATACCTTCATGAGCAAAAATCCCAGCTGGATGTCGTTCGGATGAGACATTAAATTGGCGGCCCCTTGTATCAGTGTCTGTGCTGGGCAAGTAAAAGATCCCTCACATGGGGTAAATGTGTAACATGTTGAGGATTCCCGCTCTCTCTCTCATCTCATCAATCAACTCTCGTGAGCGCCCAGAACTGGGCTTAGAGGGCTGCACTTACCATATCTGTCTGTCATTCATTTGTATGGTTGTTTGGATTCAGTTGGAGCAGGTGAAAATGATATGTTTGAGCCACTTCCTCGATCCATCATGGTGTCATATTTGACGTGAAATGTCTCCTTTAGGGCAGCACCTTGTGGCTTTTCAGCCTTTTTGGTGAGATATGGGCCTAAGAAACTGTTAAAAATGTATGACTGGACGGGGGAGAGGAGTGGTGGAGAGATTTTTTTTGGAAGTGAACATGGTTGTGTTGCATGGGCATACCAGAGGACGGGAAATGGGGGTGGGGATAGTTGCTCCCCAGAAATTTGGGAAAAGAACTGACAAGGAGGCTAAAAATTTGGATCGATATTCAAATAAACATTATTTGAAATCAGTGATAAGGACGCTCCAAAGCAAAACTCCAGCCCTCCCGCAGGTCTTAAATTCTTAATGGTCCCTGAGTATAATACACTAAGCAAAAAAAGAAACGTCCCATTTTCAACATGCTGTTAACTTCTGGAATATAAGGATTACTCTTGTAAAACTGACATCAGAATTTGTATATATGTCCAGAGAGTCAATAAAATATTTGTTTGGATAAAATCATTCAAGCGGAACATGAGCAGTGGTCAAAATGTCTGAAGAGCTAATTTGGTCTATGGAGACCAAACAGATTGTTTGAAAAGTCTGAAAACTTGAGGCCTGTCTGTTTTGATGCTCTTAAAGGAAGAAAAACAAGCTTAAATGATCGGAGAATCCCCATTTATTGAAGAAACACCATGCTGAGACTGCCATTTGACCATCAAGAATGAGCCATAGGTGTACTGCAAGTTGCATGACCAGTGAGCAAGTTTCAGGGCTCACTCTTGATTGCAAACTGTATTGCTTTGGACCAGTACCACTACCCCCTTCAGTACCGGACCACCCCCAGTTAAAAAAAACGGTCCATGGGTTCTCTGTACCGGTACAGAGAGGGTCAATAAAGAATGGTAAAAATGCAAAGAAAATGAAGAAGAAAAAAGAAAGTTTTTCATTTCTCAAACCTTTTTCTGATGATGTTTGGTGAAACTTGTGTGTGAATCAGAAAAAAACCAATAGGTAACAGTTTACCGGACTGCTACGCCCCTGAACTGGTCCAACAACCCCTGATTCTAGACTGGAGGTATGCGGTTTGGTCCAGTCCGCAACACTAGCTCACTCAGGGCTTTTTTTTTTCAGACCAATGGGATGGATATTATTCCATTGCCCGCCCTAAGTCCAAACATAAACCCCGCATATTTCTCGGATGCCCTTGACAGAAAACCCAGGCATAGAGATCCCCCCTCCTGGAAATGTCCAAGAAATGACTGATGCTCTGGTAAAATAATGAACCAACATGCTTCATGGAAGTTCTGAAGCAGCTGGTGAAGTTCACATGCAGCCACTCTTAAGCTGTAGTGAATGAAAAGAGTGGCCACACTCAGCACTGACATGTTGTAATTTTTCAAATGCACCCCTTGTTGACTTCTACTGTTACTGTGAAATTACTGTGAAGTCCATATGAATGAAAGTCATTCACATTGTTGCAATGATATTCCTCTAGACCATAGGCGTACGGCGCGTGCAATTTTTGGGGGGGTGCGAGCGACATTCAAGAGCTAGATTTAATAGCATTTCAAATTAAATTTCCAGGAAACCATTAATTTTCAATAGTGTTAACTTAATCATCTGCTCGGATTTTTTAACATTTTTGCCCGAATCTTACTGTTTCCCAAACTTTTGGAGGGGCGACCGCCCCCGCTGCCCCCCCCCCCTCTGATACGCCTATGCTCTAGACTTTCAATAAGTTTTCAAAAATTTTAAAGCATTATTTGAACCTTTTTGATCCTGTTGATTCAGGAGGACGTTTCTTTTTTTGCTCAGTGTATTATCATTTTTGCTAAAAAAGAGCAGCACATGATTACCTCTCAGACAAACAAGTGTATGTGAGAGTGAATGAATTAGTTTTGCTGTAAAAGTGCTAAAACTTATAGCAGTTATACACAAAATCCAGGCATTAGCTGGATCTTGTAACTATTGAATTTATTTAAAACATCAAACAGAATAATCAATGCTGAGCAACAATGTAACAGCTTATTGTGGATTTATAATGATCTGATCAGGGAAGGTCCCAAGTGACACAGCTGAAACTGCGAATATACCAACTCTGAAATCGTTATGCTGATACTGACATCACAAGAGCACTGTGGCAGTTGAAAAGAACATGGCACACTAATACGAGATCTGTAATAAGCAGTTTCAAAATTAACTTTCAACTTGATTTGATTTTAATTTCTTGGTCATGAACCAACATGCGGCACATGTTATTTGTGGTGAGCCTTCTGCCTATGATACAGCTCAGGGCAGCTGCAGTGCAGTGCCCATGTGCAGAGGATACAGGAACATTGCCCAAGGTTCCCATGCCGTAGCAGCCTCCAGTGTTGGTGATCGCCGTATGATGATGATTGATGGGAAGACTGGTAAACTGGCACATACCCTTTTAATTCAGGGATGCCCAGGGTCTTTCAGTTGCCCCAGCAGAGAACACTGGATACAACCCTCCGCCATTTAATGTCCAATAGGCTCGGACCAAATTGAGTTCCGGGGTGGGATTCGAACCAACTCCCTCAGAGCCAGTGGTTGCACCAACTAGCACTCTTAACCATCAGGCCATGGAGGAACTTGGTTGTGTGATGTAAAAATGGTTTGTTTATGTCAATTAGGGTTAACTGTTGATTCATTGCATATCAGATATATCAGCATAGGTGACAATAAACCAACAAATTAAATTACTTAAGATACTTCATCAAATAAGAAGATTTGGAGACCAACAGAAAACTGTCAATGACGTGGCAATGCCAGTTTGCAAATTGGATCAAGAAAATCTTCGTTCTAAAGGACACTATTAGGGCCCCAAAGACAAAAATTTCATTAGAGCTTCATATCAGAGCATCTACTGGGAGCCAAAAAAATCTTATTGGATTTTCAATGCCTTTCACCCAGCTCTAAATATTAACTGATTTTCATGAAATGGGGTGCAGATAAAGTTAATTGGGTGAGACCTTGACATTTTGGGATATCTGTTTTCCCTATAGATGTATTTCTTTTAATTGGCACTCTTACCAAAAAAGATCAAGTTCAGCGCAAAATTAAGTTGCTCAAATCCAGATTAAAAACCAATATTTGGTTTTGTAGAAGATTTTGAAAGCCAAAGTTCGACTATTTATTATCGTTTTCATAGCTACATGTTTTTCAAGTTTGCAATTTACTTAATTCCAAAACTGTGATGTCAGAGATTAAGTTGAATAATTTTGTTTATTACAAGCACAGATTTCAGAAAACTGGCAAAGTGCAGTGACACATGGATGATGTATGTTTCACTATGCACTATAATCGAACCAAACAGACTACTTAGCCTCAAAGGAGAGTTGCAATTACTGACAAAAAATGTTGTTTGAAATTGTGATGACTGGTGTCCTGTGAAAAACAGCAACAATGAGGTGCAACACTCAGCTTAGACATGCGTTGTTTGTTGTGGTTGTACACAAATAGTAACATTGCCTGACAGTTTTTAATACCTTTGTCATTAACTGTGATGTCAAACTCTGAACTGATATGTCACAGATTGAAGATTAGACCAATCACATTGACAGATACCCGATGATGTCACGGTTTAACTGCAAAATGAAGTTTTCAAAAAACACATAGCTATGAAAACGATAATAATCAAGATAAAAAATTTTATGTCCTCATAGATTGGAGTTAAATGTCGCAGTTAATACTAATGTCATAAAAGGCAATATGCATTGAGTTGCTGGACCGCAACTGATCATCTGATGCAGATTGATATGTGTCATAAAAATGCAGTTTCATTATTCAAATTTTACAGTATATGCTCATACTTATTGCTGGTTGATGTTCTGGATAGTTTATTTTTGTAATTCATTGTCAATTAACTTCTAGCATTTGCATGCAAATGCATTTGTCATTTGCTTTGTAAACTACTGTAGCGATTTACTATAAAATTTGTATGTACTATTTGTCTTTGTCTTCTCCATTCTCAAGATGTGTGATAATTATTTCGTTTAATTACCAGCAAATTGTGCAGAATTCAGTTAATGTGTCCTTTAACTATTACAATCTGTATTACAGTACAACCATCATAAAATGGCTCGTCAGTTTGGATCGACACTAAGGCAGATTTCACGAAAAGTGCTCTTAAAAGGTACCTTAAACTTTCCAACCCCTTTGTTATTTCCCTGTTGCTTCCTGAAGCAAGTAAACCTATTACTCAGTACATCTGTGAGGTAATGAATAAATATCAATAAAATATTCCTCCAATATGTAGCTTTTTCCTCTAAAAAAGATATTTTTTTATGCCTCATGAGGACAATTTTGGACGACCAAACTTACTGGTGATCAGACAAGCTTACTTTGGCACTCTGTGGAATCTGCTAAAACCAATTCAGGAAAATGTAATGGTATGTGATTGATAAAAAACATCTTGAAAATTATTTTGGAACCATTTTTAATTGTCTTGGTCATTATAAAACTTGAAAAAAATGAAAAATAAAAAAAGACTGCTAATGTAACTCGATTCCATCCCAGGACACTGAGGTTACATTAGCAACTTTTACATGGAAATTTTTCTGTGTTCTCGCTACTTATGCCAATTTCAAACATGAAATTATAATATTTTATTGAAAAACGTATCTTATTTGCCTATATACATCACCAAAAACATAAATGACTGGAAGTGGTACCTGTTTCTTTATTGCTAATGTAACTGCAATTTTGCATCTGTCCATTTCATAGTGTTACATTAGAAAAATGTGTACATAAAAATTACGTTAAAAAACACATGATTAGATCTCAATTTTTTTCTGAACTGAAAGCCATCTCCCAAGAGCAGGCCATGGGTGTTAGCCTGCTGGTGACTTCATTTGTACTGTAGTAGGATCAGCATAAAAAATTCCATCCTTCATCATTCATCGTTGTTACATTAGCACAAGGCCATATTTTTAGCTACTCTGACCTACCAATCCTACAGAAAAGACTGTTTACCCATGATTTTATTTCATGGATTGACACAATAAAAGATTTAGATTTCACTTTTTTTTTTTGTCCTGCCAGCTATCCTCAGAAGAAGCACCCTGAGAAAATCTGAGAATCTACGAATCGATTATGTCTGGCCTTATCAGTATAGTGCTAATGTAACTTGTGGACAAGTTGCGGTTAGTCATTTTGCAGCTTTTTCGTGAAATCTGCCCTTATCTATCGATCTGTAGAGATCCATGGCGACCTTGGTTGATATGGAGTGATCGAAATGGAGTGATCTGTTGTGATCTGTAGGCCTATCTATTAATTAAAGTAAATATTGATAAATTTACTTTTCTATACCAAATAACTTCTGGATATGTTTCTTTTATCAATATCTTCTATTGTCAGATGGATTTTATCTGTTCTTGGCTTACAATCTTTAATAATTGACATTATTGACTTTCTCAAATTGTGTAAGTAGATCACTACAGATAGATTCACATCATCTCAGATCACTACTGATCACTCTCTATCTGGACCGCTCTGGAACACTACAGATCGCTATGTTGAGCCAATTTAAGACGGTTGCACTGCATGTGTGACCTTTATTGTCTCAATGGATTTGTTTTTCAGTTTTTGTGGAAGTGAGTAAAGTCGTGTCATGCTTAATGTCATAATAGAATTGTGACAGTGTGCAAATCGAAATTCTCATTCGACCAATGTTTATTTATCCCCTACTTTCTGCCCAAATTAGTTCAAATTTAATTTCAATGGTCAGGGCCACCATATTTTGAGGTGGGCCAGCTGCCAACCCCCCCCCCGACGGTTTTCACGTCTATATTTTGTATTTAGAGTAGAATTTTCACATGATTTATTAAATACCCTCAGATTATTGGACTTACATTTCTCAACGAATGTGCAATTATCTGATCTAGATTGTAGATTATCAATCATGCTTTCCCAAACAATGATGCCTCAATTGCTCCAAAAAATATGTATAGGCCTATACTATAATTGTGTGCCATGAAACTCCCCCCAAAAAGTACTACCAAAAATATCTTTGGGGGCTTGCAACCCCCCCCCCCCATTCCTCTAATGCCTATATACACTGGCTCACAGCATTTTTTTGCATACCAGCACTAGTGAGCAGTGTATTTGCTGCTTAGTGAAATTATTAACAGTTGCATGCAACTGAATTTTTGCAGTCAGTCACTACATTTTAATAACCCATCAGCACCTCTGGCGCCGCCACCCGTCTGGGGCCCCTCTGACCCACATCCGGGCATTCCAGAACTCGACATCAACATCAAAACATCAACACCATTTTCGTCACCTGAAAATTCGGCATTTTCCTATAGTTTGGCATCTCAAATCATCCCTACACATTGGAAATCAACCACAGACGCTTCCAGATCGTTCAGGCAACTTCAGGACCTACTTTTAAAGGTCAAACATGTAAGAAAAGTGCTTCTAACTTTATCTCTGCTGCACTCACGTGTCACTGGTTGAACATGTGCAACAAGTTGCCAGTGCCTCTGTTATTAACAAGAGTTCTGGACTGATGTATTCAAGTAGCATTATCATTTCCTACCACACATGTATCTCCTTCTGCTTCTCATTTTCGATATTCCAACATTATAAACCTATTAAAGTTTATTAAAACATTGTCAATCCTTCCTTCTGCCTACCCTCACGAGTGATGGAACAGTCCATTGTCCCATGGGTGGGGCAGCTACAACCCAGCAGCTGAGGCCAGCAACCCCAAGCAGGCAGAGCAGCTATATAGCTGGGGTTGGACAACCACTGCTGAACTTGGAAGAATCGAGGATATATTTTGGGGTGTGCCTGGCTGTTTAACAACTAATAAACTGTTTTCTTTCTTTTTTTTAATTCATTGAATAAACTGTTTTCTTTCTTTTTTTTAAATTCATTGAATACTTACCAGCACATTACCACCTTGATCTACAGCTATCTACAGGCTACAGTTATAATGTCACCTTGCATCATTTGGAAAAAGAAAAGCTGAACCAAGGAATCTTTTTTAATATATTATCCTTATAACTCGGGCACACAGTTTGAACCATTAACCATGATGGTTCCTGTGATATTGATTAAAATAACTCTGTTCCAGATCTTCGACTTCTGTCCCAGTTCAAGCCTCACTCCTGTATACATAATTATTTAATAACTGATTCATGTAATTTTCTTTCCATTATTTTCCTACATCCACTATTTCCAAAACTTTGGTTGTCAATTTATCCAGGGGCGGACCCTGGGCCCTCCAGATAAACATTTTTTTAAATATATTTCAATCAAATTAACTTACATGCGTCAAGTCTTGGATATGTGTTCCACGGATGAGCTCATTGCCGGAAGTTTATGGACCTCCATTGCAGACCTCCTCAATTTTTCACTACGTTTCTAATTTCTTAAGGTTTCATATTGTATTCCTGTCCTGTACAATTCTCATTTATTTATGTTTCAGGTTTTACATTAATTTATGTTTCAGGTTTTACATTTATCCTGTTCACTTTTAATAAAATCATAAATATGACTACAATCCTAAGAGCACCTCCTCCAACTCTAATCAGATAATCACTTACCATTTTACCTGACATCAGGTTCATAATTACAAATTATTGTAGTATTATGCCATTGTTCATAATTATACATTATCTAATATCTAAACTTTAAACACTATTTTGAACAAATCAAACTTTTAGACAATATCATTATCCCTGTTCAACACAAATAACAATATTATTTTCAGCTCCCCCATTAGTCATTCATCCCCATTCACTACATTCTAATTCTTTTCAGAGACCAGAGTCATTAAGAGCCACCATAGTACAATAATTATAATAGCTGTATTCACCCCGACTAAATATCCATTTCTCATCTACAACTATATTCAGTGGTTTTATGCGCCACAACTATATTCAGTATTATCCCTACAACTGTATTCAGTGTATTAACTCCTATATAACTATTGGCATCACCTAATTGATCTAGAGATGCAATTGTATTAACTCCCCCACAACTTATTAAGTGCTATTTATATTCAACTCCGCCCACAACTTATTAAGTGGTATTTATATTCAACTATATTCAGTGGTATTAACCAACTATATTCAGTGGTATTAACCACCCCAACTTTATTCAGTCCTACTTATATTCACTGTATTATCTGCCCCAACTATATTCACATTACCTGCCACAACTATATTCAGTCTATTTATGTTCAGTCAATTATTCTCAACAAGTATATATTCAATGGTATTACCCACCACAACTATATTCCCTGTATTTATATTCGTCTATTATGCGCCACAACTTTATTCACTGGTATTTATATTCAGTGGTATTATGCGCCACAACTTTATTCAGTGGTATTATGCGCTACAACTTTATTCAGTGGTATTTATGTTCAGTGGTATTATGCGCCACAACTATTGTCAGTGCTTTACTCACCACAACTTTATTCAGTATTTATATCCAGTGGTATTATCCGCCACAACTATTGTCAGTGCTTTACTCACCACAACTCTATTCAGTATTTATATTCAGTGGTATTATGCGCCACAACTATTGTCAGTGGCTTTACTCACCACAACTGTATTCAGTGTATTTATATTCGTGGTTCTATAAACCTTATTCATGTATTTATATTCAGTGGTATTATGCGCCACAACTTTACTCAGTGGTATTACGCGCCACAACTTTATTCAGTGGTATTTATATTCTATGGTATTATGTCCCAAAACCCTATTCAGTGTATTTATATTCAGTGGTATTATGCGCCACAACTTTTTCAGTGGTATTATGCGCCACGACTTTATTCAGATTTATTTATTTTCAGTGCTATTATGCGCCACAACTATTGTCAGTGGCTTTACTCACCACAACTTTATTCAGTGGTATTATGCACCACAACTATATTCAGTGGTATTACGCGCCACAACTCTAATTCAGTGGTATTTATATTCAGTGGTATTATGCGCCACAACTTTATTCAGAGGTATTATCGCCACAACTTTATTCAGTGGTATTACGCGCCACAACTGTCATTCAGTGGTATTTATATTCAGTGGTATTATGCGCCACAACTTTATTCAGTGGTATTATGCACCACAACTATATTCAGTGGTATTACGCGCCACAACTGTCATTCAGTGGAATTTATATTCAGGGGTATTATGCGCCACAACTTTATTCAGTGGTATTATGCGCCACAACTATATTCAGCGGTATTACGCGCCACAACTGTCATTCAGTGGTATTTATATTCAGGGGTATTATGCACCACTTTATTCACTGGTATTATGTGCCACAACTTTAATCAGTGGTATTTATGTTCGGTGGTATTATGCGCCACAACTATTGTCAGTGCTTTACTCACCACAACTTTATTCAGTGGTATTATGCGCCACAACTATATTCAGTGGTATTACGCGCCACAACTGTCATTCAGTGGTATTTATATTCAGTGGTATTATGCGCCACAACTTTATTCAGAGGTATTATGCGCCACAACTATATTCAGTGGTATTACGCGCCACAACTCTAATTCAGTGGTATTTTTATTCAGTGGTATTATGCGCCACTACTTTATTCAGAGGTATTATGCGCCACAACTTTATTCAGTGGTATTACGTGCCACAACTGTCATTCAGTGGTATTTATATTCAGTGGTATTATGCGCCACAACTTTATTCAGTGGTATTATGCGCCACAACTATATTCAGTTGTATTACGCGCCACAACTGTCATTCAGTGTATTTATATTCAGTGGTATTATGCGCCACAACTGTTTTCAGTGGTATTATGCGCCACAACTTTATTCAGTGGTATTTATGTTCAGTGGTATTATGCGCCACAACTATTGTCAGTGCTTTACTCACCTGCACTTTATTCAGTGGTATTACAACTAAATTCAGTGGTATTACGCGCCACAACTTTCATTCAGTGGTATTTATATTCAGTAGTATTATCCGCCACAACTTTATTCAGGGCTATTTATATTCAGTGGTACGTTCGCCTCGACTATAGTCACTGGTTTACGCGCCCCAACTTTATTCAGTGGTATTATTCAATGCTATTTATATTCAGTGCCATTATCCGCCACAACTTTATTCAGTCGATAACATGCCACAACTTTATTCAGTGGTATTTATATTCAGAGGTATTACCCGACACAACTTTAATCTGTGGTATTACGTGACACAACTATATTCAGTGGGATTACACGTCACAACACATAATTCCTTGTGTTGTGTTACCCGCCACAACACATAATTCATTGTGTTACCCGCCACAACACATAATTCATTGTGTTATATGACTGTAGTTTCAAAATTCTGCTGCCTTCTCTTTCTCTTTTTTTTCAGCACAATGCAAAGGAAAAGCTACAAAGAAGAGGGCAACCTTGCAGACTCGACCAACTCGTTCACGACAACCACCTGCTCACCTCCGAGATGACAGATCTCCGTCACCCATCTTTGCCTTTATCACATCTTTGGCTTTGGCCAGGTGTGCAGTGCCTTGGATTTTGCCAGACACCGGGGAATCTACAAAGCTGTGAAATGGCTTTTGCCAGTCACATTGGACACATCTTCTAGCGATTGTGTCTTGGCTTTTGCCAGACACTCTGCTGCAGCTTCCCACATCACGCTTCCTGTTGACTCGCCCGGAGCAGCCTTTGTTTTACTGGGATGCACTCGGACATTTCATGTGCCTCGTTATGGCCATTTCATGCATCCCAGTTCTGGACATTCATTTACACTTGTAAACTCCTGTCAATCAGGACAAAGACTGTATATATACGTTAGTAGGGTCAGTTGACCAACTGGTACCACTCCCAGTGTTATATTTCTGTTTGTGTTCGCTAATTCATTAGTTTATCTCCTTGTTTAATTAATTCATTAGTTTCTACTTCTTAAATGTCTGATCTGCTACTTAAACTTCAAAACTCTACATCATCAAATGTACATGTGATAACAAACTTATGATTGATTCAATCTGTTTTACTGTATCATTACTTAAAATGTTCAAACTGTCATTCAAAATGTTCAATTTTATTTCAAAGTGTCATTTAAAATGTTCAATTTTATTTCAAACTGTCATTCAAGTTTATATTTTAATTAAACAAATTTTAACCCAAATTTCCTCTCTGTTGTGACTGACTTAGCAAAATATTAACAGTTGCATGCAACTGAATTTTTGCAGTCAGTCACTACATTTTAATAACCCATCAGCACCTCTGGCGCCGCCACCCGTCTGGGGCCCCTCTGACCCACATCCGGGCATTCCAGAACTCGACATCAACATCAAAACATCAACACCATTTTCGTCACCTGAAAATTCCCACCCAACCCAACCCTGACATTCGTGTAACCATTTCATGCATCCCAGTTCTCGACATTCATTTACACTTGTAAACTCCTGTCAATCAGGACAAAGACTGTATATATACGTTAGTAGGGTCAGTTGACCAACTGGTACCACTCCCAGTGTTATATTTCTGTTTGTGTTCGCTAATTCATTAGTTTATCTCCTTGTTTAATTAATTCATTAGTTTCTACTTCTTAAATGTCTGATCTGCTACTTAAACTTCAAAACTCTACATCATCAAATGTACATGTGATAACAAACTTATGATTGATTCAATCTGTTTTACTGTATCATTACTTAAAATGTTCAAACTGTCATTCAAAATGTTCAATTTTATTTCAAAGTGTCATTTAAAATGTTCAATTTTATTTCAAACTGTCATTCAAGTTTATATTTTAATTAAACAAATTTTAACCCAAATTTCCTCTCTGTTGTGACTGACTTAGCAAAAAAAGCAGTTCTAGGTGCCTGCTGCTGTTACCTCACCTGACTATTCAAACTACTCAGTCATTTCCAGCACATTGAATCAGCCTATTACTTGCATCACAGATAACTGATGAAGAAATTCAAAATCTCTTTCTCACTTAATATTTCCACCAAACTGAGTTAATCTAAAATCAATCGGAGAAATGTTTAAAACACCATCAAATATTGAAATTAATGTTTATACACCATTAGTTGATAGAAATGCATACAGGAGTAATTAATGTGGTTAATAACTCTAACGTGATATTTATGCTAATTAAGTGATTAATACGCAATGCACACTCTTCAAATTGTTTGTCAGCTTTGGAAAGTAGATAGTTAAGTAAAGATGAGATGGTGTCACAACATGAATAGCAGCTGGCCAGATTTTTCAATTATTCGGAAGAATTGCTCATGAATGTGTAATACTTCTGTAATCTCCTTAGAAATTGATCAATCAGGCAACTTCTCCTGGACAGTGGCGTCCCTATGGGGGGGGGGGGGGCACGAGGGGGCACAGGCCCCCCCATATTGGACCTGTGCCCCCCCAGGTGCCCCCCCATATGAACTTTCCAACTCTGGCTAAAATATATAATTAGCATAGAGGGTGCCCCCCCAGAGAATCGCGTGCCCCCCCATTTGAGACCCCCCAGTTACGCCACTACTCCTGGAACACATGATGATTTAGTGCAATCATAACTTCTTCCAGTGATCGCCAAATGTTGGGAAGATTGCGTTTTGAAATCTTTGGTTGAGATACAACCGGTTGAAATATGGAAATTCAGGCCATCAGGGGGTTCCATCTAGTGCCCCTATCTCACGGCGAGAACCGGAGAACTTTTTATGTCTGTGGGACAGCTTAAGATGTTTTCTAAGAGAAAAATGGCTAATGTGGTGTGCACACCTTCAAGGATGCATCCAAGGATAGTCATGGATGAAGAAGGATCACTCATCCTTAACATCCTTGTTACATCCTTGTAACATCCTTGTTGCATCCTTGTTGGGTACTGGGCCATCCTTTACCATCCTGGAGCATCCTTCATCTCCACCACGGATCACAACAAAAAATTGAACATGTTCAATTTTTGTTGCCCGGATGAACAGGACGGAAAAACAGTTACATTGTCCTTAGTGTATCCTGGGCTATCCTTAGGGGATCCTGGGCTATCCTCAGTGGATCCTGCTCCAACTTGTCACTTCACTGATGACCCTGTGGCCACCAGGATGCATCCTGGAGGATCCTTGGCTCATCCTTACTCATCCTTGGCTCATCCTTACCCGTCCTTGGCTATCCTTGCACATCCTTGACTGCCAGGAGGCACTGAACAAGCTACAATGTAATTTGTTCACTTTTTTATGTTAAGAATGTGGACAATGCACTAAATCAGAGCTTCATATCCCATTTTCATGTATACCAGTCAAATATAGTCACAGTTGAGTTTATTCTTCTTTTTGTTAATAATTAACAGCAGTGATCTTTTGACCTCCTAGATTCAGATTTTTTCTCCTGGCGTACCACACATAGCTCTGTTTATGTACAAAGTTTTGAGAAGTTCTCTGCATTTGAGCAATAAATACAGTATCCCTCATTTTGGTCATCGTAAAAAATTATTACAGCAATTTAACAATTATGCCAGTGGGGCAAGATCGATAACCATCGGCGGGATTTCAAAAATCGTTGGCGGGATGTGAAAAAAACCATTGGCGGGATTTCAAAAACCTTCGGTGGGATGTCAAAAACTGCCAGCGAGGCTGCAGATGTCCCGCAGGGGCATTATAAATTTCCCACAGGAGCAGGGGATGTCCCTATATCTCGCCTGTCATGTTTTTCACTCATTCTCGTTCAAAAAATGCCCGCCAGACTTCCAAAAATTGAGAAAAATTTTGGCTCTTTCCCGGCGACTTGGAAAAAAAAGTTTCAGCCTGCTGAATTTTTTTTTACATCCACGGTGGAGTTCTCCCCATTTCTAGGAACCCGCCGAGATGCAAAAAATATGTCAGCGAGTTGTGAAAAATCGTCGACGGAATGTCACAAATCATCCAAATTGCCAGGAAATACCATTTGCAGCATATTAAGCAAGAGTGTACACTTTTATACAGAAGCCAGGGACTTAAAACACACGTGAGACACACCTTCTCCACTGCATATTTGACCCAAAGCAGCTATTTTCTGTAGCAACTGTAATTTTTGCCTTTTTTCTTTTAAATTATTCCCATATTTACAGCTCATGAAAACAGCGTTCATTATTCATTTTTTGGTAATTTTTAACTTGATGATCAAAATACCAGTCTAAGCCTTTTCCCCCCAGTTGCAGCCCAGTTGAGCCCATAATAACAAACAATGCAACTACCTATACTAATTTATGGATTTTATGGAACTACTGATGTGTGAGATCCAACCGGTGCACTCTAAAAAAATTCAGACAAAATTGGTTTTTTAGATTCAAAATGGTTTTTTGAAAAACCAAATTTCAATGCAAAAAACCAACATGGATTTTTTTGAAATTTCAATGCAAAAAAACCAAAATGGATTTTTTTAAAAATCCATGTTGGTTTTGCATTGAAATTTGGTTTTTGCAAAAAACCATTTTGAATCTAAAAAACCTATTTTGTCTCGACATTTTTAGAGTGTGTACTAGATGGTGAGGGATGACCGCAAGACTCCTGAAAAACTGCAGGTAGTGTGCAAAACACAATTAAAACATCATGTTCAGTCCTCAGAAGCTCGTCTGTTTACTTTTTTTAATGGAGTTGTTTCAGACTGTTATCAATTAGGTATGAGAGGCCCATATATATACACCATTGCTCATAAATATAGAATACTTCAACATTCTCCATTGAAATTGATTACTTTAGCAGCTTCTTCTGGGGCACATGATGGTCTGATTCAATGATATACTACTTCCAATGACCGCTAAAGGGAAGGACATGCTCTGGTGTAAAATGCATGCTGCAGCGTTAGACCGAGGAAAAGTTACAGCAGCACGAAATATGGAAATTCAGGGGGTTTTTTAGGGACAGGTGCATTCAACCAAAAATGTTAAGTTCTTGCAAAAAATGTAGTTGAGGCCTTCAAAGAGTGATAAGAGAAGATGACTTGACCTTTACAATGGACCTTGCTTGCATTCACACTCTGAAATTGACTTTTATTTGGCACTTTCTTTCCAAAAAAAGTATTCCATATTTATGAGCAGGGGTGTTCCAGCGAATCCACCCTTGCACAGAACACAAATTCACTCACTCCCAGATATATGGTCAAGATTCATAAAGCCAGAGTTTGAATTTCAATGTTAATAAAAATGGATTATATTTCCTCAACGCTGAGAAATAAGTGTCACAGTTAATATTTGTGGCATGAAATGCAATACACTTTGAGTTATGGGATTGTAATGAATCATCTGACGCAGATTGTGATATAATAATACTTGCTGTAAAAATGCAGTTTCGTAACTCGGATTTTACAGTATTCTCATATTTATCACAGATTGATTTTCCACATAATTTATTAATGTTATTCATGCTCAATTAATTTGTAGCATTTGCATGTGAATTTGTTTGTAATTTGCATTGTAAACTACTAAAGCAATTAAAGCATTTTATGCAATATTTGTCCTTGCCCCCTCCTTTCTCCAGATGTGTGATATTTATTTACTTTAAACAGGAGCAAATTGCGCAAAGGACAGAGAATCTGTAAATCATTATTATGTCTTACGTTTATTGTTGACAAAGGCAACTCACTATATTTGTTTTTCAGTTTTTTCACAAGTGATTATTTCATGTAATGTTTAATGATGTATTACCTAATTGCAACCACGTGCCAATTGAAAAATGTCACTCTGACAATGTTAAACTGCCTGACTAGGAGTAAAAGAGACTATCTGGTCAGGTGGGCAACACATTATACGGCCAATATATTTTGACCTTCCAGATTCAATATAAATATAATATCTTGAATATTGAGAGAAATTAATATTACTGGCTGGTGAAATAGTGGGACTTCCCTGCAATCTACCACTTGGGTATGTGCGCAACCAGAAAATCAATAATTTTTCAGGGGCTTCCCAAATTGCCCAAATTGCCCCAAAATATAAATTCTCAATTTTTTTCAGAAACTCCCCCAAATGCTTTTCCATTTTAGGGGGGGGGGGTGCAACCCAATATAAATCTAGAGCTAAGTCATGATTCAGAATAGTTAACATATATGTACATAATTATTGAAGAAGGTAAAATTACTTGGCTTTCCACCCTTTTGGAATCATTCTAATGTATAGCAACCATCAATTTATAGTTATGACCTGTATATTTCTATAAGGAAAGCCTTATAAAAATCTGATGGATTTTTTTTTCATGGTCACTTAATTCATGATAAAAATGCCTTTGCAATTCAGTGAGATATGCCAAATATAAACCATTCAAATTCATAAGTACCTCAGCATGCTACCCTGTAACTTGTGAGATCGTACAAGTTCCTAGACTAAAGAGCCAGTATTGTAGTATCAGTTTGTTGTGTCAAAAGCAAAGCCAAATTGGACAATGTGATTTTTGAAGCATCAAATCTACCATTTGATAATTCATTTTTTTCAATATTCATACATCAATGTTTTGCTCATGATCTGGTCTATCAGGAAATAGTAACAAAACTTTGCAGCAACTCTTGTATTGGATGCTGTTAGGGCTTCAGTGAGACTGACAAAAAATTGACACCGCTCATTGTGGAAATGCTACTTTTCTGGACAGTTCCTAGTTTCTCGTGAGCCTGGCTTTCCAATGGAGTATAAAAAGTGGTTGTTACTCTAATCTATCATGGTACTACAGCCCTGTTTTTGAGACTGACGAAAAATTTACACCCTCAACTTTTCTGAAATTTATGTCAGACCTCTCTTGCATTGTTGCTTCTTGTTCAAGACTTGTGCTAGAATCCTAATTTTCTTGACATTTTCTTCTTGCTCATGTGTCTGGTTATTCATATATGTATAATATGTGGTTTTAAGTCTAACCTATCATTTATTGCAGCCCTGTCTTTCAGACTCACGACAAAATCAACATCCTTGCTGATAGTGAAATTTTATGTCTTGACTGCTCTTGTTCAGATGCTTCTGGAAAAAGGATCGATGCTAGAATGGCCATTATCTTTACATTACTTTGCTGCTCATGAGCATGGCTTTCCATTTCTATACACAATACGATTGTAAGTTGAACGTATCTTGGTATTAGAGCACTGTCTTTGAGACTGACAATAAATGCAGAACATCTTTTTCTGCAATGCCTACCAACTGCCATAAAAAAGGTTAACTGGGAGGGAAACTTTAAATCTCCAAACTTTTGTATAAAGGATATCATTTTCTAGAATTTGTGTAAATTTGACAGTGATATCTTTAAAACTTTACCCTACAGGTCCATTTGTATGAAGTAAGAATAGTTTCGCAAAAACTGCATTTTAAGTTTGTAAATCCTTCATATTTATGTTTAAATATAATGGCATTATCTGGCCTTGTAAGCCTTTAAATGCATTTACAGGGAACATATGTGATTATCCATTTTTTTGTCCTAAATGTGCAAAAATCCTAAATTTTACCAACTTGTGACATTGGACCTACTATTGGCTGGTGCAATAGTGGGACTTCCCTGCAATCTACCACCTGGGTATGTTCGAAACCAGAAGATCAATAATTTTTCAGTGCTTCCCAAAAAATAATGCCCAAATTGCCCTAAAATATAAATTCTCA
Organism: Platynereis dumerilii; assembly: GCA_026936325.1. Lineage (NCBI taxonomy): Eukaryota > Metazoa > Annelida > Polychaeta > Phyllodocida > Nereididae > Platynereis > Platynereis dumerilii. The sequence continues at coordinate 32,990,384 of JAPTHN010000006.1, forward strand.
ATTTTTTTCAGAAACTCCCCCAAATGCTTTTCCTTTTTTTGGGGGGGGGGTGCAAGCCAAAATAAATCTAGAGCTGGGTCATGATTCAGAATAGTTAACATATATATATGAACATAATTATTTATGAAAGTAAAATTACTTTGCTTTGCACCCTTCTGGAGTCATTCTAATGTATGGCAACCATATATAGTTATAACCTGTATATTTCTATAAGGAAAGCCTAATGAAAATCTGATGGATTTTTTTTTTCATGTTCACTTAATTCATGATAAAAATGCCTTTGCAATTCAGTGAGATATGCCAAATATAAACCATTCAAATTCATAAGGTACCTCAGCATGCTACCCTGCATCTTGTGATATCGTACAAGTTCCTAGACTAAAGAGCCAGTATGCTATTGCAGCAGGCAAGACAGCATTCAAGGTACTAAGACAGACATGCCTATTAATGTACACTGTAAAATCGGAGGCACTGATTCAGCTCAATTGATTGAGTGAGATGGTTGCACAAGTTGATTGAGCTGACATAGATTAATGTTTTAAGCTGAGATAACTCAAAATACCGAGCTGATCGAGATAGCTAAAAATACACTCTTGATCAAAATTCTGGAATAATCTGGATTTTCCAGGTGTCAGGATTTCAAAGTTGTAAAATTGGTGATTGAATGTGTGGAATTGCAAAGATTTTTTCCTCTGACATTAGATTTATGTATAAATGATATTATAAACCATTTTTAGTTGCTGAGAATTACTTGAAAACTTTCTCTGGGGGACCCGGAAAAATTGCTCATTTTAAGTAAAAAATCATCAAAAATCGCATAGTGGCTCAACAACACAGACATTAAATTTCAACATATGCAAGAAATGTCAACTTAATCTTAATGTGTACAACCAAAAAACATCACAATATCATGTTGAATGCCACATTCATTGACCTCCATCTCCACTTGACTTGACATGGATACCGCCAATCTATTTTTTGCTTCTTTTTTACCAATATGGCCATTATTCAGTGAAAGTCATCGGAAACCTGATCCAGAGTAGTTGGCTAGACCTCCATTTTGTGTGCAGAGTGGTCAAAGATGTCCCTATAATGTTATTTAGGTTCATTTCAGGTGAAGTTGCTAGTAACGGCAAATTCTAAATTTTCTCAATTTTCAAGGTTTAGAAGGATTTGCGGTGCCCTACAAGCTTGAGCATTGCCATAAAGGAATGAAATGTTTCAACTGAAGTGTTCTCTACACTGAGGTATCATTTCCTCTTCCAGCAAACTTAGATAGGAGACTGCCGGAACGTTTCTGTACCACACTACCAGACACAAATTTCCGTCATAATGGATGACACAAAAAACAAGCATTAAACCGCCACCCTGAGCCCTTGTGGTAATGAGGCAGTTTTCGGACAGTATCTGGCCACCTTCCCATCACACAAAAATGTCTCCATAAGCTCTGTGAAACATGTGCTAGGATATATTGACTGAGATTGAATTTACTTGAAAAATTCTCAAAATATTCCAGCATTTTTGTTAAGAGTGTGCTGTTGTTGGAAGAGGAAAATGATACCTCAGTGTAGAGAACACTTCAGTTGAAACATTTCATTCATTTATGGCAATGCTCAAGCTTGTAGGGCACCGCAAATCCTTCTAAACCTTGAAAATTGAGAAAAATGAGAATTTGCCGTTACTAGCAACTTCACCTGAAATTAACCTAAATAACATTATAGGGTCATCTTTGACCATTCTGCACACAAGATGGAGGTCCAGCCAACTACTCTGGACCAGGTGCAAGTGGCTTTCACTGAAGAATGGCCATATCGGTCAAAAAGAAGCAAAAAACAGATTGGCGGTATCCATGTCAAGTCAAGTGGAGGCGGAGGTCAAAGAATGTGGCATTCAACATGACATTGTTGTGTTTATTGTTTGTACACATCAAGATTAAGTTGACATTTCTTGCATATGTTGGAATTTAATGTCTGTGTTGTTGAGACACTATGCGATTTTTGATGATTTTTTACTAAAAATGAGCAATTTTTCCGAGTCCCCCAGAGAAAGTTTTCAAGTAATTCTCAGCAACTAAAAATGGTTTATAATATCATTTATATATAAATCTAATGTCTGAGGAAAGAATCTTTACATTTCCACACATTCAATCTCCAATTTTAGAACTTTGAAATCCTGACACCTGGAAAATCCAAATTATTCCAGCATTTTGATCAAGAGTGTACTAAGCTATGTTGACTAAGGTATTCAAGCTGAGAAAACTCAAAACAATGAGCTGTGTTGACTTACAGCTCAAAATATTGAGTTTTGTTGACTTATTGATCCAAGCTGACACAACTCAAAATTTTGAGCTGTGTTGACTTATTTTTAGTTGTTTTTGATTTATATTTGTGTGACCTGTCTTATAAAGTTATTTATGAATATGGACTGTAATCCCAAAATATTGTTTGATCTCTCAAGGGGATCCACCTGATCCAGTATGCTTCATTTTAGCACACCATGGACAGGCCCAAGATGCATTCAACAAAGACCATTGCATCACAAGGAGGTTTAAAAAATTAATTTATTGTGAATAAATCCCAATGGCCTGTGGCTCATCTCAGTTGGAATACAGTGCTAGAAGCCTATATTTGAACACACTCTGACTTGGAAATGTTGGTTGACGTGTGAAAGCATGCATCTAATTACTCCCACAAATTAATTTAATTTAAGGCCTATCTCAAAAATAATGAAGCCACACAGCTGGTTTTCACTGAGGGTCACAAATTTTGATAACAGCTGTATGAAACAACTTCATATTACAGTCTTGCCTTAAATACATTCTTATGCCAAAATCCTGAAAATTTCATGGCAATTCGTCAAAAGGTTATTGAGATAGAGATGAAAGTATATCGGAAAACATGCATTTTTTCACTTATTTAGCGTGACATCGACTTTTTCACCTGATGAATTCTTTCAATTTTACAAAGTTTGACATGTTCCATTGCTATTTCCTTTTACTTTTTGGAATCTCAACATCCCCAGGCTTCATAAATCCATTGAAACAAGCACTTCCATCCACTTGTTTTGACATGATTGAGTTATTTAGGTTCAAAGGTTGACTTTATAAAATTGAGTCAAATTTGAATGTTCCTGATCAGAAATGCTCTAGTTTCCCTTTAGCATATTTCAGTTGAATATTTTTGCCATTGAGTTCTAGTATAACATCTACTTAGTTGTTTTGGAGCTTTTTATGATTCTGGAAAATCTAGTTCACGGAAAAATTCCAATGAATAGCAGGAAAGGTGAATGTGTCGCACCTGCAACGCCGAGAGTACTTTCAAATGGTACAGAGCTATGAAAGCTCTGTTTTTAATCTGGATTGGCTCAAAATGTAGTACATCTATGAAGTTTTATTAATCTATGAACTAACCCAAGTTTTTGACTGGTTTCTGGTGATTAAATTCAAAAGTTATGTTCGTCGCACGCGTAACGCTCTGAAAAATTTTGATCGTATTCAATTTTTTTTCTGACAAACAGTGAAGCGATCATTCTAATATTATTTGGAGTGAAAATTAACAATTAATTTCAATAGTTGGAGTACGTTTCATTGCCTAATTACAAAAATTTTAACATTTATGGAGCATTCTTTAAAATTTGGGGCCAAACTGTCCATAAAGGCAATAAACAGTAACAAAATATTTTTTATTTTGTAAATGGTTGTATTCTACCCCCAGTTATGATTGATAATTAATATAAAATCGATTTGAGTCAAAACCAGAACATTTTCTGAAGATTCATATCACACCAGTACTTAAAATCAGCTTTTTATGTCGAAAAATGGCAAAAAATCACACTTCTATCATCATTTGCTGAGCAGACGTTTACTTCGGTGGCACTTATTTGGTATCAATTTGAAGCCCACATATAGACGCATAACATAGGGCAGTTAAAATCATTTTAAACGGAAATATATGCTTCTGGGGTTAATATATGTAAGTTTTGAAAATAAATTTCCGAAAAATTTCGAAAAATTGGGTGTTTTTCAGAAAATATTTGGTGTATTTGAATGACAATTGTCCAGAAGAATTTTAAAAATGTGCCAGTTGTTGTCAAATAAAGAAAACGGATTTAAGTTCATGACAAATTACCATTCAGCCCAGTTATGTTTCACTGCCATGAAAAACAAACTTTTAAGAATTCTGTAATATTCAGCTGTTATCAATTATTTCCACTCATCAAAGCACCATGGCCAATATAGTTTCTGGAACTTAAATATGTTCTTTACAATATGCTTAGGTCATTTCATACAAAAATACGTTTTAAAATTTTGATGGTCATGTCACACTTTGGCTTCATTATTTTTGAGATAGGCCTTAAGAGAGATAAAAATAAAAAAGTAACCAGCTAAAGTGGAGTGCTACTCATTTTTTCTCTGGGATAGTGTAATATAAATGTTCTTTTTTCTTGGAAGTAAATAATTATTTAAAACTAAATGCAGTCTTATGAGAAGTGCTTGTTATAGATGGCGCTATATGTGGCATGACTGAGATGTCAAGCTATCTGCAACAACTGAAGCTTTCATTTTTTCACAGCTTAATGTTATGATTCATTTGGACAACTTACAGCATTCAGCCATCATACCTTGACAACTTATAGGATTGAGCTATCATAGCTTGAAAATTATTAACATTCTCAGACAGCTCAAATTATTGCTTCAACACATTTTTCAAATTTTACAGTGTATGTGTGGACGTGGCATAGAGCAGTTCAAGCAGCATGTCACCTTACACTTACAGTCGTATGTATCTGCTGTAGCCTGACAAGTTCCATCGTCTTCTCAGCCACTTGCAAGCCATTTTTCACACAATTTGAATCAGACTAATAGATCCATCACAATGTGCTGATTTAATCATGAAGAAATTTTAAATCTCTTACCCACATAATATTTCTACAAAACTGAGCTAAATCTGAAATCAATTAGAGAAATGTTTAAAACACCATCTACTATTGAAATTGATTTAATACACCATTAATTGGAGGAAATGTATACAGACGTAAATTTGCTTGAAACATAATCTTTCTTCTAATTAAGTGATAAATATGCAATGTACACTCTTTAAATTGTTTGTAAACTTTTGAAAGTAGATAGTTAATAAACTTGAAATGCAGATGAGATCGTTTCATAACAGGCTAATGAAAACAGAGCAGATTTGTCACCTGGGAACCATAATTATAGGTTATTTCATGGCTTGTAACTGTATTTCCCTGATATTTTCACCCGAGACCCTGTATTTTCCGAGACCCGAAATACAGGGTCTCGGGTGACAGCTGTGCCATGTGTATTATGACGTCGTGTCGTCATGGTGACGTCATCGCTCAGGCTACTTCTGATTGGTTGAATCTCGTATTTCCCTCTCCAGCTCATTAAAGCTGTATTTTCACTCGTATTTTCCCTATCCAGTTCGTATTTGCCTGGGAAAAAGTGTTGTATCGGGGAAGAAATGTACCCAGACATGGAATAAGGGCGTATCTGCTTATCATTTATTGTAATTTGAACAGATACGCCCTAAAGGTCCCTTGTTATCCTGTTTGTAGATACGCCCTTATGGTCCCCAGCTAAAGAATTGTAGCCTACACCTCCCATAAATAGTACTTGCACAACTTCTAGTACTTCTGCAGGAGAACATGATGATTCAATTCAGTCACAACTGCTTCCAATAAATGACTGGCATAAGGGCCAAAATCAGATAAAGGGCAACATTTGTGTGACATCATCATGGTCCAAAAAATCTCACCACAGGTCACAATTATTCATTTCTATGGGGAAAAGAATGTCTAAAGTGTGTTATTTTCTGGTTTAAAAGATAATTAATGCTATTGGAAGCCTAGAAATTAGATTTTAATTAGGGTATGTCATAAAGTGACGGACGTGACATGTCAAACTTTCAAGTCCATTTTTTCAAAGCTGGTTGGGTATTTCGCAATGAGAGATAAATTGAAATGTGTAAGAGCTCAGGGTCTTTCTCCCGGTGCCAAATGTTAATTAATAAAACTGAAGAATTATTGCATAAATTAGTATTAATTAGATGCGACGGACGTTACTTCGGAAATCCTATCAAGAAGTTTTCGTTAGCCTTCCCACAGATATCACAGGGACATTTAAAGTATTAGAAAGGTTAATCTTGAATCTAAAGCAATGTTTTGAATCTCATCGGGTAAAATAACCTGATAAACAAGAGAGCACTGACACTTTTTTGTTCGGATGTTACGTTGACTGTAATGACATTTTTCAAATTTTTATATTAGAACCTATATCTCATCTGATCATAAAGCTAAATATTTTCAATTAGGGATGAATTACAGTATTGAGAGTTTATTAGACATTTTTATTTTTTCAAACCGTTTAGGACAGTGCAAACAAGAACAAAGACAGACATTCAGGACTGACTTTATCTGGAAATTCTGTTACGGACGTGACATTGACATGCCTTATTTTCAGCTTTTTTGTCAAGTGTAACAGGCGAGCATGAAACTACAAAAACGACCATTTAGATGCATTTAAAACTGGTGCAGATGATGGAGATTACGGAAATCAACATCACTATTAATGCTAGATCATAGATTGGGCATTAACTGCGCTAACTATGGAAATACTGGCAAAATAATTATGATTGTGTTCGCCTGTTACTGAGGAAAAAAAATTGACAGAATGCTAACTCACCTTCCTCCTGCCCCCCTCCATTTGTAGATGTTCTGTTTTAGTGGGGGGTCATCAAAATGTGACCTATTTAGATCAATTCCAGGCACCTGCTTTTAATTAGGTCACCTGTGCTCTGTTGCAGGGGCCCTTGTTCGGACGTTATGATTTTGACAGAAAATGACATCAACATCTTACGACCAGAATTACATCAATATGTGACATCTCACAGTGTATTTATGCATTCCAACCTATAATTCATACATAAACCTTGTCTTTAAAGATCAATATGGACTGTATAAACAAATTTACTGGTCGTGGCAATGTTTTAAAATTTGGGTTGTTTTTGACAGAAAAAGTAACGGGCGAACACCATTTTTCGAATCAAAATTTCTCCAAGTTAAATCAATAAATTTAATTATTTTATAAGTGCAAAATGCAAAACACATATTGAATTACATTGTGCCCTGGACAATGTGTCCTGTCTTGCCTAATTTTTTAACATTAAGATCCATTTATAACCACATGTTGAAAATGTCACAAAATGGCCACCAAAAATCATTGACATTTCTCACGAAAAGTTTAATTACACATCTATCGTTAGCCTTTGCACTCTGAAGTTGTCTTTTCTATCTCCCTGTATGGAAAGGCTGCCTATGCAGCCAAAAAATCCAATATTGGCATTGTGCAACATGCTTAAATGAAAAGTGAAAGTGACGGACGTTACTTGTTGCTCTTTATCTGATTTTGGCCCATAATTTTGCACCTTACCTTATTTTCCCTTATGTTTTCAAATTTAAAAAAAAATACCAAACTGTTATTTTAAATATTCCAAAAATTTCACTTAAACCTCAACAAAAACAGTTCTCTGAAACGAAATTTCCTCCATAATTTTTGCAGTGATATTTCTGTAAACTGAAAGAAAAATTCTCAAGAGCTTTCATTTATCACGTTCCCCCCCCTCAGATATATGGTCCATTTTCTGAACTTTTAAAAATAATCCTTGATAAATTTTTGTAACTCTATATCGATCTTCCTTAAGTCCTAACTGAATTACCAAAAGGAGAACACATTTATTTCCTCTGCTTCATTTTCAGACATTTCACTATTTTTTTTCCACATTCCTCCCCTGGATTTTAGATCCTAGCTTTTCCTATTTTTGAAAAGAAATGTTTTAATTTTTTCAGTCACATCTTGCGCAAATTTCTCTGACCAACCAAGACAGTAATTTCTTTAGCTCTTTTAAACATTTCCCAACTTTTTAGCATTTTCACAATATTATCCAGACATTTTCACCATGTTATTCAGACATATTACTAAGTTATCATTAATAATTTAGGTACAACCACAACAGTAATGAGACTATTTTTTAAACATTGTGTGACAATGCGAGACACGCAAAATGCTGTTTTAATTTTGGGGAAATATCTTGGTGGTTTGCCGGGCCCCCCCTTGGAAAAAATCCTGACAACGCCAATGTTGCTACATTTTTCTATCATATTGGAGAAACTTACTGAACCATGACAAATGAATTGATGCAAATTTGTAGTCACAAACAATTGTACAAACTTTATTGAAATGAATTGCCAAGAGCGTCATTTTACTTGAAGATAATGTTGAATTAATAGTATCAATTACCATTATTATATGGCATTATACATAAATCGTTGACTGTAATGAATAACCACTATCAAAATTAAACATTTCTAAACTTGTGTAACAAATAACATACGATGGGTATTCAGAAAGTTCTGACCAAATTTTTTTGTAAACCTTTTGATTTGAAGTAACTGAATAAAATTTCCACACAGGTGGGTAATTGCATTGCTTCATAAATATAAAGTTGCCCCAGCCCTACCCTGCCCTTCAGAGCTTCAGAACTTTTGATTTCACCAATAATATACAAGAGTGCTTGTTGATTATATATTGTAAGTTATGATTCTGTTGTCAGGGACACAAAAAACACATATATTTCAAAAGACTTTCTCCATCATTTTTCACGCAAGACTAGAGATGCTCAAGCCGAAACAAAACACTGAAAACAAGCAGTGCTCAAGAACCTTGGGGTCCAAACGTTACCTAATCTGCTTTTGACGGATTTGGCCCTCCATACGCTTTCAGTGACAAGAAAAACTAATATCAGCTCAGACGTTAAAGATATGACACCCATCATGAAAATGAGCCTATGCAATATCCGCTGAAATGCAAGGTGTTTGGAACTGTTCAGTTTGGAGAATCGTGCACGATCGATTAGAGTAGAGGTTAAACTTATTCACATTTGCTCAAATTTCAATGGGAAGCATTTTGGAAACAGACGGTCAGGCAATCAAAGAAGGCTTTTTATTAACATACAGTTGCATATTTTTAAATGCTATGATTATTTATACATTTTATTGGTTGAGAGAACGTATGATACCACTCTCTCCTGACAAATGACAGCGTTTTACATGGGTGATCATGACATTCTAATCCATTCATCTTCTCAATGGAACTGACTGTAGCACTTTAAAGTGAGATTTTCTGCTAGTGCTTCACACATATTTAGTACACACATTCTCAAAGTCTAATACTATGCATTGAGATGAATGGGATCAGATCCACATAATGATTATTTTTACAGAAAACAAACAAACACATGCAAGTAACATTTTCTCAGAGGACATATCAATGGTCTACCAATCACTGCAACCCTAATTTGATCCCCGCTGTGATTATCTCATGAATGTTGGCCAGATCACTGGATCATCCTCCTATCCTAAGGAACAATTCCGAATTAATGACTTAAAATTTCATTTGACAATTAAGCATTTTGTTAAAAAATAAGTACCTCCCTTGAAACATGCGTGCAGTCACATGGAACCGCACCACACTGCAACGCAGCTATGCTGAACCGCACCGCACTGCACCGCAGTCATGTAGCACCGCAACTGCACCGCACCGCACTAAAAACCGCAAATTACCCGCGCCCATTTTCGCATACTAAAGATATAAATCAATGAAAGGTGAATTAATGATACACATAAATATGATGTAGAATGAAAATTAGACTCAGTATTAGAGAATTGAACCCAATGTGAGAAATTTTGTAAGTCAAAAGTTGATACTGCAAGTTTAAGTACACAGATTTACCAAAAATATTAAAGTGAAAACAGACAAGTTTGCGGGGCTTAGAATTGTTCCAAAAGAATTTGAAGATACCTATAGATATAATATTATGCTAAGGTTATATTAGTTAGGGTTTTATGTTGATGAATATTGGACTCAGTTGATATGTGAGCATTGTAGTAATGCATTCAAGATAATATCAGATTATCTTTCTAATTAGGAATCACAGGATTGATTTTAAAAATTGGAAGTGCAGTAAACCCTTATTACATGATATTCAATGTCAGTGTGTTTGTATCTGAAAAGTCGGAATTGCAATTTTCTCCTATTTTCAAATGACTGGGATTTCTCTTCTCAAGTTCATTAACTAGTAATTGTAGCTAGAAAGTTGCACAAATTTAAAAGGTAAATACAGTTCTTTGTTCAACCCCTATCCATGTATTGTTTTGGGCCTATTGTTTCACTGTTTAAACAACATTTACCTGGTGCTAGTTTGCTAATTAGTAAGTTCGGTCACATATAACAATACTTAACATCTTAAATGTTAATAATACCCAAACATTGTGATAGGAATACATTGAAAATTCAGACTTAAAAAAAAAAATTTCATAGACTAAATAAATTGATAAATTGATAAATTGATGGACAGATATGCCTATGACATGTGTGTACATCTTTGTATGGAAAGGTAATAAAGATAGACTGACTGATTGATTGCATCATTTGCATGATTGACGGATGGACTGATTGATTGCACGATTGACGGATGGACTGATTGATTGCACGATTGATGGATAGATTGATTGTTGTGATTGATGGATACACTGATGGATTACTTAATAGATTTATTGGTTTATTAATTTGTGCTTACTACAACAATTAAGGAGGAGTGATCACAATCAACACTTTTGATGAAAACAATTAACTTAAATGCCATCACCTGTTTCCATCGAGAAAAATAAGTGAATTTGAAATGTAGGCTTAAACATTGTTTTACAAGGAAGTAATATCACAATAATTATTGATAATACAAAAACAGCAGAACAGTTATTTGGCCTACTTCAGCAAAGCTTAGATTTTCTGGGTGATACTCGGTTTTCAAAAAAAATTGCACATAAATTTGGTTATTTTAGAAATGTTTGGTTTGGGAGAAACAAGTTAAATATTCTACTTTCTTGCGGGTACGTCCTTAATTGCTTTTTGTAGTAAATAAATTGAATGAATAAACATACATAAATGCACGGGTCTCTCTCTGTGATAAATGGCACAAGAAACAGAATAAGTTAATTTGGAAACAAATTAATATACATGTATATGGTAAAATAAAAGACAGTAAAAAAATAAGTAAATAAAATTTAATCAACCCAGTGTACAAACAACTGATCCTGAAAGAATGAACACAAGTTTTTAAGACGCGGTTCCATTGCCGTTCTCATGTCATTAATGAAAATCCGCAACTGCACGGCACTGCACCCATTTCATTTGCGGTGCACTGCAACCACACCGCACTTGTTAAGTTCAAAACCGCAACCGCACTGCACCGCACATTTTTAAACCGCACCGCACTGCACCGCACACTGCACCACAATCCGCGCGGTGCGGTGCTGACCGCGCAGACCTCTAGTTCCTACTCAAGTAAAACCATAGAAACTACCCACCTCTCAACCCAATCGTAAAATTTAATTCCGAACAGTCCCTTACTGTTATCACGGACAATACTTTGGTAAAGGTATGAATTTTAGCGTTCAGAGATGTGAATCCATTCAGAGTCAGCTTAAGACTGATTTAATATCAACTGAAGCAATCAACAGTAACACAGGAGAGTGAAATACAACAGTTCATGGGGAAATGTAAGAGTTTGTGTAGATTGCGGTTTGACATGTGTGAACAACTGCCACACCACCAAGATGGCCTTTGCTGCAGCTTATTGGTTAAAATTATGACATCATTTTTCCAGCCAAAATCACTTGCTTGAAGCACACTGAAAAAAAGTGACACAGTATGTGCTGCTTCACCAATCACCTGGCAGGATTTTCTGATGTCAGATCAAAAAATTTTGTAAAATGTTTTGTTCTTTGAGCCAAGTCTACAAATATGAAATCATCTGTAAACCCTTACAATGAGTATGACATTTTCGATAGTCAAATACCTGAATTTTGTACAGTGAAAATTTCGTCCAGCTACTTCAAATAGAAAGGTCCAGGGAAAAAAGTTGATCAGAACATTTTAAATGCCCCTCGTATAATTATATCATAATCAATGGGAATATTTCAAATGAACAAACTGATTGGATGCCTCGTCATTGAAAGTTTAAAGACTTCATGTGGGTGGAGTCATGTCTGAAGAAGAAAACTCATTGGCCAATAGAAATAATTGGGCAGTTTTAGACTAGTCCCTAATGTCATCTGATGGCCACACTCGTCTCTGATTGGCCGTGAATCAGTTTTTAGTTGTATAAAAGGCTGTTGATTGCCTTACTGGATGTCTACTTTCTGAAGAAGAAATCATGAAACAGCTACTTCTCCTGTTCGTGGTCTTTGCATTTGCCGCATGTGCCGCAGGTATGTATCGTCACACATCATCATTCAGTGACTTCTGACAATAATTATCGCCCATGCTATGCTATGCATAGGGCGATTATGCTTTAGTGCTGAAATCTACTGAAGGGGTGAAATTACCAATGCTGTGGCCTCAACCAGCCAACTCTGGAAGTTCTTATCATATGCATAACACATTGATACCATTGTAGATGTGCACAACAGTTCGTATTTTCAGTTTAATTCAATATTAGAAAATTTACTATTATCAGTTTTAGAGGCTATCAAGGTCCAGAAAGCCTGCATTGTGGTGGCCATTTGCCCTTCCACAGGGTGAGTTTTAGTTCACAGAATGGCCACTGCAAGCAGCTCATACATTACACAAGAGGGCAGCACCTGCAAGTCCTTTGCCACTTCCCCCCTTTGCACCACATTCTATTTCTGGGAAACTCAGCAATTCCTGCATCTCAGTATAGTTCATGCATCTGTCAAACTAATTATACAGGTAGCACGGGCTTATATTGTATCTATTTCATATTATTCCATTCTCTTCCCTCCAATCTACGGGCAACTAACTATATATTATATAAATCTGTTTTATATTTATGTAAATAAAATACTGGTTATAATATACACTCATGTAAACAAAAGATAGACATATAGATAGATAGATAGATACATAGATAGATAGATAGATAGATAGATAGATAGATAGATAGATAGATAGATGCATGGATAGACGGATTGGCAGACAGATAGGATAGATGGATGGGATATACAGTAGGATAGGATAGATGGATAGTATAAACGGATAGGATAAACAGACAGGATAGATAGATAGATAGATGGAGGAATGGATTGACAGATGGATTGATGGATATATGGGTTGACAGACGGACAGGATAGACGGATGGGATAAACAGATAGGATAAACAGATAGGATAAACAGATGGGATAAACAGATAGGATATACGGATGGGATAAACGGATAGGATAAACAGATGGGATAAACGAATGGGATAAACGGATAGGATAAACGGATAGGATAAATAGAAACGCAGATAGATAGATGAATGAATGGATTGACGGATGGATTGAATGATAGATAGACGGATGGATAGCCAGATTGACAGCCAGATAGGATAGATGGATAGGATAGATGGCTGGGATAAACAGATAGGATAGATGGATAGTATAAACGGATCTCCATGGGCACATCAACGTTGCAGCAATGTTGCAACGACGTCACACTTTTCGTCAAATGACGTAGAATTGTATGGTTGAAATTATGTTGTCACAACGTTGTGAAGCAACGTCAAAGATATGACGTTAGCATGCAACGTTGTGGCGACGTTTTACAACATTGTGAGGCAATGTTAGGAATTCGACGTTAGCTTGCGACGTCGTAGCAATGTTGTAAAAAAACCTCGACGTCGTGTTCACGTTGGGGCGACGTAATCTCTACCATACATACCAACGTGACCAACAGACCAGCCCTCCACCAATTAGCAACGTCGGGGATTACGTCGTGTGCCCACTGGGATAGGATAAACAGACAGGATAGATAGATAGATATATGGAGGAATGGATTGACGGATGGCTTAATGGATAGATAGGTTGACAGACGGATAGGATAGACAGATAGGATAAACGGATAGGATAAACAGATAGGATAAACAGGTAGGATAAACGGGATAAACGGATAGGATAAACGGATGGGATAAACTGATGGGATAAACAGCTGGGATAAACAAATGGGATAAACGGATAGGACAAATGGATAGGATACACGGATAGGATAAACGGGATAAATGGGATAACGGATATGATAAACGCATAGGATAAATGGATAGGATAAACGGATAGGATAACGGGTAGGATAAACGGGTAGGATAAACGGATAGGATAAACGGATATGTTAACGGATAGGATAAACGGTTAGGATAAACGGATAGGATAAACAGATAGGATAAATGGATAGGATAAACAGAAAAAGATAAGATAATCAGATAGGATAACGGGGATAAATGGGATGAACCAATGCTTATGGGGTACTGGATAAACAGATAGGATTGACGGATAGGATAAACGGATAGGATAACGGATAGGATTAATGGATAGGACAAATGGGATAAACAGGATAACGGTAGGATAAAGCGATAGGATAAATGGATAGGATAAACGGATGGGATGAAGGGATAGGATAAACAGGATAAATGGGATAAACGGGATAACGGATAGGATAAATGGATATGTTAAACGGATAGGGTCAACGGATAGGGTAATGGATAGGATAAATGGATAGAATAAATGGATAGGATAAACTGATAGGATAAACGGATAGGATAAACAGATAGGATGAACAAATAGGATAAATAGATAAGATAAACTGGATAAATGGGATGAACCAGTGCTTATCGGGTACTGGATAAACGGATAGGATAAACGGATCGGATAAACAGATAGGATAAATGGATAGGATAAGCGGATAGGATAAACGGGATAAACAGGATAATGGGTAGGATACACAGACAGGATAAATGGATAGGATAACCAGATATGATAAACAGAGAGGATAAATGGATATGATAAATGGCTAGGATAAACGAACGGGATAAACTGGCTAACGGATAGGATAAACATAGGATAAAACATGCGGGGCATGGACGATGCTGTGCCATTATATGTGCTTGTTTTTTTAACAGAAGTCAGAATTCCAAGTCAAAAATAGCATCTAGCCATTCTTTCAGGACAAGTACGCAAGTAATAAACTTATTTATTAGACATGCACTTGTATATAAAATTATAATTAATTATTGTAAAAGATATATTATAGGGGAGACCGGGGCAAAACAACCCCTCTAAAAAGAATGGTCTTCCACGTGCACCACTAGACCAGTTTTAGCTGACTGTTGCTGCAAAACTTCGGGTCTCCTAGAGAATATTTTGACTATGTGCAAATACAGTGCACGCCTTTGCCACAAATAACATTGTGCTCAAGTTTGTGTTCTGGTAACTAGTGGCCATTTTGCCCTGTGACACACAACAACAAAATGTTGCATGCAATAGTATCATAAACTCAGTACTTTTCTTGTAAGATTACTACGGTGGTCCAAAAACACAATTTCTCTGATTTGAATCTTGCATTGTGATCTTATATCGATAGAAGGTATCGAGTAAACATTTCAGCAAAATCAATTAATATTTAGAGGTGGCACAAAGCCGTTGAAGTTTAACATGTGATTGCCCTGCAGCAGACCTCAAAATCATCGATATTTGCAAATCTTGCAATAATGGCCAATTATTTTGATCAAATAACCCTTTTTTAGTATATCAATTATGCCCAATCTAGTCCTGATATTCTTTTTGACTTACAAAGTTTTGTGTAATGTCAACAAAGATATTACATAGGTCAATTTTCAAGCATTTTTTCGCAAAAACAGGCAAATATTCACTTACTATGAATAATAAATCCAAAATAACCCTCAGATATTACTTTGCCATGCCAACTTTATCATATACTAGAAAAACTGCAAGAAAATATTTACTTTGGAGAAAGATCTTGGAAATTGACCATTTTTTCAGTTCCGCGAATGGGGAATTACATGATAAACTTCAAAGGCTTTGTGCCACCTCTAAATATTAAGCGATGTGATTGAAATTTTTCGTGTGTTTGTTTTACTTATGTGGTCATAAATTTCTACTTTCAAATTGGGAGTTTTGGGAGATTTCATTTTTCCCATAGGAATGTGGACCACCCTAAAGATTACAGTCTGTCACTTTGATATAGAAAAAGAGTGGACTGTAAAACAGTTGCACTGTGAAAATGGCACTTCGTGTGTCATCATGCTTAGTTATGATCTAACCCAATACTTGAATGTTAATTTGATTTAAGGAGACTTATCCCGCTTGTGGGTGGCAGCCAAACGAAAGGATGATGTATCTGATTTTCACTCTAAAATCAGTTATGACAAGTCAATGGCCTTCTCTTAATCGTATGACTAATCAAACAGCCGCCATGTTTTTCCTATGTTGAAAGTAGAGAAGATGACACTTCATGAGCTATCATGAGTCACAAAGTGCATTTTACATAGTGAACTGGTCATCATTTTTTCTACATCAAAGTGGCAGACTGCAAGCAATGACTGAAGTTTACAAATTCCCTGTTTTTTCCAGGCTCCATGATCACTGGTGCAGGCAGTAAGTATCAACACTTTTAACGCACATTTATACATTTGAAGGAGCTTATTTCAAAATTTCCACACGAGTGTTAATGAATGATTTAAAGATGTAATAACTTCCATTGTATTTTTCAGCACCGAGCTGTTTGGTAAGTTATATAATCACATTTTTTAAGAAAACGGAAGTGGGGGGGGAGTATTCCGGTCAACACCTACTTTTCGTAAGCTTTTAAATTGTTATAACGGTTATGTTGAGATGTGAAAAAGGGCACTTTTCTGAAACAAAAGAA
Source organism: Platynereis dumerilii (assembly GCA_026936325.1). Lineage (NCBI taxonomy): Eukaryota > Metazoa > Annelida > Polychaeta > Phyllodocida > Nereididae > Platynereis > Platynereis dumerilii. The sequence continues at coordinate 33,007,173 of JAPTHN010000006.1, forward strand.
AATTTAATTTTGTAAAATGAACACGGGAGGTGTAATCAAAACAGTATGGACCGGTATATTCAGTTGGCATGTTATAAAACGTGGAACTCAAAAATTTTTTCTGCCTTTTTAGTAAAATGTCACAGTAACCATGGGGATTTTATAAATAAATGTAAATGTAGACTTTTTTATAGTCCATTACACCGACGAAGTCAGTCTCAACAGACTTTACAATTACACCCTTGGCAGGCCTGTTCAAACATGAGCCTTTCTCAACTCCCCGGGGAGTATACAGCCAGGCAGCCGTTTCCAGCGCACACAATGCTAAGTCACTCTACAATCGCCATCACTGCCTATAGCCAAGTACCCATTTACACCTGGGTGAAGTGAAGCAAAGAGTTATGGAGGATCTGCTCAGTTCCTCCGTGGCATGGGTGGGAGTCGAACCTGCAATGTCTCAGCTACCAGACGAACACCTTATGCACTAGGCCATGGCACCTCTTTTGTGGCTTATGGCTTATGTCACTGCACTGAAAAGGCAGATTGCAATTTTTAAAAGGCAGATCATGTACATTTTCCCTATCTTTACCATTGTAAAATGGCAGATTGTTTATATGATCAGTATCAATATTGGAGTTAGCCTAGAGAAACATATATAGCAAAAAAACTTGGAACATTTGAAAACAAGGTTTTTTAAAAGAGACTTTGACAAAAACGTATGTGACAAAAAAGAAAAAACAACAATTGAACGAAAAAAATATTTAAAATAATAAAAAGTAGTATATATAAGAGATAATTTCCGATCGATTTTCAGAACACTTTTTAAAAATTGTATTAGTCACCTGGCTGGCAGATTGTTTTAAAAAGGTGCATGCCCGTCTGTTGCGTTGAAGGTCTTCAAACCCGGTTGAGGAACCTTAAATTTTCAATTGACCAACATGAACAAAATTCCGGCTGGATGTTGTTCTGATGAGACTTTATTGGCGCCCCTTGTATCTGTCCGTGCCGGACAAGTAAAAAATCCCTTACATGGGGTAAATGTGTATATTTTGAGGACTCCTGCTTTTTCTCCCATCTCATCAATCAACCCGCTTTAGCTCCCACAACTAGGCTTCTAAAGAGGGATACACTTACCATATCTAATAATTATCTTTCTATCTACACTGTTGCTCATAAATATGGAATATATCAAAATAACCACGATCCTTAATTAATTTTTTACCCTTGTTTTGGGTGAGTCCAGATTTACAAAATTAACTTCAACATGCTGAGAAGAGGCTCAACTAACCCGATATGAATGGCTGGAGTGGATTTTGCCTATTTTGAGGTTTTCATGAACAATGGTGATAAACCACCCTTGTTTATTGTGATAAACTCTCAATTGCTAGCAGTCAAAAAAAATTCTCATTGAAATTATAGTACATTTTCATAGAGCACACATTGGGTGTAAAATTCTATATCAATTAAACACTCCTGGTTATCATGCAGTCTTGGAATTTGAAAATGTAAAAAACTGTTCCATTGGACCAAGCATAAATATGACCCATTTTGTCTGTGCTGTGATTATTTGTCTCGGAGGTTCCACGTGCTAATGACCATTGAATTGACTCATTTAAAGGTTAATCTTTCCTTTGATGCCAGTAACTTTCACAAATCAACAATTTTGGATGGATTTCTAACCCTACATAAAAGTGTTATTTTGATCTTTTTTGCATCGTTTTTTCAATTTCCTCCAGGATTCCAAATTTTCAAAGATTTAAGCAAATATTAAAGTGACGACTTCAAATAACTCTTCATGAATCCACTTATGTTCTTAAAATTGTGATTTTAACCATTGGATTCAAATTGGGTAGCTTTAATCCAATGGTAGTTTTCGTGTTTTCCTATATTCCATATGTATGAGCAAGAGTGTATCTTTCTATCTATCCATCTATCATAGATCCAGCTAAATTAAGACCAGCTTCCTCAATGTTTGAGATACCGCTTGGAATTCACCACGCACATTACTTCCATAATAAACTCAGCAACATTAAAAACGCACACTTTTAAAAGGGCTCAAAATAGTACTTCCTCTAAATATATCAAAATGAATATTTACACACTTCGAGAAGTTGGCATCGGGTACATTCACGAAAAATTTCAAATCTCTAAGTGCAGTACTTTTTGTTAAATTAAATCGTCGTGGTCACTGTCAAAAATGGAAGTCACAAAATATCAATTTCCTCTGATCATTAATTTCAACAACTTAGCTGTTCTTTCCACAAACTTTTTTGATAAACCAGGAAAGTTTATAATTTTCCTTGCTTGATGAGTCAGGGAAAGGGGATATTTGACCCAACCACAATTAAAGAGGATGAATTTAATAAAAATTAATTGTCAATGCTGACACGCCCCCTACTGGAGCCTTTTGTCAAAACCTTAAAAAATGATGTTTTATTCAGATTTTTGAGACAATTGAAATGGAATGATTGTCTGTGTGTGTGTTTGTACCCTGTGCATGCATAAAACCCCCATTATTTAACAGTTCTGGTTCACATGCTTCATTTGAAGATGCAAACTCGTATTTTTTTTGGTTTTTAATTCAAAATCTGCTTTATCATTGACTTTTAAAAAAAAAACTTCCGTGGGACCTCTTTTGGGAGTCTTGTGCCTGTTATGTGAAAATTTCATAAGATTAATCCCATCCAGTATGCCACAAAACCAATATTTCCAATGGAGCATTTTGAGTTGAAGTGCAGTTTGTGACTTCCATTTTCGACAGTGACCACGACGATTTAATTTGACACAAAAGTACTGAATGTACCTGATGGCAACTACTAAGAGTGTGCAAACTTTCATCTTGATACTTTAAGAGGAAGTACTATTTTAAGCCTTTTTAGAATAGTGCGTTTTTAATGTTGCTGAGTTTATTATGCTTTTCTCAATTCACGGTATGTCTATCGCAATTGGAGATGGTGAGATGGGCAGCCCTGGTTGATTTGGCATGTAATGGCCGTTTGTTACATGTATATGATATCCCTGCCTGGTATAAGATGCAAAAATCATGGGTGACATGCTCACACCTGCAACAGCTAAAAACTCCTCCCCGAGCAATGCCACTCACCTAAACTGTCCACCTATCCTTATTCATCTATCCTGTCCTTCTGATAAGCAAATAACAGTGAAACAGCTCCCTTATTTACGTTTTCTGCCTCTATTGTTGTTCCCCACCAGGGACGCATGAATCTCCATCATAGTTCCGCTATTGCTCACGTTTAGGACTGGCGCCACCGTCTGCCTTCCCTGCCAAAAAGATCCACACACCTCACTCTCACCTACTGCTCTTCACTCCTACCTGGCTCAACCACTTCTACTCATCCTATCTGGCTCATATTACCCTCATTTTAAAGCTCTTCTCAAGCCCATTCCATCTGTCAATGTCTCAATGCCCATACACTTTTACCTGTTTGCCTAATTCTATAAATTTCCATCAATCCACATTTCCTTTAAACATATCTTTTCCTTTCCTTACGGGCATGACATTTCCAGTCTTTCTTCATCAATATGCCATAACTCATAGCATTTTATGTCAAAAGGATAGGAAATACAATCAACTTCAATTCCTCTACCACCACTCTTTACTTATATTACAATTATTACTCAAATGCTACTTCAAATGCTCAGCATGCAACACGGGGCCATATGCCAATGCAGGTAGGGGGGGCGGGTTAATTATTCCCCATTATAATCCTGCCCCATATCATGGGTAAATCTAGTTAATATATAAGCCTGCTTGCATTTTTGCAATGTTTTCTTTTGATTTGATAATTCAGAATGCCACTTGTCCAAACTATACCGTGTGTGTGGATCCCCCGACAGCTACTTGTCCAAACAATACAGTGTGTGATGATCCCTTGGAAAATTGCACTTCAGCCAACTGTACAACAGAAGCACAGTGTGTTGGTGAGTTTCATTTTAAAAACATAGAAAGATATACTGCGAGATGTATACAATTTTTATAGTTGTCCCACCAATGCCATCATGCAATCTTGTTTTTAAAACTTAGAATTGGGCTTCCCACTGACAGGTTCATACTTGTTGTGCCATGATGCCATTTTTGATGAATTTTCAATAAAAAATTATAAATTTTTATGGGCTTCCCAAAGAAAGGATTCAAATAATGTTTAGACACAAAAACCATTTTACAATGTACACTACAAGAACCATTAAGTGGATCTGGACAATGAGGACCTGCAAAAAATCAAGTAAATCAAACACACAATGGGGGTGATTGAGTTTAAATTGGTGTTGTTAAAATATGATTTTAATGTAATTTTAAAAGGTAGTTTAAAGTGGGCAAAAATAGGAAGTGATTCAGAGCTAGTCAAAAGATGTGAGAGGGTAAAGTAGTAGCTGATTCTTCCTTCCTTCTGGGGTAATCGTACTTTATTTTGGGTTGTACTGCATGTATGCTCCTGTGCCAAGAAAAATTTGTACTTATACTTAGGGGAGAGTGGGGCCAGTTGAACCGGCAGGCCAGTTGAACCACCCTTGATTTTTCATCAGGTGGAGTAGGCATGGGAAGATACTTACAACCTTGAGTTAGGCCTCTTTAGGCTAGTCTTTTCCATGACACATGGTAATGAAACAATCACACTTTTTTCGTTTTTCGTATAAAAATGTTAGTTTGTCACATTGAGATTGGAGCTTTCATAACATTTAAATTACTTGGTCTGCAGGGATGTCATGTCATCATAAGATAACGTGTTATGTGCAGCTGGAAACCCATCTCCTTAAAATGGCCTCTTCCAAAAAGGGTACATCCAGGCTACATATAGATACATGGAGGTCATAGTGGGGCCAGTTGAACCAGAGGTGTTTATTGCAATTTAATATAATTTTTTTAAATCAAATTTTTTATAAAATACATGTACAATGAGAGGTAAAATTCAGTAAAACTGTTTTTCTAAGTTATTATTAAAGTTTAACCGTCGACTGGCTCAACTGGCCCCAGGATATTCTTTGAACAGAAAGAAATGTGTGAGACATTTCAAATTTAGCCTAAACATGCTATGGTCCAAGCTGAACTTGTTAGCAAAAATTAAGAACTGCAGCCCCACACTTCCCCCATCATCCTTCCAATGGTTCAACTGGCCCAATGGATGGTTCAACTGGCCCCGAGGGTGGGGCCAGTTTAACCAATTTTATTTTTATTTTTTGAAGGCTCATTTGTCGGCCGTGGTAAGATATAAACCAAGACCTGAAGTTGGGATATTTGGACAACTTTTAAACTACCTTTTCCAACTTTGTTCTCCTTGAAAGCTGTATAAGTATGCACACAGGAGAGCAATTTCTAAAATATGGTTCAACTGGCCCCACTCTCCCCTATACTTAATAATTACTTTGTCTTTCTACATCCAGACATAAATGAAACACAGTGTTATTCTGCTCCCTGCCAGAATGGTGGTTATTGTGTTGACAGTTTCACCTGCAACTGCACTCTCACTTTTACTTGCATCTGTGCTTCTGGATATCAAGGGTCTCTTTGTGAAATAGGTAAGAAAGGCAAGGTAACACATTAGCGATACTTGCAATGATTTTATTATTATTTTATTATATGATGTAAGCCACACTTGGTGAAATAGGTATGAAAGGCAAGTAACAAATTGTTTATGCTTGTGATAAAGAGTTGTTGTTGTTTTTTTGTTGATACATAATAGATGTCACAATATGTTTCTTCGCATTTCAGTATTGCAAAAAGAACGTTATATGCAGAAGATAATATAATTTAAGCAATTAATTTTCATTTCGTGTAATGTAACTTTGAATAGAATGGAACTTTGTGATTAGAAACTGGTATATCCAAATTTCCATACCATCAGATGATTTTCACAGTAAAAAATAATATTTTTCTCCAATCGTCAGAATAATGATATCATTATTAAAGGGATTCCAGGCAATTACATGTAGGTTTAGCATTGCTACCAGTATATTACTAAGCTTATATCTTTTCCAGATGCAAATGAGTGTGAAACATCCCTCTGCCATAATGGTGGTACCCTTGTCAATGGAGCTAACAGTTTCTCTTGCAACTGTGCTCCTGGATTTGAAGGATTATTTTGTCAGATAAGTAAGTAAGACGTTTCAACTGTAGAGTAGATCTATGATGTTATCAGATAGACAAATACGAGAGAGACATATCAAGGCGTAAAAGAAGCTTGATATAATATATAGATAAAATTTGCAATATTAATGCAGATTGTTTCTTGATCATTGGTAAACCTCTCAAATATGGTTACCTGGAAATTTTCCCAAGGGTGGGGGGGGGTGGGGCTCTGCCCTCCCCACTCAATGTGTGTATCCCCTCCCCATTTGAAAATTCTGACTTAGGCTGAAATATAAGCCCTTCAAGAAAACTTTGTCACCTCGCCCCCTCCCAGGTGCTTCCCCCCATGTGAAAATTCTGACTAAGGCTTGAATAATTGTATTCAAATCACAACATCTTTAAATGTAGGATACTAGAATTACCCAGGATTACAGGCATAATGGGGGAAGAATGGGGGCGTGGAGCAGGGTAGGCTAGTTAGGCGAAGGAGATCAGGAAAGTGTGGGAAGGAGCTATATTGAACAGTAGCAGAACGGGTACTAGGCCTACGCTGTACAAACATATACCTATATCTTGATGAAACTTTCGTGGGCCATCCTGACATTTTCATCACTGTATATACTTCATTTTCCATTGCATTTAAAGCCATTTCTGGTTATTTCATATGTAGTATGTCGCACATTCGTTGTGTATGCACTGCTGAATTTGTTAAATAAATCAAATCAAAATATACATGTATAACTATAAGGAATGCACCCCTAAAAAAAGGGTGCTGTATGGATGTCAAGAAGAACCTGATGGCATGTGTAATTTAAGCAAATGATTTATATGTAGAAGTAGGCATTTCTATGAAATAATGGCCATGAGCAAAAAAGCATAGTCCCCACATTTTTGGACAAGCATACAGTTGTCCCACACAATAAATGTTAAACATGGAATGTGAATTGTTTGATTTTTCATGGGAAAATGTGCAAATACAACCCCTTAAAAAATCGTGGATATGCCACTGGTTTGTTATGTTCAGTGGAGTTAGCTTTTGTATGCTGACAGCGTAATGCCACGACAGGGTAATTTGGGATCTTAATATTGTAAATGGAGTAAAACGAATAAGTGGTTTGTTATGTTCAGTGGAGTTAGCTTTTGTATGCTCACAGCGTAATGCGCCGACAGGGTAATTTGCGATCTTAATATTGTAAATAGAGTAAAATGAATAAGTGCAATGAATTCGGAGAAGTTTACTTGATATATGCAGGTTTTTAAATTGTGAAAATCGGATGTGTATTAAGGTCTGTTAGGGCAAGTTATTTATTAAGCCTCCTCAGGAAAATACAGCTATGGACTGCTTGATTCAGTGCTTGAACCTTGTTGAATTGATTTAATGCTAAGAATACTGAAATGTAAGTGTTTTAAAGGTTAAGACATGGATACAAAAATCAGTGTAAAGAAATTAATGTATTTTGAAAATGCACTGACTGTTGTGGGATGAGTGAATTATATTGAGATACCGACTGTCACCTGGTTACTGTCACTGTAATCGAGTTGTTAATTGGCTGTCAAGACCATTAAAGGCAGATGGTAGTACAGAAAACGGCCGTCAGGCGGCCAATAGATTGGATCCCTCTGGTGAGAGATTTCGGAAAACAGCGCACTCTATGTTTGTAAATTTTGGCTGCTGAAACAAACTACTCATGCAATCCTGGTGGGGTATTGAAGACTGGGTTTAAAACGTGTATGAGAGAGTATTGAGATGTTTCTTTGGATGCATGAGAAGCATATGAGAGGAGAAGAAAGATAGGTGGACTGTTGAGGTGAGTGGGATAGGTGGGTGAGGCGTTTTTAGATGTAGAAGGAGTGGGGAAGGGACCTTGGAGTTTTCAGACTTATACCCGGCAGGAATGTTATTTGGGAGCAATCCACACATGCCCATTCATGGCTGCCCCCCCTCTCTTTACAGATTTGTTGGCTGTCCCTTTCAGTGTAAAACTACAAGTAATTACTTTAATCCTATGTTGCTTTGCTGTTGGTTACCACAGTCCCTGGAGTAAATATGCAAACATAAGGATCAATTGAGCTTTTGAGCAGAGTGTCCCCTCTCCAGCAGTAGTCCAACTTTGCAAATAAGTTGTTATGGTATAATTAGCCACTCTGGCAATGATGTAACTGCAATGCTATGATGAAACTGTCCACAAAGAATGCTATTAGCCAGTTTGAACTACGGCATCATTGATCATTGCACCAATTTTACATATATCCTCCATTACTAGGCAATGGAGTACACAGCTATGACATCATAGGTCCACTCTGGCACTGAGAAAAAATCTGATTTCTTCAGATCAATTGAAAGAGCTGTAAGACAATCAGGAAGTCTATAACTTTGGCATCATTGTAATTCTAAACAATGGGAAAACTGTTTTTATTGACAATGGGACACAGTGCGAAATAGGTATGTGGGTCAAAATTTGAAAACCTTGAAAGTTCAGCTGAAAAAATTTTGAAATTTTTTTTAGTCCAGAAATGCCGTTTTAAGTTGGCATTGGGTAGGTCAAACAATCAGCTATCACTGCACTGTCATGTCCAAGGGTCCCAAATGCTCTGCTGATCTGTAATGAGGTGATATTTACAGCTGTGATGTTTTTTGACTGTCATTACAATCACACTTATAGCTGAAAAATCCTGACCACTTAGGGTTAAATAATCTATTACCAATGATTAGGCAGGTAGCTTGCACATTTTAGGCCAAGTTCCAGGTCTCTAGCACCAATTATTTTTGAGATAATGTATTTTGGTCAATTAAATTTCGAATATATGTGTCATTAGCATCATGCCTATAACTTGAAATCCGCACCACTTAGAGCTGAAGAATGTATAACCAACGTATGGGAAAGTGGCTATTCTGCAAACATTTAGCTATATTTCAGGTCTCTATGACCAATACTTATTAAGATAGAAGATTTTCTTGAACTAGAAATTTACAAACAGAAACAAAAATACTCTTTTCACCAATAGTTTGGATTCTGAATAACAAAGATGATCTCCACTACCCCTCCAGTGCCCAATGTCTTTGCTGAACCATATTTCAGGTGCTAGAAAATGGTAAAATCTCACTGACACCCCATATTTGATTAGTAATCTCAGAGAACCGTCAAATTCATACTAGGCATGTCAGATGCAATGAAAATGCAAAAATTCTGTGTAATATTTTGTTAAAACATTAATTGATAATATATATTGAACACAATTTCAACTCCTGTCACCTGCAACTGCATTTAAGTGAGGTAAAGGAAAGAAGCCATTTTTTGTTGTGATGCTAATGACAGTGTGATGCTAATGATAATTAAGATAAAAATCTTTGTAGGGACCAGTGCAAAACTGGCAATCTGGCAATTTGTGCATGAAATGATCTTATGAACACCAGAAGCATGTTCGTATTGATTCTGGTCCAGAAATATGCAGTCAAAATAGAGCAGCAAGGCGTTTGCTAATGACAAATTAAGATAGGACAACCAACATACCAACAGAAATACTCAAATATTTTGGTTTATATAAATGATACAGAGCTACAGATAGCGCAGTTATTTTCTTGGGTTCTCAGACAACGTTAGACACAAGGTTTTCTCACAAAATGTGCTTCCCTTTCATTTTTATTAAGAAACCAAACTGGTGTGATGCTAATGACGCAATATTGGGAAATGGACACAACAACCTCCTGCTCTTATACAGGATATTATTTCAGAAATTTGAAACTACATTTTAGAAGAGTGATAGTCAAGTGTCCATATGTGGAAGAATTTAATTGAATCAGGATCCTGTACAATTTTTTGTGATGCAATCTTTCAAAGAAAATGTTGGTGGAGATAGGCCATTTTCAGGGGGGTTGGCCACTTCAATGCTATTTTTGGATGGGATAAAAATAACCTTCCTCATATTTTTTGTGTCAGAAGTTTTGCTAATATCCTTGTCTATGACAAATGACATCAAGAGGTCCTGCATGTGCCTCTCTGTCATCATGAATTATTGTTAAACACCGGAGACAAGAATTTCAGACTTACCAAATTTTGACCCATGTACCAAAATTTTGATCATGTCAGTGAAAAAAAATTTGTTAAGTGCAAAACCTGTTGTAGAATTTCATCTGTGCAGAAAGCTAATGTTATCTGATTTTCAAGACATGATATTAGATATTTTCACAGGGAAGTCTTTTTTCTTTAGTTTTGACATAGCTGATACTAGACACTTTTTCTTATCAGCCAAAATTGCGTTTCTTGTCTAGTATGATAAACGTCTTTTCCATTACTAATTTGTCTTTTTCCAGATATTGATGAGTGTGCTTCATCTCCCTGCAGGAATGGTGGTACTTGTGTTGATGATGTTAACAGTTATTCTTGCAACTGCATCGCTGGATATGATGCGTCAAACTGTGCTACAAGTATGTAAGACTAGTAAAGATTTCTTTTTCATTCAGGAGATTTTGCTTTTTCATAAAATGGACACATAAAACAATAGCCCAGGAGAGAAAAATAGTTATTTGAGGATTATTTTTCAATACAAAAATTCTGATCATGTAGATGAAAATGTATGTGTCAAGTGCAAAACCTGTTGTAGAATTTCACCTGTGCAGAAAGCTAATGTAATCTGATTTTCAAGACATGATATCAGATATTTTCACAGTGAAGTCTTTCTTCTTTAGTTTTGACATAGCTGATACTAGATACTTTTTCTTATCAGCCAAAATTGCGTTTCTTGTCTAGTATGATAAACATCTTTTCCATTACTAATTTGTCTTTTTCCAGATATTGATGAGTGTGCTTCATCTCCCTGCCAGAATGGTGGTACTTGTGTTGATGATGTTAACAGTTATTCTTGCAACTGCATCGCTGGATATGATGGGTCAAACTGTGAGATAGGTATGTTACACTACAGTGTGTCTCATCTAGCATGCGAACTGCAGTTTAGCACTGATTCCAGAGGCTGAGAATACCCCCTGTATGAAATTAGAACAGTGCAAATAATTAATTTTAGGAGAACTAAGTCGTGAGTAACGCTGCACTACATTTTTGTGACGTCGCAACAATTTAAGCCATTTTAATGATCGCTTGAAGAATGTAAACAATAGTGTATGGACTGAAGTTATCAAAACTGGTGAAAAATAGGACAAAAGCATCATCAAAACATCACGATAATGTGATAAACAAATTGCAAAATGGCTAATCTATCAGTGAGTATGTGTATTTCTTGTGTGAGACTTGTGTATGCTGAGGAATCAGGCCAAACACCAGTACACATGTTGATGAGACAAACTGTAGTAAAGATTTCTTTTTCATTCTGGAAATTTAGCTTTTCCATAAAATGGACACATAAAAAAATAACCAAGGACAAAAGAATTGTTCTTTGAGGATTATTTGTCAATGTTAAACTTTTGGTTTAGTGCAAAACCTATTGTACATTTTTACCTATATAGAAAAGTAATATAACCTGATTTTCAAGACCTGATATCAGATATTTTCACAATGAAGTCTTTCTTCTTTAGTTTTGACATAGCTGATACTAGACACTTTTTCTTATCAGCCGAAATTGCGTTTCTTGTCTAGTATGATAAACATCTTTTCCGTTACTAATTTGTCTTTTTTCCAGATATCATAAAATGGACACACAAAACAATAGCCAACAAGAGAAAAATAGTTATTTGAGGATTATTTTTCAATATAAAAATTCTGATCATGTAGATGAAAATGTATGTGTCAAGTGCAAAACCTGTTGTAGAATTTCACCTGTGCAGAAAGCTAATATAACCTGATTTTCAAGACCTGATATCAGATATTTTCACAGTGAAGTCTTTCTTCTTTAGTTTTGACATAGCTGATACTAGACACTTTTTCTTATCAGCCAAAATTGCGTTTCTTGTCTAGTATGATAAACATCTTTTCCATTACTAATTTGTCTGTTCACAGATATCAATGAGTGTGATTCATCTCCCTGCCAGAATGGTGGTACTTGTGTTGATGATGTTAACAGTTATTCTTGCAACTGCATCGCTGGATATGGAGGGATAGACTGTGAGACAGGTATGTAACACTACAGTGTGTCTCATCTAGCATGCAAACTGCAGTTTAGCTCTGATTCCATAGGCTGAGAATACCCACTGTATGAAATTAGAACAGTGCAAATAATTAGTTTTAGGAGAACTAAGTCGTGAGTAACGCTGCACTGCATTTTTGTGACGTCACAACAATTTAAGCAATTGTTATGATCGCTTGAAGAATGTAAACAATAGTGTATGGACTGAAGTTATCAAAACTGGTGAAAAATAGGACAAAAGCATCATCAAAACATCACGATAATGTGATAAACAAATTGCAAAATGGCTAATCTATCAGTGAGTATGTGTATTTCTTGTGTGAGACTTGTGTATGCTGAGGAATCAGGCCAAACACCAGTACACATGTTGATGAGACAAACTGTAGTAAAGATTTCTTTTTCATTCTGGAAATTTAGCTTTTCCATAAAGTGGACACATAAAAAAATAACCAAGGACAAAAGAATTGTTCTTTGAGGATTATTTGTCAATGTTAAACTTTTGGTTTAGTGCAAAACCTATTGTACATTTTTACCTATATAGAAAAGTAATATAACCTGATTTTCAAGACCTGATATCAGATATTTTCACAATGAAGTCTTTCTTCTTTAGTTTTGACATAGCTGATACTAGACACTTTTTCTTATCAGCCGAAATTGCGTTTCTTGTCTAGTATGATAAACATCTTTTCCGTTACTAATTTGTCTTTTTTCCAGATATCATAAAATGGACACACAAAACAATAGCCAACAAAAGAAAAATAGTTATTTGAGGATTATTTTTCAATATAAAAATTCTGATCATGTAGATGAAAATGTTTGTGTCAAGTGCAAAACCTGTTGTAGAATTTCACCTGTGCAGAAAGCTAATATAACCTGATTTTCAAGACCTGATATCAGATATTTTCACAGTGAAGTCTTTCTTCTTTAGTTTTGACATAGCTGATACTAGACACTTTTTCTTATCAGCCAAAATTGCGTTTCTTGTCTAGTATGATAAACATCTTTTCCATTACTAATTTGTCTTTTTCCAGATATTGATGAGTGTGCTTCATCTCCCTGCCAGAATGGTGGTACTTGTGTTGATGATGTTAACAGTTATTCTTGCAACTGCATCGCTGGATATGATGCGTCAAACTGTGCTACAAGTATGTAAGACTAGTAAAGATTTCTTTTTCATTCAGGAGATTTTGCTTTTTCATAAAATGGAGACATAAAACAATAGCCCAGGAGAGAAAAATAGTCACTTGAGGATTATTTTTCAATACAAAAATTCTGATCATGTAGATGAAAATGTATGTGTCAAGTGCAAAACCTGTTGTAGAATTTCACCTGTGCAGAAAGCTAATGTAATCCGATTTTCAAGACATGATATCAGATATTTTCACAGTGAAGTCTTTCTTCTTTAGTTTTGACATAGCTGATACTAGACACTTTTTCTTATCAGCCAAAATTGCGTTTCTTGTCTAGTATGATAAACATCTTTTCCATTACTAATTTGTCTTTTTCCAGATATTGATGAGTGTGCTTCATCTCCCTGCCAGAATGGTGGTACTTGTGTTGATGATGTTAACAGTTATTCTTGCAACTGCATCGCTGGATATGATGGGTCAAACTGTGAGATAGGTATGTAACACTACAGTGTGTCTCATCTGGCATGCGAACTGCAGTTTAGCACTGATTCCAGAGGCTGAGAATACCCCCTGTATGAAATTAGAACAGTGCAAATAATTAATTTTAGGAGAACTAAGTCGTGAGTAATGCTGCACTACATTTTTGTGACGTCGCAACAATTTAAGCCATTGTTATGATCGCTTGAAGAATGTAAACAATAGTGTATGGACTGAAGTTATCAAAATTGGTGAAAAATAGGACAAAAGCGTCATCAAAACATCACGATAATGTGATAAACAAATTGCAAAATGGCTAATCTATCAGTGAGTATGTGTATTTCTTGTGTGAGACTTGTGTATGCTGAGGAATCAGGCCAAACACCAGTACACATGTTGATGAGACAAACTGTAGTAAAGATTTCTTTTTCATTCTGGAAATTTAGCTTTTCCATAAAATGGACACATAAAAAAATAACCAAGGACAAAAGAATTGTTCTTTGAGGATTATTTGTCAATGTTAAACTTTTGGTTTAGTGCAAAACCTATTGTACATTTTTACCTATATAGAAAAGTAATATAACCTGATTTTCAAGACCTGATATCAGATATTTTCACAATGAAGTCTTTCTTCTTTAGTTTTGACATAGCTGATACTAGACACTTTTTCTTATCAGCCGAAATTGCGTTTCTTGTCTAGTATGATAAACATCTTTTCCGTTACTAATTTGTCTTTTTTCCAGATATCATAAAATGGACACACAAAACAATAGCCAACAAGAGAAAAATAGTTATTTGTGGATTATTTTTCAATATAAAAATTCTGATCATGTAGATGAAAATGTATGTGCCAAGTGCAAAACCTGTTGTAGAATTTCACCTGTGCAGAAAGCTAATATAACCTGATTTTCAAGACCTGATATCAGATATTTTCACAGTGAAGTCTTTCTTCTTTAGTTTTGACATAGCTGATACTAGACACTTTTTCTTATCAGCCAAAATTGCGTTTCTTGTCTAGTATGATAAACATCTTTTCCATTACTAATTTGTCTTTTTCCAGATATTGATGAGTGTGCTTCATTTCCCTGCCAGAATGGTGGTACTTGTGTTGATGATGTTAACAGTTATTCTTGCAACTGCATCGCTGGATATGATGCGTCAAACTGTGCTACAAGTATGTAAGACTAGTAAAGATTTCTTTTTCATTCAGGAGATTTTGCTTTTTCATAAAATGGAGACATAAAACAATAGTCAAGGAGAGAAAAATAGTTATTTGAGGATTATTTTTCAATACAAAAATTCTGATCATGCAGATGAAAATGTATGTGTCAAGTGCAAAACCTGTTGTAGAATTTCACCTGTGCAGAAAGCTAATGTAATCCGATTTTCAAGACATGATATCAGATATTTTCACAGTGAAGTCTTTCTTCTTTAGTTTTGACATAGCTGATACTAGACACTTTTTCTTATCAGCCAAAATTGCGTTTCTTGTCTAGTATGATAAACATCTTTTCCATTACTAATTTGTCTTTTTCCAGATATTGATGAGTGTGCTTCATCTCCCTGCCAGAATGGTGGTACTTGTGTTGATGATGTTAACAGTTATTCTTGCAACTGCATCGCTGGATATGATGCGTCAAACTGTGCTACAAGTATGTAAGACTAGTAAAGATTTCTTTTTCATTCAGGAGATTTTGCTTTTTCATAAAATGGACTCATAAAACAATAGCCAAGGAGAGAAAAATAGTTATTTGAGGATTATTTTTCAATACAAAAATTCTGATCATGTAGATGAAAATGTATGTGTCAAGTGCAAAACCTGTTGTAGAATTTCACCTGTGCAGATAGCTAATGTAATCCGATTTTCAAGACATGATATCAGATATTTTCACAGTGAAGTCTTTCTTCTTTAGTTTTGACATAGCTGATACTAGACACTTTTTCTTATCAGCCAAAATTGCATTTCTTGTCTAGTATGATAAACATCTTTTCCATTACTAATTTGTCTTTTTCCAGATATTGATGAGTGTGCTTCATCTCCCTGCCAGAGTGGTGGTACTTGTGTTGATGATGTTAACAGTTATTTGTGCAACTGCATCCCTGGATATGATGGGTCAAACTGTGAGATAGGTATGTAACACTACACTGTGTCTCATCTAGCATGCGAACTGCAGTTTGGCACTGATTCCAGAGGCTGAGAATACCCTCTGTATGAAATTAGAACAGTGCAAATAATTAATTTTAGGAGAACTAAGTCGTGAGTAACGCTGCACTACATTTTTGTGACGTCGCAACAATTTAAGCCATTGTTATGATCGCTTGAAGAATGTAAACAATAGTGTATGGACTGAAGTTATCAAAACTGGTGAAAAATAGGACAAAAGCATCATCAAAACATCACGATAATGTGATAAACAAATTGCAAAATGGCTAATCTATCAGTGAGTATGTGTATTTCTTATGTGAGACTTGTGTATGCTGAGGAATCAGGCCAAACACCAGTACACATGTTGATGAGACAAACTATAGTAAAGATTTCTTTTTCATTCTGGAAATTTAGCTTTTCCATAAAATGGACACATAAAAAAATAACCAAGGACAAAAGAATTGTTCTTTGAGGATTATTTGTCAATGTAAACTTTTGGTTTAGTGCAAAACCTATTGTACATTTTTACCTATGTAGAAAAGTAATATAACCTGATTTTCAAGACCTGATATCAGATATTTTCACAATGAAGTCTTTCTTCTTTAGTTTTGACATAGCTGATACTAGACACTTTTTCTTATCAGCCGAAATTGCGTTTCTTGTCTAGTATGATAAACATCTTTTCCGTTACTAATTTGTCTTTTTTCCAGATATCATAAAATGGACACACAAAACAATAGCCAACAAGAGAAAAATAGTTATTTGAGGATTATTTTTCAATATAAAAATTCTGATCATGTAGATGAAAATGTATGTGTCAAGTGCAAAACCTGTTGTAGAATTTCACCTGTGCAGAAAGCTAATATAACCTGATTTTCAGGACCTGATATCAGATATTTTCACAGTGAAGTCTTTCTTCTTTAGTTTTGACATAGCTGATACTAGACACTTTTTCTTATCAGCCAAAATTGCGTTTCTTGTCTAGTATGATAAACATCTTTTCCATTACTAATTTGTCTGTTTACAGATATCAATGAGTGTTATTCATCTCCCTGCCAGAATGGTGGTACTTGTGTTGATGATGTTAACAGTTATTCTTGCAACTGCATCGCTGGATATGGAGGGATAGACTGTGAGACAGGTATATAACACTACAGTGTGTCTCATCTAGCATGCAAACTGCAGTTTAGCTCTGATTCCATAGGCTGAGAATACCCACTGTATGAAATTAGAACAGTGCAAATAATTAGTTTTAGGAGAACTAAGTCGTGAGTAACGCTGCACTGCATTTTTGTGACGTCACAACAATTTAAGCCATTGTTATGATCGCATGAAGAATGTAAACAATAGTGTATGGACTGCCGTTATCAAGACTGGTGAAAAATAGGACAAAAGCGTCATCAAAACATCACGATAATGTGATAAACAAATTGCAAAATGGCTAATCTATCAGTGAGTATGTGTATTTCTTGTGTGAGACTTGTGTATGCTGAGGAATCAGGCCAAACACCAGTACACATGTTGATGAGACAAACTGTAGTAAAGATTTCTTTTTCATTCTGGAAATTTAGCTTTTCCATAAAGTGGACACATAAAAAAATAACCAAGGACAAAAGAATTGTTCTTTGAGGATTATTTGTCAATGTTAAACCTTTGGTTTAGTGCAAAACCTATTGTACATTTTTACCTATATAGAAAAGTAATATAACCTGATTTTCAAGACCTGATATCAGATATTTTCACAATGAAGTCTTTCTTCTTTAGTTTTGACATAGCTGATACTAGACACTTTTTCTTATCAGCCGAAATTGCGTTTCTTGTCTAGTATGATAAACATCTTTTCCGTTACTAATTTGTCTTTTTTCCAGATATTGATGAGTGTGCTTCATCTCCCTGCCAGAGTGGTGGTACTTGTGTTGATGATGTTAACAGTTATTTGTGCAACTGCATCCCTGGATATGATGGGTCAAACTGTGAGATAGGTATGTAACACTACACTGTGTCTCATCTAGCATGCGAACTGCAGTTTGGCACTGATTCCAGAGGCTGAGAATACCCTCTGTATGAAATTAGAACAGTGCAAATAATTAATTTTAGGAGAACTAAGTCGTGAGTAACGCTGCACTACATTTTTGTGACGTCGCAACAATTTAAGCCATTGTTATGATCGCTTGAAGAATGTAAACAATAGTGTATGGACTGAAGTTATCAAAACTGGTGAAAAATAGGACAAAAGCATCATCAAAACATCACGATAATGTGATAAACAAATTGCAAAATGGCTAATCTATCAGTGAGTATGTGTATTTCTTATGTGAGACTTGTGTATGCTGAGGAATCAGGCCAAACACCAGTACACATGTTGATGAGACAAACTATAGTAAAGATTTCTTTTTCATTCTGGAAATTTAGCTTTTCCATAAAATGGACACATAAAAAAATAACCAAGGACAAAAGAATTGTTCTTTGAGGATTATTTGTCAATGTAAACTTTTGGTTTAGTGCAAAACCTATTGTACATTTTTACCTATGTAGAAAAGTAATATAACCTGATTTTCAAGACCTGATATCAGATATTTTCACAATGAAGTCTTTCTTCTTTAGTTTTGACATAGCTGATACTAGACACTTTTTCTTATCAGCCGAAATTGCGTTTCTTGTCTAGTATGATAAACATCTTTTCCGTTACTAATTTGTCTTTTTTCCAGATATCATAAAATGGACACACAAAACAATAGCCAACAAGAGAAAAATAGTTATTTGAGGATTATTTTTCAATATAAAAATTCTGATCATGTAGATGAAAATGTATGTGTCAGGTGCAAAACCTGTTGTAGAATTTCACCTGTGCAGAAAGCTAATATAACCTGATTTTCAAGACCTGATATCAGATATTTTCACAGTGAAGTCTTTCTTCTTTAGTTTTGACATAGCTGATATTAGACACTTTTTCTTATCAGCCAAAATTGCGTTTCTTGTCTAGTATGATAAACATCTTTTCCATTACTAATTTGTCTGTTTACAGATATCAATGAGTGTGATTCATCTCCCTGCCAGAATGGTGGTACTTGTGTTGATGATGTTAACATTTATTCTTGCAACTGCATCGCTGGATATGGAGGGATAGACTGTGAGACAGGTATGTAACACTACAGTGTGTCTCATCTAGCATGCAAACTGCAGTTTAGCTCTGATTCCATAGGCTGAGAATACCCACTGTATGAAATTAGAACAGTGCAAATAATTAGTTTTAGGAGAACTAAGTCGTGAGTAACGCTGCACTGCATTTTTGTGACGTCACAACAATTTAAGCCATTGTTATGATCGCATGAAGAATGTAAACAATAGTGTATGGACTGCCGTTATCAAAACTGGTGAAAAATAGGACAAAAGCGTCATCAAAACATCACGATAATGTGATAAACAAATTGCAAAATGGCTAATCTATCAGTGAGTATGTGTATTTCTTGTGTGAGACTTGTGTATGCTGAGGAATCAGGCCAAACACCAGTACACATGTTGATGAGACAAACTGTAGTAAAGATTTCTTTTTCATTCTGGAAATTTAGCTTTTCCATAAAGTGGACACATAAAAAAATAACCAAGGACAAAAGAATTGTTCTTTGAGGATTATTTGTCAATGTTAAACCTTTGGTTTAGTGCAAAACCTATTGTACATTTTTACCTATATAGAAAAGTAATATAACCTGATTTTCAAGACCTGATATCAGATATTTTCACAATGAAGTCTTTCTTCTTTAGTTTTGACATAGCTGATACTAGACACTTTTTCTTATCAGCTGAAATTGCGTTTCTTGTCTAGTATGATAAACATCTTTTCCGTTACTAATTTGTCTTTTTTCCAGATATCATAAAATGGACACACAAAACAATAGCCAACAAGAGAAAAATAGTTATTTGAGGATTATTTTTCAATATAAAAATTCTGATCATGTAGATGAAAATGTATGTGTCAAGTGCAAAACCTGTGGTAGAATTTCACCTGTGCAGAAAGCTAATATAACCTGATTTTCAAGACCTGATATCAGATATTTTCACAGTGAAGTCTTTCTTCTTTAGTTTTGACATAGCTGATACTAGACACTTTTTCTTATCAGCCAAAATTGCATTTCTTGTCTAGTATGATAAACATCTTTTCCATTACTAATTTGTCTGTTTACAGATATCAATGAGTGTGATTCATCTCCCTGCCAGAATGGTGGTACTTGTGTTGATGATGTTAACAGTTATTCTTGCAACTGCATCGCTGGATATGGAGGGATAGACTGTGAGACAGGTATGTAACACTACAGCGTGTCTCATCTAGGATGCAAACTGCAGTTTAGCACTGATTCCAGAGGCTGAGAATACCCCCTGTATAAAATTAGAACAGTGCAAATAATTAATTTTAGGAGAACTAAGTCGTGAGTAACGCTGCACTACATTTTTGTGACGTCGCAACAATTTAAGCCATTGTTATGATCGCTTGAAGAATGTAAACAATAGTGTATGGACTGAAGTTATCAAAACTGGTGAAAAATAGGACAAAAGCGTCATCAAAACATCACGATAATGTGATAAACAAATTGCAAAATGGCTAATCTATCAGTGAGTATGTGTATTTCTTGTGTGAGACTTGTGTATAATGAGGAATCAGGCCAAACACCAGTACACATGTTGATGAGACAAACTGTAGTAAAGATTTCTTTTTTATTTTGGAAATTTAGCTTTTCCATAAAGTGGACACATAAAAAAATAACCAAGAACAAAAGAATTGTTCTTTGAGGATTATTTGTCAATGTTAAACTTTTGGTTTAGTGCAAAACCTATTGTACATTTTTACCTATATAGAAAAGTAATATAACCTGATTTTCAAGACCTGATATCAGATATTTTCACAATGAAGTCTTTCTTCTTTAGTTTTGACATAGCTGATACTAGACACTTTTTCTTATCAGCCGAAATTGCGTTTCTTGTCTAGTATGATAAACATCTTTTCCGTTACTAATTTGTCTTTTTTCCAGATATCATAAAATGGACACACAAAACAATAGCCAACAAGAGAAAAATAGTTATTTGAGGATTATTTTTCAATATAAAAATTCTGATCATGTAGATGAAAATGTATGTGTCAGGTGCAAAACCTGTTGTAGAATTTCACCTGTGCAGAAAGCTAATATAACCTGATTTTCAAGACCTGATATCAGATATTTTCACAATGAAGTCTTTCTTCTTTAGTTTTGACATAGCTGATACTAGACACTTTTTCTTATCAGCCAAAATTGCGTTTCTTGTCTAGTATGATAAACATCTTTTCCATTACTAATTTGTCTGTTTACAGATATCAATGAGTGTGATTCATCTCCCTGCCAGAATGGTGGTACTTGTGTTGATGATGTTAACATTTATTCTTGCAACTGCATCGCTGGATATGGAGGGATAGACTGTGAGACAGGTATGTAACACTACAGTGTGTCTCATCTAGCATGCAAACTGCAGTTTAGCTCTGATTCCATAGGCTGATAATACCCACTGTATGAAATTAGAACAGTGCAAATAATTAGTTTTAGGAGAACTAAGTCGTGAGTAACGCTGCACTGCATTTTTGTGACGTCACAACAATTTAAGCCATTGTTATGATCGCATGAAGAATGTAAACAATAGTGTATGGACTGCCGTTATCAAAACTGGTGAAAAATAGGACAAAAGCGTCATCAAAACATCACGATAATGTGATAAACAAATTGCAAAATGGCTAATCTATCAGTGAGTATGTGTATTTCTTGTGTGAGACTTGTGTATGCTGAGGAATCAGGCCAAACACCAGTACACATGTTGATGAGACAAACTGTAGTAAAGATTTCTTTTTCATTCTGGAAATTTAGCTTTTCCATAAAGTGGACACATAAAAAAATAACCAAGGACAAAAGAATTCACAGTGCCCCTGAGCAATCTTTTAGATTAGAAAAAAAAAGCGAGAAGACGGATAGCACACGGCTGTAGAGCAAGGTCAGGAGATCATTTTAAGACAAAAACGAAAAAAAATTCTGTTGGGAAAATTTTGAGTTATACCAATTTCAAGATTTTTGTTTATCACACCCACATTTTCTGCCTAAAAGAGGGGTCATAAAAGTGGATATAAGTTATATAAGTCATTTGCAGATACAGTTGTTGAAGGAAAGACAGTAACTTTAATCACTGTGACTATAATATGTGTGTGAAACATGTTAAATCAAAAATTAATGTGCAGTGTGTGATAAACTCACTTGACTGTATATGTTTGTCAAAATTAGCCCTGCTTAATTGACTCTATTGTTTATTTTGAGTGTTCAACTGCTTCTGTGTGGGTTTGAATTTAGCTAAGCCTTTCTTTGGAGTCGTTTGATTTATTTTCATGACAAAATGTAGTCTCAGATGTAGCTTTAGGATATTTTATATAATTGATATTTATGAATAATCAATACAGGCGCAGAGCATGACTAGTACAATTGTCTTTAAAAATCATGTTAACAGTGCATATCTGCTTATAAATAAACCAAAGTCATGGCTTGTTTTGTTCTTGGAAGTGCATATATGACATTGTATGTATTAATGTTGACTACATGATGGTATTAATTTTAGGACGAAAAAAAATAAATTAAAAAGGACTTCCAGAGATTCTAGACCAACATGTTATGCAGGCGAGACCCTAATTAGCTTGATATTTAAACCAAACTGAGATTTGGCATTGAAACATGTTTGAATTGTCATGAGTGTGCACACAACGGTGTATGTAGATCATTGAGCAATGGTGGGACAAATAAAAAATAATAATTATCTAATAAAAATTGTTGGGAAAGGGAAATGTGGAAAGGTAATTTCTGAACCTAAAAACCATTGAGGATGCTGATAAATGAAACTTCACAGATATGACTTGCAACAACACAGTAAACAACATTCTGTGGCATGTTTGACATAAAACATTCCCAATTTAACTCGAATATAGCTCAAATCCAGCCTATATACAATTAACCACATAGAAACAATACCGCTGATTTAGTCTGATTACCTAGGACAATGTTGGAAGGCTACAAACTTGCTCATCACTGTACTATTGGTCTGAAGCAAACAGCCACATGTGTTTGTCACACTCTGCACACTATATTTAGGCCAAACATTTTTTACACAAATGCAATGGTCACAGCAATCAATGATATTTTCCTTCCATCAACAATTGTCCCTGCAAACGATCTGAAACATTTCATTCAAGGCCTATGCCCCAGTTTTAGCATTGAAATATGAGTGTGATAAACCAAAAAACTTAAAATCGATATAACTCAAAATTTTCCCAACAGAATTTTTTCTTTTTTGTGTTAAAATGATCTCCTGACCTTGCTCTACAGCCGCATGCTATTCATCTTCTCGCTTTTTTTTTCTAATCTTAAAGATTGCTCAGGAGCACTGTGAATTGTTCTTTGAGGATTATTTGTCAATGTTAAACTTTTGGTTTAGTGCAAAACCTATTGTACATTTTTACCTATATAGAAAAGTAATATAACCTGATTTTCAAGACCTGATATCAGATATTTTCACAATGAAGTCTTTCTTCTTTAGTTTTGACATAGCTGATACTAGACACTTTTTCTTATCAGCCGAAATTGCGTTTCTTGTCTAGTATGATAAACATCTTTTCCGTTACTAATTTGTCTTTTTTCCAGATATCATAAAATGGACACACAAAACAATAGCCAACAAGAGAAAAATAGTTATTTGAGGATTATTTTTCAATATAAAAATTCTGATCATGTAGATGAAAATGTATGTGTCAGGTGCAAAACCTGTGGTAGAATTTCACCTGTGCAGAAAGCTAATATAACCTGATTTTCAAGACCTGATATCAGATATTTTCACAGTGAAGTCTTTCTTCTTTAGTTTTGACATAGCTGATATTAGACACTTTTTCTTATCAGCCAAAATTGCGTTTCTTGTCTAGTATGATAAACATCTTTTCCATTACTAATTTGTCTGTTTACAGATATCAATGAGTGTGATTCATCTCCCTGCCAGAATGGTGGTACTTGTGTTGATGATGTTAACAGTTATTCTTGCAACTGCATCGCTGGATATGGAGGGATAGACTGTGAGACAGGTATGTAACACTACAGTGTGTCTCATCTAGGATGCAAACTGCAGTTTAGCACTGATTCCATAGGCTGAGAATACCCCCTGTATGAAATTAGAACAGTGCAAATAATTAATTTTAGGAGAACTAAGTCGTGAGTAACGCTGCACTACATTTTTGTGACGTCTCAACAATTTAAGCCATTGTTATGATCGCTTGAAGAATGTAAACAATAGTGTATGGACTGAAGTTATCAAAACTGGTGAAAAATAGGACAAAAGCATCATCAAAACATCACGATAATGTGATAAACAACTTGCAAAATGGCTAATCTATCAGTGAGTATGTGTATTTCTTGTGTGAGACTTGTGTATGCTGAGGAATCAGGCCAAACACCAGTACACATGTTGATGAGACAAACTGTAGTAAAGATTTCTTTTTCATTCTGGAAATTTAGCTTTTCCATAAAATGAACACATAAAAAATAACCAAGGACAAAAGAATTGTTCTTTGAGGATTATTTGTCAATGTTAAACTTTTGGTTTAGTGCAAAACCTATTGTACATTTTTACCTATATAGAAAAGTAATATAACCTGATTTTCAAGACCTGATATCAGATATTTTCACAATGAAGTCTTTCTTCTTTAGTTTTGACATAGCTGATACTAGACACTTTTTCTTATCAGCCGAAATTGCGTTTCTTGTCTAGTATGATAAACATCTTTTCCGTTACTAATTTGTCTTTTTTCCAGATATCATAAAATGGACACACAAAACAATAGCCAACAAGAGAAAAATAGTTATTTGAGGATTATTTTTCAATATAAAAATTCTGATCATGTAGATGAAAATGTATGTGTCAAGTGCAAAACCTGTTGTAGAATTTCACCTGTGCAGAAAGCTAATATAACCTGATTTTCAAGACCTGATATCAGATATTTTCACAGTGAAGTCTTTCTTCTTTAGTTTTGACATAGCTGATACTAAACACTTTTTCTTATCAGCCAAAATTGCGTTTCTTGTCTAGTATGATAAACATCTTTTCCATTACTAATTTGTCTGTTTACAGATATCAATGAGTGTGATTCATCTCCCTGCCAGAATGGTGGTACTTGTGTTGATGATGTTAACAGTTATTCTTGCAACTGCATCGCTGGATATGGAGGGATAGACTGTGAGACAGGTATGTAACACTACAGTGTGTCTCATCTAGAATGCAAACTGCAGTTTAGAACTGATTCAAGAGGCTGAGAATATCCCTTGTATGAAATTAGAACAGTGCAAATAATTAGTTTTAGGAGAACTAAGTCGTGAGTAACGCTGCACTGCATTTTTGTGACGTCACAACAATTTAAGCCATTGTTATGATCGCATGAAGAATGTAAACAATAGTGTATGGACTGCCGTTATCAAAACTGGTGAAAAATAGGACAAAAGCGTCATCAAAACATCACGATAATGTGATAAACAAATTGCAAAATGGCTAATCTATCAGTGAGTATGTGTATTTCTTGTGTGAGACTTGTGTATGCTGAGGAATCAGGCCAAACACCACCAGTGACACATGTTGATTCAGACAAAACTGTGAGTAAAGAGTTTCTTTTTTTTCTGGAAATTTCAGCTTTTCCATAACCATGATGACACATATAACGCTTGACCAAGGACAAAAGAAGTTATCACGTTTTTTCTTCAGTGAAAAAACTTTGAGTCAGATGTTAAACTCTTTGCTTTACAAGTTCAAACCAGTTAGCTAAGTTGTTGAACCTGACTTCATTGACTTCAATAAACTTCACCTGACTTTTGCAATATCCTGATGTTAAATATTTTCAACAGTAAGTTTTCTTCGGAAATTTCACAATTTTCGACATGGATTATTGTGTAATACACAAATGCGTTTTTTACGGAGTTTTTATGTTTGATTTTACAGAAGTCTAAATAGTTAGAAATACTTGTCCCTTTATGCCCTTTTGGATGTACCAAAACCATTTCTGTGAGATGAAAATTGGCTAAGTAATGCAACTATGGCTTGACTTTAGTTGACTCAAGTTGACTTGAGGAACATTAACTTGCAATTGGGAACCTAACTATGATTCATGTCGATTTATAGAGTCGACTTCGGGGTCAATCCCCAACCTTTTCACGAATAACACGTGATGAATGTCACCAGATTAACGCTTGACCATTCAAGACATAACTGATTATCAGATTTTTTTCACAGGTGAAGATTTCCCCCAAGTTTATAGATGGAGCCACCATACTAGACACTGTGCACCGAGTTCCGCACTAAGTTTCTTTCTGAGTTAAACTAATTAAACATCTGATTTGATTTCTAAATCAAATTTTACACATATGTGGTGGAATGTTATTATCTCAAAAAGCCAGATTGGTATTACACTAAAGACTGTCACCCAAAATGTTAACAAGTATGACTTCTTGATTCTGGTAACCCTGGAAGACTGAAAAGATAGACTGTCAGACAAGTTGTGACAAATTTTCAGCAAGTTCTTGTGGCTTTTATTCAGCCTACAGCTATTAGCCAAGATAATGCTTGAAACAGTCTTGAGTTGACTGCTGATGAGGAATTAAGTTAACCGTGGGAGATTTAGCCTCTTCTCAAATAACTAACTGTTGAAGATTGCCCCCCAGAAAATCATTTGTTAACTGGTGACATACAAAAAATCCGTTGTTAATGGTGAAGATTGTAGAAAATAGTGTAACTGGAAGATGCCGAAAATCACTGGTTAACTGGTGAAAATATTCAACAGAAAAATCACGTGGTTAACTGGTGATTGCAGAAAATCACGTGGTTAATGGTGAGAAAATCAGTGTTAACGTTTGCAATAACCTATCAGTTTTCCACGTGATAACTGAGGGGCAATTTCACGTGATAACTCTCAGTTAACCACCAGTTTTTGTCAGCTGGGCAGTACACATGTTGATGAGACAAACTGTAGTAAAGATTTCTTTTTCATTCTGGAAATTTAGCTTTTCCATAAAATGGACACATAAAAAAATAACCAAGGACAAAAGAATTGTTCTTTGAGGATTATTTGTCAATGTTAAACTTTTGGTTTAGTGCAAAACCTATTGTACATTTTTACCTATATAGAAAAGTAATATAACCTGATTTTCAAGACCTGATATCAGATATTTTCACAATGAAGTCTTTCTTCTTTAGTTTTGACATAGCTGATACTAGACACTTTTTCTTATCAGCCGAAATTGCGTTTCTTGTCTAGTATGATAAACATCTTTTCCGTTACTAATTTGTCTTTTTTCAGATATCATAAAATGGACACACAAAACAATAGCCAACAAGAGAAAAATAGTTATTTGAGGATTATTTTTCAATATAAAAATTCTGATCATGTAGATGAAAATGTATGTGTCAGGTGCAAAACCTGTTGTAGAATTTCACCTGTGCAGAAAGCTAATATAACCTGATTTTCAAGACCTGATATCAGATATTTTCACAGTGAAGTCTTTCTTCTTTAGTTTTGACATAGCTGATACTAGACACTTTTTCTTATCAGCCAAAATTGCGTTTCTTGTCTAGTATGATAAACATCTTTTCCATTACTAATTTGTCTGTTTACAGATATCAATGAGTGTGATTCATCTCCCTGCCAGAATGGTGGTACTTGTGTTGATGATGTTAACAGTTATTCTTGCAACTGCATCGCTGGATATGGAGGGATAGACTGTGAGACAGGTATGTAACACTACAGTGTGTCTCATCTAGCATGCAAACTGCAGTTTAGCTCTGATTCCATAGGCTGAGAATACCCACTGTATGAAATTAGAACAGTGCAAATAATTAGTTTTAGGAGAACTAAGTCGTGAGTAACGCTGCACTGCATTTTTGTGACGTCACAACAATTTAAGCCATTGTTATGATCGCATGAAGAATGTAAACAATAGTGTATGGACTGCCGTTATCAAAACTGGTGAAAAATAGGACAAAAGCGTCATCAAAACATCACGATAATGTGATAAACAAATTGCAAAATGGCTAATCTATCAGTGAGTATGTGTATTTCTTGTGTGAGACTTGTGTATGCTGAGGAATCAGGCCAAACACCAGTACACATGTTGATGAGACAAACTGTAGTAAAGATTTCTTTTTCATTCTGGAAATTTAGCTTTTCCATAAAATGGACACATAAAAAAATAACCAAGGACAAAAGAATTGTTCTTTGAGGATTATTTGTCAATGTTAAACTTTTGGTTTAGTGCAAAACCTATTGTACATTTTTACCTATATAGAAAAGTAATATAACCTGATTTTCAAGACCTGATATCAGATATTTTCACAATGAAGTCTTTCTTCTTTAGTTTTGACATAGCTGATACTAGACACTTTTTCTTATCAGCCGAAATTGCGTTTCTTGTCTAGTATGATAAACATCTTTTCCGTTACTAATTTGTCTTTTTTCCAGATATCATAAAATGGACACACAAAACAATAGCCAACAAGAGAAAAATAGTTATTTGAGGATTATTTTTCAATATAAAAATTCTGATCATGTAGATGAAAATGTATGTGTCAAGTGCAAAACCTGTTGTAGAATTTCACCTGTGCAGAAAGCTAATATAACCTGATTTTCAAGACCTGATATCAGATATTTTCACAGTGAAGTCTTTCTTCTTTAGTTTTGACATAGCTGATACTAGACACTTTTTCTTATCAGCCAAAATTGCGTTTCTTGTCTAGTATGATAAACATCTTTTCCATTACTAATTTGTCTGTTTACAGATATCAATGAGTGTGATTCATCTCCCTGCCAGAATGGTGGTACTTGTGTTGATGATGTTAACAGTTATTCTTGCAACTGCATCGCTGGATATGGAGGGATAGACTGTGAGACAGGTATGTAACACTACAGTGTGTCTCATCTAGCATGCAAACTGCAGTTTAGCTCTGATTCCATAGGCTGAGAATACCCACTGTATGAAATTAGAACAGTGCAAATAATTAGTTTTAGGAGAACTAAGTCGTGAGTAACGCTGCACTGCATTTTTGTGACGTCACAACAATTTAAGCCATTGTTATGATCGCATGAAGAATGTAAACAATAGTGTATGGACTGCCGTTATCAAAACTGGTGAAAAATAGGACAAAAGCGTCATCAAAACATCACGATAATGTGATAAACAAATTGCAAAATGGCTAATCTATCAGTGAGTATGTGTATTTCTTGTGTGAGACTTGTGTATGCTGAGGAATCAGGCCAAACACCAGTACACATGTTGATGAGACAAACTGTAGTAAAGATTTCTTTTTCATTCTGGAAATTTAGCTTTTCCATAAAATGGACACATAAAAAAATAACCAAGGACAAAAGAATTGTTCTTTGAGGATTATTTGTCAATGTTAAACTTTTGGTTTAGTGCAAAACCTATTGTACATTTTTACCTATATAGAAAAGTAATATAACCTGATTTTCAAGACCTGATATCAGATATTTTCACAATGAAGTCTTTCTTCTTTAGTTTTGACATAGCTGATACTAGACACTTTTTCTTATCAGCCGAAATTGCGTTTCTTGTCTAGTATGATAAACATCTTTTCCGTTACTAATTTGTCTTTTTTCCAGATATCATAAAATGGACACACAAAACAATAGCCAACAAGAGAAAAATAGTTATTTGAGGATTATTTTTCAATATAAAAATTCTGATCATGTAGATGAAAATGTATGTGTCAGGTGCAAAACCTGTTGTAGAATTTCACCTGTGCAGAAAGCTAATATAACCTGATTTTCAAGACCTGATATCAGATATTTTCACAGTGAAGTCTTTCTTCTTTAGTTTTGACATAGCTGATACTAGACACTTTTTCTTATCAGCCAAAATTGCGTTTCTTGTCTAGTATGATAAACATCTTTTCCATTACTAATTTGTCTGTTTACAGATATCAATGAGTGTGATTCATCTCCCTGCCAGAATGGTGGTACTTGTGTTGATGATGTTAACAGTTATTCTTGCAACTGCATCGCTGGATATGGAGGGATAGACTGTGAGACAGGTATGTAACACTACAGTGTGTCTCATCTAGCATGCAAACTGCAGTTTAGCTCTGATTCCATAGGCTGAGAATACCCACTGTATGAAATTAGAACAGTGCAAATAATTAGTTTTAGGAGAACTAAGTCGTGAGTAACGCTGCACTGCATTTTTGTGACGTCACAACAATTTAAGCCATTGTTATGATCGCATGAAGAATGTAAACAATAGTGTATGGACTGCCGTTATCAAAACTGGTGAAAAATAGGACAAAAGCGTCATCAAAACATCACGATAATGTGATAAACAAATTGCAAAATGGCTAATCTATCAGTGAGTATGTGTATTTCTTGTGTGAGACTTGTGTATGCTGAGGAATCAGGCCAAACACCAGTACACATGTTGATGAGACAAACTGTAGTAAAGATTTCTTTTTCATTCTGGAAATTTAGCTTTTCCATAAAGTGGACACATAAAAAAATAACCAAGGACAAAAGAATTGTTCTTTGAGGATTATTTGTCAATGTTAAACTTTTGGTTTAGTGCAAAACCTATTGTACATTTTTACCTATATAGAAAAGTAATATAACCTGATTTTCAAGACCTGATATCAGATATTTTCACAATGAAGTCTTTCTTCTTTAGTTTTGACATAGCTGATACTAGACACTTTTTCTTATCAGCCGAAATTGCGTTTCTTGTCTAGTATGATAAACATCTTTTCCGTTACTAATTTGTCTTTTTCTCAGATATCATAAAATGGACACACAAAACAATAGCCAACAAGAGAAAAATAGTTATTTGAGGATTATTTTTCAATATAAAAATTCTGATCATGTAGATGAAAATGTATGTGTCAGGTGCAAAACCTGTTGTAGAATTTCACCTGTGCAGAAAGCTAATATAACCTGATTTTCAAGACCTGATATCAGATATTTTCACAGTGAAGTCTTTCTTCTTTAGTTTTGACATAGCTGATACTAGACACTTTTTCTTATCAGCCAAAATTGCGTTTCTTGTCTAGTATGATAAACATCTTTTCCATTACTAATTTGTCTGTTTACAGATATCAATGAGTGTGATTCATCTCCCTGCCAGAATGGTGGTACTTGTGTTGATGATGTTAACAGTTATTCTTGCAACTGCATCGCTGGATATGGAGGGATAGACTGTGAGACAGGTATGTAACACTACAGTGTGTCTCATCTAGCATGCAAACTGCAGTTTAGCTCTGATTCCATAGGCTGAGAATACCCACTGTATGAAATTAGAACAGTGCAAATAATTAGTTTTAGGAGAACTAAGTCGTGAGTAACGCTGCACTGCATTTTTGTGACGTCACAACAATTTAAGCCATTGTTATGATCGCATGAAGAATGTAAACAATAGTGTATGGACTGCCGTTATCAAAACTGGTGAAAAATAGGACAAAAGCGTCATCAAAACATCACGATAATGTGATAAACAAATTGCAAAATGGCTAATCTATCAGTGAGTATGTGTATTTCTTGTGTGAGACTTGTGTATGCTGAGGAATCAGGCCAAACACCAGTACACATGTTGATGAGACAAACTGTAGTAAAGATTTCTTTTTCATTCTGGAAATTTAGCTTTTCCATAAAATGGACACATAAAAAAATAACCAAGGACAAAAGAATTGTTCTTTGAGGATTATTTGTCAATGTTAAACTTTTGGTTTAGTGCAAAACCTATTGTACATTTTTACCTATATAGAAAAGTAATATAACCTGATTTTCAAGACCTGATATCAGATATTTTCACAATGAAGTCTTTCTTCTTTAGTTTTGACATAGCTGATACTAGACACTTTTTCTTATCAGCCGAAATTGCGTTTCTTGTCTAGTATGATAAACATCTTTTCCGTTACTAATTTGTCTTTTTTCCAGATATCATAAAATGGACACACAAAACAATAGCCAACAAGAGAAAAATAGTTATTTGAGGATTATTTTTCAATATAAAAATTCTGATCATGTAGATGAAAATGTATGTGTCAGGTGCAAAACCTGTTGTAGAATTTCACCTGTGCAGAAAGCTAATATAACCTGATTTTCAAGACCTGATATCAGATATTTTCACAGTGAAGTCTTTCTTCTTTAGTTTTGACATAGCTGATACTAGACACTTTTTCTTATCAGCCAAAATTGCGTTTCTTGTCTAGTATGATAAACATCTTTTCCATTACTAATTTGTCTGTTTACAGATATCAATGAGTGTGATTCATCTCCCTGCCAGAATGGTGGTACTTGTGTTGATGATGTTAACAGTTATTCTTGCAACTGCATCGCTGGATATGGAGGGATAGACTGTGAGACAGGTATGTAACACTACAGTGTGTCTCATCTAGCATGCAAACTGCAGTTTAGCACTGATTCCCTAGGCTGAGAATACTCCCTGTATGAAATTAGAACAGTGCAAATAATTAGTTTTAGGAGAACTAAGTCGTGAGTAACGCTGCACTACATTTTTGTGACGTCGCAACAATTTAAGCCATTGTTATGATCGCTTGAAGAATGTAAACAATAGTGAATGGACTGAAGTTATCAAAACTGGTGAAAAATAGGACAAAAGCTTCATCAAAACATCACGATAATGTGATAAACAAATTGCAAAATGGCTAATCTATCAGTGAGTACGTGTATTTCTTGAGTGAGACTTGTGTATGCTGAGGAATCAGGCCAAACACCAGTACACATGTTGATGAGACAAACTGTAGTAAAGATTTCTTTTTCATTCTGGAAATTTAGCTTTTCCATAAAATGGACACATAAAAAAATAACCAAGGACAAAAGAATTGTTCTTTGAGGATTATTTGTCAATGTTAAACTTTTGGTTTAGTGCAAAACCTATTGTACATTTTTACCTATATAGAAAAGTAATATAACCTGATTTTCAAGACCTGATATCAGATATTTTCACAATGAAGTCTTTCTTCTTTAGTTTTGACATAGCTGATACTAGACACTTTTTCTTATCAGCCGAAATTGCGTTTCTTGTCTAGTATGATAAACATCTTTTCCGTTACTAATTTGTCTTTTTTCCAGATATCATAAAATGGACACACAAAACAATAGCCAACAAGAGAAAAATAGTTATTTGAGGATTATTTTTCAATATAAAAATTCTGATCATGTAGATGAAAATGTATGTGTCAAGTGCAAAACCTGTTGTAGAATTTCACCTGTGCAGAAAGCTAATATAACCTGATTTTCAAGACCTGATATCAGATATTTTCACAGTGAAGTCTTTCTTCTTTAGTTTTGACATAGCTGATACTAGACACTTTTTCTTATCAGCCAAAATTGCGTTTCTTGTCTAGTATGATAAACATCTTTTCCATTACTAATTTGTCTGTTTACAGATATCAATGAGTGTGATTCATCTCCCTGCCAGAATGGTGGTACTTGTGTTGATGATGTTAACAGTTATTCTTGCAACTGCATCGCTGGATATGGAGGGATAGACTGTGAGACAGGTATGTAACACTACAGTGTGTCTCATCTAGCATGCAAACTGCAGTTTAGCTCTGATTCCATAGGCTGAGAATACCCACTGTATGAAATTAGAACAGTGCAAATAATTAGTTTTAGGAGAACTAAGTCGTGAGTAACGCTGCACTGCATTTTTGTGACGTCACAACAATTTAAGCCATTGTTATGATCGCATGAAGAATGTAAACAATAGTGTATGGACTGCCGTTATCAAAACTGGTGAAAAATAGGACAAAAGCTTCATCAAAACATCACGATAATGTGATAAACAAATTGCAAAATGGCTAATCTATCAGTGAGTACGTGTATTTCTTGAGTGAGACTTGTGTATGCTGAGGAATCAGGCCAAACACCAGTACACATGTTGATGAGACAAACTGTAGTAAAGATTTCTTTTTCATTCTGGAAATTTAGCTTTTCCATAAAATGGACACATAAAAAAATAACCAAGGACAAAAGAATTGTTCTTTGAGGATTATTTGTCAATGTTAAACTTTTGGTTTAGTGCAAAACCTATTGTACATTTTTACCTATATAGAAAAGTAATATAACCTGATTTTCAAGACCTGATATCAGATATTTTCACAATGAAGTCTTTCTTCTTTAGTTTTGACATAGCTGATACTAGACACTTTTTCTTATCAGCCGAAATTGCGTTTCTTGTCTAGTATGATAAACATCTTTTCCGTTACTAATTTGTCTTTTTTCCAGATATCATAAAATGGACACACAAAACAATAGC
The DNA here is from genome assembly GCA_026936325.1 of Platynereis dumerilii. Classification (NCBI taxonomy): domain Eukaryota; kingdom Metazoa; phylum Annelida; class Polychaeta; order Phyllodocida; family Nereididae; genus Platynereis; species Platynereis dumerilii. The sequence continues at coordinate 33,041,427 of JAPTHN010000006.1, forward strand.
CAACAAGAGAAAAATAGTTATTTGAGGATTATTTTTCAATATAAAAATTCTGATCATGTAGATGAAAATGTATGTGTCAAGTGCAAAACCTGTTGTAGAATTTCACCTGTGCAGAAAGCTAATATAACCTGATTTTCAAGACCTGATATCAGATATTTTCACAGTGAAGTCTTTCTTCTTTAGTTTTGACATAGCTGATACTAGACACTTTTTCTTATCAGCCAAAATTGCGTTTCTTGTCTAGTATGATAAACATCTTTTCCATTACTAATTTGTCTGTTTACAGATATCAATGAGTGTGATTCATCTCCCTGCCAGAATGGTGGTACTTGTGTTGATGATGTTAACAGTTATTCTTGCAACTGCATCGCTGGATATGGAGGGATAGACTGTGAGACAGGTATGTAACACTACAGTGTGTCTCATCTAGCATGCAAACTGCAGTTTAGCACTGATTCCCTAGGCTGAGAATACTCCCTGTATGAAATTAGAACAGTGCAAATAATTAGTTTTAGGAGAACTAAGTCGTGAGTAACGCTGCACTACATTTTTGTGACGTCGCAACAATTTAAGCCATTGTTATGATCGCATGAAGAATGTAAACAATAGTGTATGGACTGAAGTTATCAAAACTGGTGAAAAATAGGACAAAAGCATCATCAAAACATCACGATAATGTGATAAACAAATTGCAAAATGGCTAATCTATCAGTGAGTATGTGTATTTCTTGTGTGAGACTTGTGTATGCTGAGGAATCAGGCCAAACACCAGTACACATGTTGATGAGACAAACTGTAGTAAAGATTTCTTTTTCATTCTGGAAATTTAGCTTTTCCATAAAATGGACACATAAAAAAATAACCAAGGACAAAAGAATTGTTCTTTGAGGATTATTTGTCAATGTTAAACTTTTGGTTTAGTGCAAAACCTATTGTACATTTTTACCTATATAGAAAAGTAATATAACCTGATTTTCAAGACCTGATATCAGATATTTTCACAATGAAGTCTTTCTTCTTTAGTTTTGACATAGCTGATACTAGACACTTTTTCTTATCAGCCGAAATTGCGTTTCTTGTCTAGTATGATAAACATCTTTTCCGTTACTAATTTGTCTTTTTTCCAGATATCATAAAATGGACACACAAAACAATAGCCAACAAGAGAAAAATAGTTATTTGAGGATTATTTTTCAATATAAAAATTCTGATCATGTAGATGAAAATGTATGTGTCAAGTGCAAAACCTGTTGTAGAATTTCACCTGTGCAGAAAGCTAATATAACCTGATTTTCAAGACCTGATATCAGATATTTTCACAGTGAAGTCTTTCTTCTTTAGTTTTGACATAGCTGATACTAGACACTTTTTCTTATCAGCCAAAATTGCGTTTCTTGTCTAGTATGATAAACATCTTTTCCATTACTAATTTGTCTGTTTACAGATATCAATGAGTGTGATTCATCTCCCTGCCAGAATGGTGGTACTTGTGTTGATGATGTTAACAGTTATTCTTGCAACTGCATCGCTGGATATGGAGGGATAGACTGTGAGACAGGTATGTAACACTACAGTGTGTCTCATCTAGCATGCAAACTGCAGTTTAGCTCTGATTCCATAGGCTGAGAATACCCACTGTATGAAATTAGAACAGTGCAAATAATTAGTTTTAGGAGAACTAAGTCGTGAGTAACGCTGCACTGCATTTTTGTGACGTCACAACAATTTAAGCCATTGTTATGATCGCATGAAGAATGTAAACAATAGTGTATGGACTGCCGTTATCAAAACTGGTGAAAAATAGGACAAAAGCTTCATCAAAACATCACGATAATGTGATAAACAAATTGCAAAATGGCTAATCTATCAGTGAGTACGTGTATTTCTTGAGTGAGACTTGTGTATGCTGAGGAATCAGGCCAAACACCAGTACACATGTTGATGAGACAAACTGTAGTAAAGATTTCTTTTTCATTCTGGAAATTTAGCTTTTCCATAAAATGGACACATAAAAAAATAACCAAGGACAAAAGAATTGTTCTTTGAGGATTATTTGTCAATGTTAAACTTTTGGTTTAGTGCAAAACCTATTGTACATTTTTACCTATATAGAAAAGTAATATAACCTGATTTTCAAGACCTGATATCAGATATTTTCACAATGAAGTCTTTCTTCTTTAGTTTTGACATAGCTGATACTAGACACTTTTTCTTATCAGCCGAAATTGCGTTTCTTGTCTAGTATGATAAACATCTTTTCCGTTACTAATTTGTCTTTTTTCCAGATATCATAAAATGGACACACAAAACAATAGCCAACAAGAGAAAAATAGTTATTTGAGGATTATTTTTCAATATAAAAATTCTGATCATGTAGATGAAAATGTATGTGTCAAGTGCAAAACCTGTTGTAGAATTTCACCTGTGCAGAAAGCTAATATAACCTGATTTTCAAGACCTGATATCAGATATTTTCACAGTGAAGTCTTTCTTCTTTAGTTTTGACATAGCTGATACTAGACACTTTTTCTTATCAGCCAAAATTGCGTTTCTTGTCTAGTATGATAAACATCTTTTCCATTACTAATTTGTCTGTTTACAGATATCAATGAGTGTGATTCATCTCCCTGCCAGAATGGTGGTACTTGTGTTGATGATGTTAACAGTTATTCTTGCAACTGCATCGCTGGATATGGAGGGATAGACTGTGAGACAGGTATGTAACACTACAGTGTGTCTCATCTAGCATGCAAACTGCAGTTTAGCACTGATTCCAGAGGCTGAGAATACCCCCTGTATGAAATTAGAACAGTGCAAATAATTAATTTTAGGAGAACTAAGTCGTGAGTAACGCTGCACTACATTTTTGTGACGTCGCAACAATTTAAGCCATTGTTATGATCGCTTGAAGAATGTAAACAATAGTGTATGGACTGAAGTTATCAAAACTGGTGAAAAATAGGACAAAAGCATCATCAAAACATCACGATAATGTGATAAACAAATTGCAAAATGGCTAATCTATCAGTGAGTATGTGTATTTCTTGTGTGAGACTTGTGTATGCTGAGGAATCAGGCCAAACACCAGTACACATGTTGATGAGACAAACTGTAGTAAAGATTTCTTTTTCATTCTGGAAATTTAGCTTTTCCATAAAATGGACACATAAAAAAATAACCAAGGACAAAAGAATTGTTCTTTGAGGATTATTTGTCAATGTTAAACTTTTGGTTTAGTGCAAAACCTATTGTACATTTTTACCTATATAGAAAAGTAATATAACCTGATTTTCAAGACCTGATATCAGATATTTTCACAATGAAGTCTTTCTTCTTTAGTTTTGACATAGCTGATACTAGACACTTTTTCTTATCAGCCGAAATTGCGTTTCTTGTCTAGTATGATAAACATCTTTTCCGTTACTAATTTGTCTTTTTTCCAGATATCATAAAATGGACACACAAAACAATAGCCAACAAGAGAAAAATAGTTATTTGAGGATTATTTTTCAATATAAAAATTCTGATCATGTAGATGAAAATGTATGTGTCAAGTGCAAAACCTGTTGTAGAATTTCACCTGTGCAGAAAGCTAATATAACCTGATTTTCAAGACCTGATATCAGATATTTTCACAGTGAAGTCTTTCTTCTTTAGTTTTGACATAGCTGATACTAGACACTTTTTCTTATCAGCCAAAATTGCGTTTCTTGTCTAGTATGATAAACATCTTTTCCATTACTAATTTGTCTGTTTACAGATATCAATGAGTGTGATTCATCTCCCTGCCAGAATGGTGGTACTTGTGTTGATGATGTTAACAGTTATTCTTGCAACTGCATCGCTGGATATGGAGGGATAGACTGTGAGACAGGTATGTAACACTACAGTGTGTCTCATCTAGCATGCAAACTGCAGTTTAGCTCTGATTCCATAGGCTGAGAATACCCACTGTATGAAATTAGAACAGTGCAAATAATTAGTTTTAGGAGAACTGAGTCGTGAGTAACGCTGCACTGCATTTTTGTGACGTCACAACAATTTAAGCCATTGTTATGATCGCATGAAGAATGTAAACAATAGTGTATGGACTGCCGTTATCAAAACTGGTGAAAAATAGGACAAAAGCGTCATCAAAACATCACGATAATGTGATAAACAAATTGCAAAATGGCTAATCTATCAGTGAGTATGTGTATTTCTTGTGTGAGACTTGTGTATGCTGAGGAATCAGGCCAAACACCAGTACACATGTTGATGAGACAAACTGTAGTAAAGATTTCTTTTTCATTCTGGAAATTTAGCTTTTCCATAAAATGGACACATAAAAAAATAACCAAGGACAAAAGAATTGTTCTTTGAGGATTATTTGTCAATGTTAAACTTTTGGTTTAGTGCAAAACCTATTGTACATTTTTACCTATATAGAAAAGTAATATAACCTGATTTTCAAGACCTGATATCAGATATTTTCACAATGAAGTCTTTCTTCTTTAGTTTTGACATAGCTGATACTAGACACTTTTTCTTATCAGCCGAAATTGCGTTTCTTGTCTAGTATGATAAACATCTTTTCCGTTACTAATTTGTCTTTTTTCCAGATATCATAAAATGGACACACAAAACAATAGCCAACAAGAGAAAAATAGTTATTTGAGGATTATTTTTCAATATAAAAATTCTGATCATGTAGATGAAAATGTATGTGTCAAGTGCAAAACCTGTTGTAGAATTTCACCTGTGCAGAAAGCTAATATAACCTGATTTTCAAGACCTGATATCAGATATTTTCACAGTGAAGTCTTTCTTCTTTAGTTTTGACATAGCTGATACTAGACACTTTTTCTTATCAGCCAAAATTGCGTTTCTTGTCTAGTATGATAAACATCTTTTCCATTACTAATTTGTCTGTTTACAGATATCAATGAGTGTGATTCATCTCCCTGCCAGAATGGTGGTACTTGTGTTGATGATGTTAACAGTTATTCTTGCAACTGCATCGCTGGATATGGAGGGATAGACTGTGAGACAGGTATGTAACACTACAGTGTGTCTCATCTAGCATGCAAACTGCAGTTTAGCACTGATTCCAGAGGCTGAGAATACCCACTGTATGAAATTAGAACAGTGCAAATAATTAATTTTAGGAGAACTAAGTCGTGAGTAACGCTGCACTACATTTTTGTGACGTCACAACAATTTAAGCCATTGTTATGATCGCTTGAAGAATGTAAACAATAGTGTATGGACTGAAGTTATCAAAACTGGTGAAAAATAGGACAAAAGCATCATCAAAACATCACGATAATGTGATAAACAAATTGCAAAATGGCTAATCTATCAGTGAGTATGTGTATTTCTTGTGTGAGACTTGTGTATGCTGAGGAATCAGGCCAAACACCAGTACACATGTTGATGAGACAAACTGTAGTAAAGATTTCTTTTTCATTCTGGAAATTTAGCTTTTCCATAAAGTGGACACATAAAAAAATAACCAAGGACAAAAGAATTGTTCTTTGAGGATTATTTGTCAATGTTAAATTTTTGTTTAGTGCAAAACCTATTGTACATTTTTACCTATATAGAAAAGTAATATAACCTGATTTTCAAGACCTGATATCAGATATTTTCACAATGAAGTCTTTCTTCTTTAGTTTTGACATAGCTGATACTAGACACTTTTTCTTATCAGCCGAAATTGCGTTTCTTGTCTAGTATGATAAACATCTTTTCCGTTACTAATTTGTCTTTTTTCCAGATATCATAAAATGGACACACAAAACAATAGCCAACAAGAGAAAAATAGTTATTTGAGGATTATTTTTCAATATAAAAATTCTGATCATGTAGATGAAAATGTATGTGTCAAGTGCAAAACCTGTTGTAGAATTTCACCTGTGCAGAAAGCTAATATAACCTGATTTTCAAGACCTGATATCAGATATTTTCACAGTGAAGTCTTTCTTCTTTAGTTTTGACATAGCTGATACTAGACACTTTTTCTTATCAGCCAAAATTGCGTTTCTTGTCTAGTATGATAAACATCTTTTCCATTACTAATTTGTCTGTTTACAGATATCAATGAGTGTGATTCATCTCCCTGCCAGAATGGTGGTACTTGTGTTGATGATGTTAACAGTTATTCTTGCAACTGCATCGCTGGATATGGAGGGATAGACTGTGAGACAGGTATGTAACACTACAGTGTGTCTCATCTAGCATGCAAACTGCAGTTTAGCTCTGATTCCATAGGCTGAGAATACCCACTGTATGAAATTAGAACAGTGCAAATAATTAGTTTTAGGAGAACTGAGTCGTGAGTAACGCTGCACTGCATTTTTGTGACGTCACAACAATTTAAGCCATTGTTATGATCGCATGAAGAATGTAAACAATAGTGTATGGACTGCCGTTATCAAAACTGGTGAAAAATAGGACAAAAGCGTCATCAAAACATCACGATAATGTGATAAACAAATTGCAAAATGGCTAATCTATCAGTGAGTATGTGTATTTCTTGTGTGAGACTTGTGTATGCTGAGGAATCAGGCCAAACACCAGTACACATGTTGATGAGACAAACTGTAGTAAAGATTTCTTTTTCATTCTGGAAATTTAGCTTTTCCATAAAATGGACACATAAAAAAATAACCAAGGACAAAAGAATTGTTCTTTGAGGATTATTTGTCAATGTTAAAATTTTGGTTTAGTGCAAAACCTATTGTACATTTTTACCTATATAGAAAAGTAATATAACCTGATTTTCAAGACCTGATATCAGATATTTTCACAATGAAGTCTATCTTCTTTAGTTTTGACAGAGCTGATACTAGACACTTTTTCTTATCAGCCGAAATTGCGTTTCTTGTCTAGTATGATAAACATCTTTTCCATTACTAATTTGTCTTTTTCTCAGATATCATAAAATGGACACACAAAACAATAGCCAACAAGAGAAAAATAGCTATTTGAGGATTATTTTTCAATATAAAAATTCTGATCATGTAGATGAAAATGTATGTGTCAAGTGCAAAACCTGTTGTAGAATTTCGCCTGTGCAGAAAGCTAATATAACCTGATTTTCAAGACCTGATATCAGATATTTTCACAGTGAAGTCTTTCTTCTTTAGTTTTGACATAGCTGATACTAGACACTTTTTCTTATCAGCCAAAATTGCGTTTCTTGTCTAGTATGATAAACATCTTTTCCATTACTAATTTGTCTTTTTCCAGATATTGATGAGTGTGCTTCATCTCCCTGCCAGAATGGTGGTACTTGTGTTGATGATGTTAACAGTTATTCTTGCAACTGCATCGCTGGATATGATGCGTCAAACTGTGCTACAAGTATGTAAGACTAGTAAAGATTTCTTTTTCATTCAGGAGATTTTGCTTTTTCATAAAATGTAGACATAAAACAATAGTCAAGGAGAGAAAAATAGTTATTTGAGGATTATTTTTCAATACAAAAATTCTGATCATGTAGATGAAAATGTATGTGTCAAGTGCAAAACCTGTTGTAGAATTTCACCTGTGCAGAAAGCTAATGTAATCCGATTTTCAAGACATGATATCAGATATTTTCACAGTGAAGTCTTTCTTCTTTAGTTTTGACATAGCTGATACTAGACACTTTTTCTTATCAGCCAAAATTGCGTTTCTTGTCTAGTATGATAAACATCTTTTCCATTACTAATTTGTCTTTTTCCAGATATTGATGAGTGTGCTTCATCTCCCTGCCAGAATGGTGGTACTTGTGTTGATGATGTTAACAGTTATTCTTGCAACTGCATCGCTGGATATGATGCGTCAAACTGTGCTACAAGTATGTAAGACTAGTAAAGATTTCTTTTTCATTCAAGAGATTTTGCTTTTTCATTAAATGGAGACATAAAACAATAGTCAAGGAGAGAAAAATAGTTATTTGAGGATTATTTTTCAATACAAAAATTCTGATCATGTAGATGAAAATGTATGTGTCAAGTGCAAAACCTGTTGTAGAATTTCACCTGTGCAGAAAGCTAATGTAATCCGATTTTCAAGACATGATATCAGATATTTTCACAGTGAAGTCTTTCTTCTTTAGTTTTGACATAGCTGATACTAGACACTTTTTCTTATCAGCCAAAATTGCGTTTCTTGTCTAGTATGATAAACATCTTTTCCATTACTAATTTGTCTTTTTCCAGATATTGATGAGTGTGCTTCATCTCCCTGCCAGAATGGTGGTACTTGTGTTGATGATGTTAACAGTTATTCTTGCAACTGCATTGCTGGATATGATGCGTCAAACTGTGCTACAAGTATGTAAGACTAGTAAAGATATCTTTTTCATTCAGGAGATTTTGCTTTTTCATAAAATTGAGACATAAAACAATAGTCAAGGAGAGAAAAATAGTTATTTGAGGATTATTTTTCAATACAAAAATTCTGATCATGTAGATGAAAATGTATGTGTCAAGTGCAAAACCTGTTGTAGAATTCCGCCTGTGCAGAAAGCTAATGTAATCTGATTTTCAAGACATGATATCAGATATTTTCACAGTGAAGTCTTTCTTCTTTAGTTTTGACATAGCTGATACTAGACACTTTTTCTTATCAGCCAAAATTGCGTTTCTTGTCTAGTATGATAAACATCTTTTCCATTACTAATTTGTCTTTTTCCAGATATTGATGAGTGTGCTTCATCTCCCTGCCAGAATGGTGGTACTTGTGTTGATGATGTTAACAGTTATTCTTGCAACTGCATCGCCGGATATGATGGGTCAAACTGTGCTACAAGTATGTAAGAATAGTAAAGATTTCTTTTTCATTCAAGAGATTTTGCTTTTTCATAAAATGGACACATAAAACAATAGCCAAGGAGAGAAAAATAGTTATTTGAGGATTATTTTTCAATACAAAAATTCTGATCATGTAGATGAAAATGTATGTGTCAAGTGCAAAACCTGTTGTAGAATTTCACCTGTGCAGAAAGCTAATGTAATCTGATTTTCAAGACATGATATCAGATATTTTCACAGTAGTTTTGACATAGCTGATACTAGACACTTTTTCTTATCAGCCAAAATTGCGTTTCTTGTCTAGTATGATAAACATCTTTTCCATTACTAATTTGTCTTTTTCCAGATATTGATGAGTGTGCTTCATCTCCCTGCCAGAATGGTGGTACTTGTGTTGATGATGTTAACAGTTATTCTTGCAACTGCATCGCTGGATATGATGGGTCAAACTGTGCTACAAGTATGTAAGACTAGTAAAAAATTATTTTTCATTCAGGAGATTTTGCTTTTTCATAAAATGGAGACATAAAACAATAGCCAAGGAGAGAAAAATAGTTATTTGAGGATTATTTTTCAATACAAAAATTCTATCCGATTTTCAAGACATGATATCAGATATTTTCACAGTGAAGTCTTTCTTCTTTAGTTTTGACATAGCTGATACTAGACACTTTTTCTTATCAGCCAAAATTGCATTTCTTGTCTAGTATGATAAACATCTTTTCCATTACTAATTTGTCTTTTTCCAGATATTGATGAGTGTGCTTCATCTCCCTGCCAGAATGGTGGTACTTGTGTTGATGATGTTAACAGTTATTCTTGCAACTGCATCGCTGGATATGATGGGTCAAACTGTGAGATAGGTATGTAACACTACAGTGTGTCTCATCTAGCATGCAAACTGCAGTTTAGCTCTGATTCCATAGGCTGAGAATACCCCCTGTATGAAATTAGAACAGTGCAAATAATTAATTTTAGGAGAACTAAGTCGTGAGTAACTCTGCACTACATTTTTGTGACGACACAACAATTTAAACCATTGTTATGATGGCTTGAAGAATGTAAACAATAGTGTATGGACTGAAGTTATCAAAACTGGTGAAAAATATGACAAAAGCGTCATCAAAACATCACGATAATGTGATAAACAAATTGCAAGATGGCTAATCTATCAGTGAGTATGTGTATTTCTTGTGTGAGACTTGTGTATGCTGAGGAATCAGGCCAAACACAAGTACACATGTTGATGAGACAAACTGTAGTAAAGATTTATTTTTCATTCTGGAAATTTAGCTTTTCCATTAAGTGGACACATAAAAAAAAAACCAAGGACAAAAGAATTGTTCTTTGAGGATTATTTGTCAATGTTAAACTTTTGGTTTAGTGCAAAACCTATTGTACATTTTTACCTATATAGAAAGGTAATATAACCTGATTTTCAAGACCTGATATCAGATATTTTCACAATGAAGTCTTTCTTCTTTAGTTTTGACATAGCTGATACTAGACACTTTTTCTTATCAGCCGAAATTGCGTTTCTTGTCTAGTATGATAAACATCTTTTCCGTTACTAATTTGTCTTTTTTCCAGATATCATAAAATGGACACACAAAACAATAGCCAACAAGAGAAAAATAGTTATTTGAGGATTATTTTTCAATATAAAAATTCTGATCATGTAGATGAAAATGTATGTGTCAAGTGCAAAACCTGTGGTAGAATTTCACCTGTGCAGAAAGCTAATATAACCTGATTTTCAAGACCTTATATCAGATATTTTCACAGTGAAGTCTTTCTTCTTTAGTTTTGACATAGCTGATACTAGACACTTTTTCTTATCAGCCAAAATTGCGTTTCTTGTCTAGTATGATAAACATCTTTTCCATTACTAATTTGTCTGTTTACAGATATCAATGAGTGTGATTCATCTCCCTGCCAGAATGGTGGTACTTGTGTTGATGATGTTAACATTTATTCTTGCAACTGCATCGCTGGATATGGAGGGATAGACTGTGAGACAGGTATGTAACACTACAGTGTGTCTCATCTAGCATGCAAACTGCAGTTTAGCACTGATTCCATAGGCTGAGAATACCCACTGTATGAAATTATAACAGTGCAAATAATTAGTTTTAGGAGAACTAAGTCGTGAGTAACGCTGCACTGCATTTTTGTGACGTCACAACAATTTAAGCCATTGTTATGATCGCATGAAGAATGTAAACAATAGTGTATGGACTGCCGTTATCAAAACTGGTGAAAAATAGGACAAAAGCGTCATCAAAACATCACGATAATGTGATAAACAAATTGCAAAATGGCTAATCTATCAGTGAGTATGTGTATTTCTTGTGTGAGACTTGTGTATGCTGAGGAATCAGGCCAAACACCAGTACACATGTTGATGAGACAAACTGTAGTAACGATTTCTTTTTCATTCTGGAAATTTAGCTTTTCCATAAAGTGGACACATAAAAAAATAACCAAGGACAAAAGAATTGTTCTTTGAGGATTATTTGTCAATGTTAAACTTTTGGTTTAGTGCAAAACCTATTGTACATTTTTACCTATATAGAAAAGTAATATAACCTGATTTTCAAGACCTGATATCAGATATTTTCACAATGAAGTCTTTCTTCTTTAGTTTTGACATAGCTGATACTAGACACTTTTTCTTATCAGCCGAAATTGCGTTTCTTGTCTAGTATGATAAACATCTTTTCCGTTACTAATTTGTCTTTTTTCCAGATATCATAAAATGGACACACAAAACAATAGCCAACAAGAGAAAAATAGTTATTTGAGGATTATTTTTCAATATAAAAATTCTGATCATGTAGATGAAAATGTATGTGTCAGGTGCAAAACCTGTGGTAGAATTTCACCTGTGCAGAAAGCTAATATAACCTGATTTTCAAGACCTGATATCAGATATTTTCACAGTGAAGTCTTTCTTCTTTAGTTTTGACATAGCTGATACTAGACACTTTTTCTTATCAGCCAAAATTGCGTTTCTTGTCTAGTATGATAAACATCTTTTCCATTACTAATTTGTCTGTTTACAGATATCAATGAGTGTGATTCATCTCCCTGCCAGAATGGTGGTACTTGTGTTGATGATGTTAACAGTTATTCTTGCAACTGCATCGCTGGATATGGAGGGATAGACTGTGAGACAGGTATGTTACACTACAGTGTGTCTCATCTAGGATGCAAACTGCAGTTTAGCACTGATTCCAGAGGCTGAGAATACCCACTGTATGAAATTAGAACAGTGCAAATAATTAATTTTAGGAGAACTAAGTCGTGAGTAACGCTGCACTACATTTTTGTGACGTCGCAACAATTTAAGCCATTGTTATGATCGCTTGAAGAATGTAAACAATAGTGTATGGACTGCCGTTATCAAAACTGGTGAAAAATAGGACAAAAGCATCATCAAAACATCACGATAATGTGATAAACAAATTGCAAAATGGCTAATCTATCAGTGAGTATGTGTATTTCTTGTGTGAGACTTGTGTATGCTGAGGAATCAGGCCAAACACCAGTACACATGTTGATGAGACAAACTGTAATAAAGATTTCTTTTTCATTCTGGAAATTTAGCTTTTCCATAAAATGGACACATAAAAAAATAACCAGGGACAAAAGAATTGTTCTTTGAGGATTATTTGTCAATGTTAAACTTTTGGTTTAGTGCAAAACCTATTGTACATTTTTACCTATATAGAAAAGTAATATAACCTGATTTTCAAGACCTGATATCAGATATTTTCACAATGAAGTCTTTCTTCTTTAGTTTTGACATAGCTGATACTAGACACTTTTTCTTATCAGCCGAAATTGCGTTTCTTGTCTAGTATGATAAACATCTTTTCCGTTACTAATTTGTCTTTTTTCCAGATATCATAAAATGGACACACAAAACAATAGCCAACAAGAGAAAAATAGTTATTGGAGGATTATTTTTCAATATAAAAATTCTGATCATGTAGATGAAAATGTATGTGTCAGGTGCAAAACCTGTTGTAGAATTTTACCTGTGCAGAAAGCTAATATAACCTGATTTTCAAGACCTGATATCAGATATTTTCACAGTGAAGTCTTTCTTCTTTAGTTTTGACATAGCTGATACTAGACACTTTTTCTTATCAGCCAAAATTGCGTTTCTTGTCTAGTATGATAAACATCTTTTCCATTACTAATTTGTCTGTTTACAGATATCAATGAGTGTGATTCATCTCCCTGCCAGAATGGTGGTACTTGTGTTGATGATGTTAACAGTTATTCTTGCAACTGCATCGCTGGATATGGAGGGATAGACTGTGAGACAGGTATGTAACACTACAGTGTGTCTCATCTAGCATGCAAACTGCAGTTTAGCACTGATTCCCGAGGCTGAGAATACCCCCTGTATGAAATTAGAACAGTGCAAATAATTAATTTTAGGAGAACTAAGTCGTGAGTAACGCTGGACTACTTTTTTGTGACGTCGCAACAATTTAAGCCATTGTTATGATCGCTTGAAGAATGTAAACAATAGTGTATGGACTGAAGTTATCAAAACTGGTGAAAAATAGGACAAAAGCATCATCAAAACATCACGATAATGTGATAAACAAATTGCAAAATGGCTAATCTATCAGTGAGTATGTGTATTTCTTGTGTGAGACTTGTGTATGCTGAGGAATCAGGCCAAACACCAGTACACATGTTGATGAGACAAACTGTAGTAAAGATTTCTTTTTCATTCTGGAAATTTAGCTTTTCCATAAAGTGGACACATAAAAAAATAACCAAGGACAAAAGAATTGTTCTTTGAGGATTATTTGTCAATGTTAAACTTTTGGTTTAGTGCAAAACCTATTGTACATTTTTACCTATATAGAAAAGTAATATAACCTGATTTTCAAGACCTGATATCAGATATTTTCACAATGAAGTCTTTCTTCTTTAGTTTTGACATAGCTGATACTAGACACTTTTTCTTATCAGCCGAAATTGCGTTTCTTGTCTAGTATGATAAACATCTTTTCCGTTACTAATTTGTCTTTTTTCCAGATATCATAAAATGGACACACAAAACAATAGCCAACAAGAGAAAAATAGTTATTTGAGGATTATTTTTCAATATAAAAATTCTGATCATGTAGATGAAAATGTATGTGTCAAGTGCAAAACCTGTTGTAGAATTTCACCTGTGCAGAAAGCTAATATAACCTGATTTTCAAGACCTGATATCAGATATTTTCACAGTGAAGTCTTTCTTCTTTAGTTTTGACATAGCTGATACTAGACACTTTTTCTTATCAGCCAAAATTGCGTTTCTTGTCTAGTATGATAAACATCTTTTCCATTACTAATTTGTCTGTTTACAGATATCAATGAGTGTGATTCATCTCCCTGCCAGTATGGTGGTACTTGTGTTGATGATGTTAACAGTTATTCTTGCAACTGCATCGCTGGATATGGAGGGATAGACTGTGAGACAGGTATGTAACACTACAGTGTGTCTCATCTAGCATGCAAACTGCAGTTTAGCACTGATTCCCGAGGCTGAGAATACCCCTGTATGAAATTAGAACAGTGCAAATAATTAATTTTAGGAGAACTAAGTCGTGAGTAACGCTGGACTACATTTTTGTGACGTCGCAACAATTTAAGCCATTGTTATGATCGCTTGAAGAATGTAAACAATAGTGTATGGACTGAAGTTATCAAAACTGGTGAAAAATAGGACAAAAGCATCATCAAAACATCACGATAATGTGATAAACAAATTGCAAAATGGCTAATCTATCAGTGAGTATGTGTATTTCTTGTGTGAGACTTGTGTATGCTGAGGAATCAGGCCAAACACCAGTACACATGTTGATGAGACAAACTGTAGTAAAGATTTCTTTTTCATTCTGGAAATTTAGCTTTTCCATAAAGTGGACACATAAAAAAATAACCAAGGACAAAAGAATTGTTCTTTGAGGATTATTTGTCAATGTTAAACTTTTGGTTTAGTGCAAAACCTATTGTACATTTTTACCTATATAGAAAAGTAATATAACCTGATTTTCAAGACCTGATATCAGATATTTTCACAATGAAGTCTTTCTTCTTTAGTTTTGACATAGCTGATACTAGACACTTTTTCTTATCAGCCGAAATTGCGTTTCTTGTCTAGTATGATAAACATCTTTTCCGTTACTAATTTGTCTTTTTTCCAGATATCATAAAATGGACACACAAAACAATAGCCAACAAGAGAAAAATAGTTATTTGAGGATTATTTTTCAATATAAAAATTCTGATCATGTAGATGAAAATGTATGTGTCAAGTGCAAAACCTGTTGTAGAATTTCACCTGTGCAGAAAGCTAATATAACCTGATTTTCAAGACCTGATATCAGATATTTTCACAGTGAAGTCTTTCTTCTTTAGTTTTGACATAGCTGATACTAGACACTTTTTCTTATCAGCCAAAATTGCGTTTCTTGTCTAGTATGATAAACATCTTTTCCATTACTAATTTGTCTGTTTACAGATATCAATGAGTGTGATTCATCTCCCTGCCAGAATGGTGGTACTTGTGTTGATGATGTTAACAGTTATTCTTGCAACTGCATCGCTGGATATGGAGGGATAGACTGTGAGACAGGTATGTAACACTACAGTGTGTCTCATCTAGCATGCAAACTGCAGTTTAGCTCTGATTCCATAGGCTGAGAATACCCACTGTATGAAATTAGAACAGCACTTGCAAATAATTAGTTTTAGGAGAACTGAGTCATGAGTAACGCTGCACTGCATTTTTGTGACGTCACAACAATTTAAGCCATTGTTATGATCGCATGAAGAATGTAAACAATAGTGTATGGACTGCCGTTATCAAAACTGGTGAAAAATAGGACAAAAGCGTCATCAAAACATCACGATAATGTGATAAACAAATTGCAAAATGGCTAATCTATCAGTGAGTATGTGTATTTCTTGTGTGAGACTTGTGTATGCTGAGGAATCAGGCCAAACACCAGTACACACGTTGATGAGACAAACTGTAGTAAAGATTTCTTTTTCATTCTGGAAATTTAGCTTTTCCATAAAATGGACACATAAAAAAATAACCAAGGACAAAAGAATTGTTCTTTGAGGATTATTTGTCAATGTTAAAATTTTGGTTTAGTGCAAAACCTATTGTACATTTTTACCTATATAGAAAAGTAATATAACCTGATTTTCAAGACCTGATATCAGATATTTTCACAATGAAGTCTATCTTCTTTAGTTTTGACATAGCTGATACTAGACACTTTTTCTTATCAGCCGAAATTGCGTTTCTTGTCTAGTATGATAAACATCTTTTCCGTTACTAATTTGTCTTTTTTCCAGATATCATAAAATGGACACACAAAACAATAGCCAACAAGAGAAAAATAGTTATTTGAGGATTATTTTTCAATATAAAAATTCTGATCATGTAGATGAAAATGTATGTGTCAAGTGCAAAACCTGTTGTAGAATTTTGCCTGTGCAGAAAGCTAATATAACCTGATTTTCAAGACCTGATATTAGATATTTTCAAAGTGAAGTCTTTCTTCTTTAGTTTTGACATAGCTGATACTAGACACTTTTTCTTATCAGCCAAAATTGCGTTTCTTGTCTAGTATGATAAACATCTTTTCCATTACTAATTTGTCTTTTTCCAGATATTGATGAGTGTGCTTCATCTCCCTGCCAGAATGGTGGTACTTGTGTTGATGATGTTAACAATTATTCTTGCAACTGCATCGCTGGATATGATGCGTCAAACTGTGCTACAAGTATGTAAGACTAGTAAAGATTTCTTTTTCATTCAGGAGATTTTGCTTTTTCATAAAATGTAGACATATAACAATAGTCAAGGAGAGAAAAATAGTTATTTGAGGATTATTTTTCAATACAAAAATTCTGATCATGTAGATGAAAATGTATGTGTCAAGTGCAAAACCTGTTGTAGAATTTCACCTGTGCAGAAAGCTAATGTAATCCGATTTTCAAGACATGATATCAGATATTTTCACAGTGAAGTCTTTCTTCTTTAGTTTTGACATAGCTGATACTAGACACTTTTTCTTATCAGCCAAAATTGCGTTTCATGTCTAGTATGATAAACATCTTTTCCATTACTAATTTGTCTTTTTCCAGATATTGATGAGTGTGCTTCATCTCCCTGCCAGAATGGTGGTACTTGTGTTGATGATGTTAACAGTTATTCTTGCAACTGCATTGCTGGATATGATGCGTCAAACTGTGCTACAAGTATGTAAGACTAGTAAAGATATCTTTTTCATTCAGGAGATTTTGCTTTTTCATAAAATTGAGACATAAAACAATAGTCAAGGAGAGAAAAATAGTTATTTGAGGATTATTTTTCAATACAAAAATTCTGATCATGTAGATGAAAATGTATGTGTCAAGTGCAAAACCTGTTGTAGAATTCCGCCTGTGCAGAGAGCTAATGTAATCTGATTTTCAAGACATGATATCAGATATTTTCACAGTGAAGTCTTTCTTCTTTAGTTTTGACATAGCTGATACTAGACACTTTTTCTTATCAGCCAAAATTGCGTTTCTTGTCTAGTATGATAAACATCTTTTCCATTACTAATTTGTCTTTTTCCAGATATTGATGAGTGTGCTTCATCTCCCTGCCAGAATGGTGGTACTTGTGTTGATGATGTTAACAGTTATTCTTGCAACTGCATCGCCGGATATGATGGGTCAAACTGTGCTACAAGTATGTAAGAATAGTAAAGATTTCTTTTTCATTCAAGAGATTTTGCTTTTTCATAAAATGGACACATAAAACAATAGCCAAGGAGAGAAAAATAGTTATTTGAGGATTATTTTTCAATACAAAAATTCTGATCATGTAGATGAAAATGTATGTGTCAAGTGCAAAACCTGTTGTAGAATTTCACCTGTGCAGAAAGCTAATGTAATCCGATTTTCAAGACATGATATCAGATATTTTCACAGTAGTTTTGACATAGCTGATACTAGACACTTTTTCTTATCAGCCAAAATTGCGTTTCTTGTCTAGTATGATAAACATCTTTTCCATTACTAATTTGTCTTTTTCCAGATATTGATGAGTGTGCTTCATCTCCCTGCCAGAATGTTGGTACTTGTGTTGATGATGTTAACAGTTATTCTTGCAACTGCATCGCTGGATATGATGGGTCAAACTGTGCTACAAGTATGTAAGACTAGTAAAGATTTCTTTTTCATTCAGGAGATTTTGCTTTTTCATAAAATGGAGACATAAAACAATAGCCAAGGAGAGAAAAATAGTTATTTGAGGATTATTTTTCAATACAAAAATTCTGATCATGTAGATGAAAATGTATGTGTCAAGTGCAAAACCTGTTGTAGAATTTCACCTGTGCAGAAAGCTAATGTAATCCGATTTTCAAGACATGATATCAGATATTTTCACAGTGAAGTCTTTCTTCTTTAGTTTTGACATAGCTGATACTAGACACTTTTTCTTATCAGCCAAAATTGCGTTTCATGTCTAGTATGATAAACATCTTTTCCATTACTAATTTGTCTTTTTCCAGATATTGATGAGTGTGCTTCATCTCCCTGCCAGAATGGTGGTACTTGTGTTGATGATGTTAACAGTTATTCTTGCAACTGCATTGCTGGATATGATGCGTCAAACTGTGCTACAAGTATGTAAGACTAGTAAAGATATCTTTTTCATTCAGGAGATTTTGCTTTTTCATAAAATTGAGACATAAAACAATAGTCAAGGAGAGAAAAATAGTTATTTGAGGATTATTTTTCAATACAAAAATTCTGATCATGTAGATGAAAATGTATGTGTCAAGTGCAAAACCTGTTGTAGAATTCCGCCTGTGCAGAGAGCTAATGTAATCTGATTTTCAAGACATGATATCAGATATTTTCACAGTGAAGTCTTTCTTCTTTAGTTTTGACATAGCTGATACTAGACACTTTTTCTTATCAGCCAAAATTGCGTTTCTTGTCTAGTATGATAAACATCTTTTCCATTACTAATTTGTCTTTTTCCAGATATTGATGAGTGTGCTTCATCTCCCTGCCAGAATGGTGGTACTTGTGTTGATGATGTTAACAGTTATTCTTGCAACTGCATCGCCGGATATGATGGGTCAAACTGTGCTACAAGTATGTAAGAATAGTAAAGATTTCTTTTTCATTCAAGAGATTTTGCTTTTTCATAAAATGGACACATAAAACAATAGCCAAGGAGAGAAAAATAGTTATTTGAGGATTATTTTTCAATACAAAAATTCTGATCATGTAGATGAAAATGTATGTGTCAAGTGCAAAACCTGTTGTAGAATTTCACCTGTGCAGAAAGCTAATGTAATCCGATTTTCAAGACATGATATCAGATATTTTCACAGTAGTTTTGACATAGCTGATACTAGACACTTTTTCTTATCAGCCAAAATTGCGTTTCTTGTCTAGTATGATAAACATCTTTTCCATTACTAATTTGTCTTTTTCCAGATATTGATGAGTGTGCTTCATCTCCCTGCCAGAATGTTGGTACTTGTGTTGATGATGTTAACAGTTATTCTTGCAACTGCATCGCTGGATATGATGGGTCAAACTGTGCTACAAGTATGTAAGACTAGTAAAGATTTCTTTTTCATTCAGGAGATTTTGCTTTTTCATAAAATGGAGACATAAAACAATAGCCAAGGAGAGAAAAATAGTTATTTGAGGATTATTTTTCAATACAAAAATTCTATCCGATTTTCAAGACATGATATCAGATATTTTCACAGTGAAGTCTTTCTTCTTTAGTTTTGACATAGCTGATACTAGACACTTTTTCTTATCAGCCAAAATTGCATTTCTTCTCTAGTATGATAAACATCTTTTCCATTACTAATTTGTCTTTTTCCAGATATTGATGAGTGTGTTTCATCTCCCTGCCAGAATGGTGGTACTTGTGTTGATGATGTTAACAGTTATTCTTGCAACTGCATCGCTGGATATGATGGGTCAAACTGTGAGATAGGTATGTAACACTACAGTGTGTCTCATCTAGCATGCAAACTGCAGTTTAGCTCTGATTCCATAGGCTGAGAATACCCCCTGTATGAAATTAGAACAGTGCAAATAATTAATTTTAGGAGAACTAAGTCGTGAGTAACTCTGCACTACATTTTTGTGACGTCACAACAATTTAAACCATTGCTATGATGGCTTGAAGAATGTAAACAATAGTGTATGGACTGAAGTTATCAAAACTGGTGAAAAATATGACAAAAGCGTCATCAAAACATCACGATAATGTGATAAACAAATTGCAAAATGGCTAATCTATCAGTGAGTATGTGTATTTCTGTGTGAGACTTGTGTATGCTGAGGAATCAGGCCAAACACCAGTACTCATGTTGATGAGACAAACTGTAGTAAAGATTTCTTTTTCATTCTGGAAATTTAGCTTTTCCATAAAATGGACACATAAAAAAATAACCAAGGACAAAAGAATTGTTCTTTGAGGATTATTTGTCAATGTTAAAATTTTGGTTTAGTGCAAAACCTATTGTACATTTTTACCTATATAGAAAAGTAATATGACCTAATTTTCAAGACCTGATATCAGATATTTTCACAATGAAGTCTTTCTTCTTTAGTTTTGACATAGCTGATACTAGACACTTTTTCTTATCAGCCGAAATTGCGTTTCTTGTCTAGTATGATAAACATCTTTTCCATTACTAATTTGTCTTTTTCCCAGATATCATAAAATGGACACACAAAACAATAGCCAACAAGAGGAAAATAGTTATTTGAGGATTATTTTTCAATATAAAAATTCTGATCATGTAGATGAAAATGTATGTGTCAAGTGCAAAACCTGTTGTAGAATTTCACCTGTGCAGAAAGCTAATATAACCTGATTTTCAAGACCTGATATCAGATATTTTCACAGTGAAGTCTTTCTTCTTTAGTTTTAACATAGCTGATACTAGACACTTTTTCTTATCAGCCAAAATTGCGTTTCTTGTCTAGTATGATAAACATCTTTTCCATTACTAATTTGTCTTTTTCCAGATATTGATGAGTGTGCTTCATCTCCCTGCCAGAATGGTGGTACTTGTGTTGATGATGTTAACAGTTATTCTTGCAACTGCATCGCTGGATATGATGCGTCAAACTGTGCTACAAGTATGTAAGACTAGTAAAGATTTCTTTTTCATTCAGGAGATTTTGCTTTTTCATAAAATGGAGAAATAAAACAATAGTCTAGGAGAGAAAAATAGTTATTTGAGGATTATTTTTCAATACAAAAATTCTGATCATGTAGATGAAAATGTATGTGTCAAATGCAAAACCTGTTGTAGAATTTCACCTGTGCAGAAAGCTAATGTAATCCGATTTTCAAGACATGATATCAGATATTTTCACAGTGAAGTCTTTCTTCTTTAGTTTTGACATAGCTGACACTAGGCACTTTTTCTTATCAGCCAAAATTGCGTTTCTTGTCTAGTATGATAAACATCTTTTCCATTACTAATTTGTCTTTTTCCAGATATTGATGAGTGTGCTTCATCTCCCTGCCAGAATGGTGGTACTTGTGTTGATGATGTTAACAGTTATTCTTGCAACTGCATTGCTGGATATGATGCGTCAAACTGTGCTACAAGTATGTAAGACTAGTAAAGATTTCTTTTTCATTCAGGAGATTTTGCTTTTTCATAAAATGGACACATAAAACAATAGCCAAGGAGAGAAAAATAGTTATTTGAGGATTATTTTTCAATACAAAAATTCTGATCATGTAGATGAAAATGTATGTGTCAAGTGCAAAACCTGTTGTAGAATTCCGCCTGTGCAGAAAGCTAATGATATCTGATTTTCAAGACATGATGTCAGATATTTTCACAGTGATGTCTTGCTTCATTAGTTTTGACATAGCTGATACTAGACACTTTTTCTTATCAGCCAAAATTGCGTTTCTTGTCTAGTATGATAAACATCTTTTCCATTACTAATTTGTCTTTTTCCAGATATTGATGAGTGTGCTTCATCTCCCTGCCAGAATGGTGGTACTTGTGTTGATGATGTAAACAGTTATTCTTGCAACTGCATCGCCGGATATGATGCGTCAAACTGTGCTACAAGTATGTAAGAATAGTAAAGATTTCTTTTTCATTCAAGAGATTTTGCTTTTTCATAAAATGGACACATAAAACAATAGCCAAGGAGAGAAAAATAGTTATTTGAGGATTATTTTTCAATACAAAAATTCTGATCATGTAGATGAAAATGTATGTGTCAAGTGCAAAACCTGTTGTAGAATTTCACCTGTGCAGAAAGCTAATGTAATCTGATTTTCAAGACATGATATCAGATATTTTCAAAGTAGTTTTGACATAGCTGATACTAGACACTTTTTCTTATCAGCCAAAATTGCGTTTCTTGTCTAGTATGATAAACATCTTTTCCATTACTAATTTGTCTTTTTCCAGATATTGATGAGTGTGCTTCATCTCCCTGCCAGAATGGTGGTACTTGTGTTGATGATGTTAACAGTTATTCTTGCAACTGCATCGCTGGATATGATGGGTCAAACTGTGAGATAGGTATGTAACACTACAGTGTGTCTCATCTAGCATGCGAACTGCAGTTTAGCACTGATTCCAGAGGCTGAGAATACCCACTGTATGAAATTAGAACAGTGCAAATAATTAATTTTAGGAGAACTAAGTCGTGAGTAACGCTGCACTACATTTTTGTGACGTCACAACAATTTAAACCATTGTTATGATGGCTTGAAGAATGTCAACAATAGTGTATGGACTGCCGTTATCAAAACTGGTGAAAAATAGGACAAAAGCGTCATCAAAACATCACAATAATGTGATAAACAAATTGCAAAATGGCTAATCTATCAGTGAGTATATGTATTTCTTGTGTGAGACTTGTGTATGCTGAGGAATCAGGCCAAACGCCAGTACACATGTTGATGAGACAAACTGTAGTAAAGATTTCTTTTTCATTCTGGAAATTTAGCTTTTCCATAAAGTGGACACATAAAAAAATAACCAAGGACAAAAGAATTGTTCTTTGAGGATTATTTGTCAATGTTAAAATTTTGGTTTAGTGCAAAACCTATTGTACATTTTTACCTATATAGAAAAGTAATACAACCTGATTTTCAAGACCTGATATCAGATATTTTCACAATGAAGTCTTTCTTCCTTAGTTTTGACATAGCTGATACTAGACACTTTTTCTTATCAGCCGAAATTGCGTTTCTTGTCTAGTATGATAAACATCTTTTCCGTTAATAATTTGTCTTTTTTCCAGATATCGTAAAATGGACACACAAAACAATAGCCAACAAGAGAAAAATAGTTATTTGAGGATTATTTTTCAATATAAAAATTCTGATCATGTAGATGAAAATGTATGTGTCAAGTGCAAAACCTGTTGTAGAATTTCACCTGTGCAGAAAGCTAATATAACCTGATTTTCAAGACCTGATATCAGATATTTTCACAGTGAAGTCTTTCTTCTTTAGTTTTGACATAGCTGATACTAGACACTTTTTCTTATCAGCCAAAATTGCGTTTCTTGTCTAGTATGATAAACATCTTTTCCATTACTAATTTGTCTGTTTACAGATATCAATGAGTGTGATTCATCTCCCTGCCAGAATGGTGGTACTTGTGTTGATGATGTTAACAGTTATTCTTGCAACTGCATCGCTGGATACGGAGGGATAGACTGTGAGACAGGTATGTAACACTACAGTGTGTCTCATCTAGCATGCAAACTGCAGTTTAGCTCTGATTCCATAGGCTGAGAATACCCACTGTATGAAATTAGAACAGCACTTGCAAATAATTAGTTTTAGGAGAACTGAGTCATGAGTAACGCTGCACTGCATTTTTGTGACGTCACAACAATTTAAGCCATTGTTATGATCGCATGAAGAATGTAAACAATAGTGTATGGACTGCCGTTATCAAAACTGGTGAAAGATCGGACAAAAATGTCATCAAAACATCACGATAATGTGATAAACAAATTGCAAAATGGCTAATCTATCAGTGAGTATGTGTATTTCTTGTGTGAGACTTGTATATGCTGAGGAATCAGGTCAAACACCAGTTCAAATGTATATATAACATGACTATCATTTGTCAAATTTGATAAAATTGCCAATTTGACTTCTTCCAGATATCAATGATTGTAATTCATCTCCCTGCCAGAATGGTGGTGCTTGTGTAGATGGCATTGACACTTTTACTTGCAACTGCATTGATGGATTCAATGGAGCACTGTGTGAAACAAGTAAGACAATCCAGAAGATTTTTTTATGCAGCAGTCATACAAATGCAAAGAAAAAAATTATTTTAAAAGCGGCATATTGGTCTGAATTTGTTTAATTCAAATTGGCTGGAAGCTTTGGAATCTGACCCAGTTTGAAATGACATCACAGCTTATAGTTATTTTACATATATTACAATGCTGGAGAATAGAGATGCCTACTAGGGCCCTGCACGGGACGGGAACGGGACTGAACTTGGCAAAATTTGGCTGGAGTGGGTCAAAATTCGGAAAATTTTATCATTGTAATGCCTAGAACGGGACGGGAGCGGGAGCAGATTTGGAAGGAACGGGCGGGAGTGAGACAAAAATCTAGTCCCGTGCAGGGCCCTAATGCCTACTGTGACACTGAGTCGACACTGACTTCACACTACAACAGCATGAGAAAAAACTTGGGATTCCACATGAATAAGACAAGGACAGTAATAGATATCCCATAATATGATCCTGGCACTTTTTTCTCATCACGCATGACTACCTTCTTCTTCTTCTAAAATTATTTTCCGCCTCTTCGTTCAAGAAAAAAAAATTCCAAAAAAAAAATTAAAATTTTCCAGAATGTTAAAATGCTCACAAAAAAATAAATGTTCGAAAAACAATTATTTCCTAAAAAAAGTTGCGTTTTCCCTCAAAACCTTTTTTTAACATTTTCTTTTAGAATATAACCTTTCCATCCTATTTTTTTCTCCAAACTTTTTATTGAACAAACCTGAATACAAAAATGAATTTCGAGAAATAATTTAGATAATTACAATTTCGAGTCTTTAGTTTTTTTTTTTGCGTTTAGGCGATCCCGTCTTCATGTTTTGGCATTTACATAATATTATTATATTATTTATCCCTATCAGCGAGCCTCGGCGGTCCAAAGTCGGCCCGGGGCTGGTCCGATGCTACGCTGCTGACATCGGACTGACGCTGGGCCGACGTTGGACCGCCGAGGCATGCTGACAGGGTGATAAATTGACTTGACTTTCTTCAATTATTTTGTAAACACCACTTTGTCTTTTTCAGACATCAATGAGTGTGCTTCATCTCCCTGCCAGAATGGCGGTACTTGCGATGATGGCGTAAATGGTTTTACTTGCAACTGTCTGGATGGATATGCGGGGACTTTTTGTGAGAGAGGTAAGATACTGAAAGATGTTTTGAGATTTTATGTACATTGTACAAGGGAAAAGATTTTGACATAAACATTGTAGAGGTCACTGCTATCATGCATCCAGCTCAGAATTCCACCTTCTGGCTAGAGTGTAACTAAGGCAAGGCCTCAGCATGCTACCTTTGCTCTATGAAAATGTATGGGATCCGTTTGGGCCGTTGCAACACTTATCCTGAGTCAAAATATGGCTCTCTGATTTCAGTGTGTTGGGGATGATTTTAAGTGATACTTAACCATTGCAAAAGAAAATAATTAGAAATGTATGAGATGAGGTCAACCACATTTTTCCAAGGCCAGCTCCCGGACTATATTGGTTTCATTGAAATTGTGACATTAGTGAGGCCATATATTTGAAAAGCGTTTACTCAAACTTGGGACAGCGACTGTTTCGCTTGGTTTACAAGGCCACACATAATTGATTCTCAGCTTCGCGGACCCGCCGACACAATATGGAAAAAAAAAATGTAAAAAAAAAATAATTTTTTTTTACCTTTTTTTTTTGTCCTACCCACCGACCCTAGAAAAACTGACTTGAGAGGATCCGAGAAGCTAAAGATCAATTATGTGTGGCCCAATGGTTGCAAAACTGCTGTTATAATATTATTTGAAAGTCGTTATTGTGGAATTACTATTGCAGATAATTAACTTGTTATTTGATTGAAACAAGAGGTTCTGTAAAATTTCCTGGCATAGGCCTACTGCGCCATTTGACTGACAGTATTATGAAATGAAATGAAATGAAAATTTATTTGCAACTTACAAGAGTACAATACATTTTGATAAAATTTCTTTAAACAATACCAACCAAAGTAAGTTGATGGAAGAACACCCGAGCAAAAAAAATTTACTATACCCTATAGGGGGGTGCCCTTCCAATATACGTTACATACAAATACAATGAATTAAATTCTAAACATGTGCCAATATTATTAAATTAATTATGAATTATTCATAAGTCAAGTGACCACATCTTGCTCATGCATTAGCCGCGGTTGCTGCCTATGTCTAGAGTCAAGTGTGGCCAAAAGACATCCAAAGTCAACATTTAGATTACATAATAAAATATCATAAATCAAATACATAATAATTATGAAGATAACATAGCGTTTGATTATATAGATTATGAATTATTCATAAGTCTAGTGACCACATCTTGCTCATGCATTAGCCGCGGTTGCTGCCTATGTCTAGAGTCAAGTGTGGTCAAAAGACATCCAAAGTCAACATTTAGATTACATAATAAGATATCATAAATCAAATGCATAATAATTATGAAGATATCATAAATCAAATATAACTACCATCAAAACTTCAGTTATTATACAATTGCTGATTTCAGTTATTTATAGCTTGATCCAACTTGTATTTAACAAAACCTTTATTAAATTTCTTGCTATCACGAATATTTTTTAGATCCCTAGGAAGGTGTAGCCATACATGTGGTGCTCTGCCAAGAAAACTTTTATTATAAATTTGAGTAGTATGTGGAAGGGCTTGAAGTAAGTTTCGATTTCTGGTTCTATGGTTATGACTGGTATTTTCAAATAAATTAATAATTCTTTGGGGGAATACATCTGTCATATATCTATGAGAAATTTTTACTAAAGATAATTCTATCAAACTTTTAATGTCTAGTAGTTCAGCCTTTTTATAATAAGGTGAAAGTCTTATTCTTCTCTTCAAGTTATAGATTGACCGTAGAGCTTTATTCTGAATGACTTGGAGTTTTTTTACATTACTTGCTGATAACATGGGTCCCCAGATGCTCATTGCATAATTAAGATGGCTAAATACATGTGAAAAATATATCAGTCTTTTGCTTTTGGTTGATAATATATTCCGTGCCATATTTAAACTATATATACCTGATGCCAGTTTTAGTGAAAGATTTTGCACATGGCAATTCCAGTTTAAATGTTCGTCAATACAAACTCCAAGGAACTTTGTCTGAGTTACTTTCTGTACAACTTTACCATCTATGTTTACATCTCCATTAACATGACTTCTGCTATTAACATTTTTGAATAACATGTAACTTGTTTTCTCAATATTCAATGACAATGAATTGTCTTTAAACCACTGTGTTACTCTCTTCAGATCTTCATTAATCTTTCTGTATAGGAATTTAACATTGTTTCCAGTCGCATAAATGGTAGTATCATCTGCGAACATAACAGCTCTACTAAATTTTAAACACTTTGGCATATCATTAGAAAGGATGATGTAAAGCAAAGGTCCTAACACAGAGCCCTGGGGTGTTCCAAATTTAACTTCATATTTTTCAGAAAGAGCTTCTTTAAACATGACTTTGATACTTCTGTCAGTAAGATAACTTCTTATCCAATTTAGCGCAGTTCCTCTTATCCCATATAATTCCATCTTCTTTAACAATGTCTCATGCTTTATACTATCGAAGGCCTTTGACATGTCTAAAAATAATCCAATTGTATACATCTTTTTGTTAAAACCATCAATTATATTTCCTGTAAGGTCCAATATCGCATCAGTAGTACTTCTTAATTTCCTAAACCCATATTGACCTTCAAATAGTACATTATGTTTGTTGAAAAAAGTCATCAGACGGATATGTACAATTTTTTCTAAGATTTTTGACACTACGGGAAGTAAAGATATTGGTCTATAGTTAGTAATTTCAAAGATACTTTTAGCTTTATATAAGGGCTTTACAATGGCTAATTTCATGTAGTCTGGAAATACACCTGCACTTAATGACTTATTAAAGATAATAAAAAGAGCATGTAGAATACTGGGACATATTGATTTTAGCACTGTATTTGATAATTCATCATGTCCTTGACTATTTTTTGTCTTCAAACCCTTTATTAACCGTTCTATTTCATGATGTGTTGTAGGAAACAAAAAACAGCTTTCATTTACCCTTTCAGTGATATTAGAAGTTGGATCAAATGTGGGACCCTGCTCTTCTATTTTTTCTGACATACATTTACCAATCTCGCTATAATATTTGGCAAATGTGTTACTGATTATCTTCTGATCACTTACTTTTATGCCATCTATCATGATTTCATCAGACAAATAGCTCTTCTTCCTTCCCTTTCCTGTTATTCTATTTAAAATTTCCCAAATTTTCTTCGAATCATTTCTACAATTTGTAATAAGATCATGACTATACTGAAATTTTGCCTTTCTCCTTAACTTACTGTACATGTTTCTATATTTCTTATATGCTACATATTCGATACTATCATGTGGCATATGTAATACTTGCTTGTACATTTTCCAGCATTTAACCGATGAGGTTTTTAATCCAACAGTAAACCATGGATCTCTTTTTTTGTAGTTTCTATTGAATGTATAATCTCTTAATGGCGCATAGAATTCAACAACTTTACTTATTTCTGAATTCAATTCATAACATGCATCATTGATATTCATTTCATCCAAATAATTCCAATTCTTATTTGATAAGGCTCCTTTGATGTTGCGATATACTGAGTCATTAAATTTTCTTTTTTGAGAATTTTGTCACACCAGTATTCAACACTATGTCATGAATAATAGTTAGGCATAAAAAGTGATCTGAGATATCAGTAGTTATTATGCGAGATGTAACATTGCATCCTATTTCTGTGTCTACATAAATGTTATCAATTAATGTGGCAGAGGTATCAGTCACCCGTGTTGGCTTAAATATTGTTGGTAGCAAGTTATTAGTCAGGTTCAATTCAAAAAACTTCTGAGTATTTCTGTGAGAATTGATCTTCAGAAAGTCCATATTTTGGTCTGTACCAATAATGATCCTTTTGTTTTCGTCCCTAACTTTAGTAAAGATAGATTCATAGCAATTCATAAAATCAACTTCATTAGTTCCAGGAACTCTATATATTTCACCAATTACAATGTTAGCCCCAGACTTTCTAGGTATTTCAACGAATAACGATTCAAATTTACCTTCTTCAAATATTCCTAAATCTGTTCTAAGTATATACTTTAACTGTGTATGGATCATTATTGAAACACCACCTCTAGACTTCTGTTTTCTGTACTCACTAACAATGTTATAATTTTGGAAATGATACTTGTCATAATTATTTTCATTGAGAAACGTCTCACACAGCAGCAGTATGTCAGGTAATATCTGTTGGTCCTGCATACTATCTAAAATATCAATTAAATCTTCATATTTATTAGGGATGCTGTGAATGTTCAAATGCCCTACTTTAAGAGAATTTTTTGTTTCTTGGTCTGTCAAATTTTCACTTAAATTAGTGTATATACAGTTGGTCAATATAGCACTATCAAGCTCAACTATATCTAGAAGGTTTAAATTTTGAATGTTTTGTATTGAGTTCATCATTTCAAAAGTTGTTATTTGGCCTCATATAAAAAATACATTCAAGCAAATGTATTAGCAACTGTGCTAAACTATTAAACTTTAAAACATACAACAAAGCAATACAATTTTGCAACTGTGATAATCTGCTATGTATACAACAATCCAATGAGTCAAACATGAAACAATCACTTCCACACAAATTTCCAATAATCTTGCAGAACAATGTAATCAGATGTATAAAAATATCCACAAAAACTTTTTTCGAGTAATGGACATATATGACACATATAGAAAATAATTGACAGTGAAAACATAATAAATAAAGCAAACTGATGGGCACACAATTTGCTATTTGTGGGCTGGATAATAGACGATGTATTACTTCAATTGTGGTTAGTGTGATCATCAAAACAATCATTATCAAACACTGTAAAGTGTGAATGCAAGGCATAACTGAATAGCACATGAATTTGGCAGACTTTAATATGTCATTATTTGAGCTGATCTCTGATTGTCATAAGGACATTTCCTAATAAATTGTTGTTCCAGTCATCAATGTCAAATACACCAGGATCATTCAGGGTTTTTCCTATACCCCAAAAGGGGTCCTTGGATGCCTCCCCTATGATCTTTCTACCTGTTTCTAGTAGGCTGTCTCTGAGATCTTGATTTTGCGCAAATTTTGCAAGACAAGCATCATATGCTACACATCGCGCCTGCTCCTCCCATCTTTGTCTGATGAAGCCTTTGACTCTGCTTCCTAACCCTTTTATTTCATAGGGATTGGTACACTGCATACTTTTCAAATGTGTATCATCATCATTGCATAATTCAGCTTTCTTTGCTTGAATATACTGTTCAGTGTTCACATAAGTTGTTTGATCCTTTACAAATGAAGCTGGATGAAAATTGCTAAAGGGCGATCCTTGCGTGAAGAATACCACAGTATTTTCATTGTGTTTTTCAGCTGTTGATCTAGGATCCAGATTCTTTGGTAATTTGTGCAAATTATTTACAGGAGCAACCGTAAAAGTCTTCCCATCTAGAATCAACTTGTCACTGATCAATCGGCATTTGCCCTTAAACTCGTCTGTTTAAGGGCAAATGCCGATTGATCAGTGACAAGTTGATTCTATTAATTTTTTCCCGAATTTGAATTTTTGAATTCAATCTTTCTATATTTTGATTCAGAGGTGATATTTTCTCCATTATATCCCTTGTTTTCATATTCGCTACCATAACAAAGTAAAGGATGTACAAATGCTACAATGCATCTCTCGAATATTTTGTTCAACTTTCATTGTCCTGCATAACTTTTGACGTTGCAATGTATGGTATACTGTTTTGTCTTTTTAGTTCGAACATGTGCAGTAAGTACAAAAAATATTACCTTGGTATTTTCTTGGTTGTTCGTATTTTCATTGAATCTTCATAACCCTATTACCATGATAAAACACCAATTTATGTTGAGATGGTAATCACTGATCTGGTACAAAAAAGGAACCAAAGCAGTAAAAAATAATTTTCAAATTTTCTTGATTTTACCATTGATAACATGTCGGGGAAAATGGGGACTGATGGGCCATGGGGACTGATGGGCCAGCCTGTTAAGTCTTTAGCAAAAACAAGTTATGAAATCATTATCACATTTTTTGCATGCCTACTCATTGTGACATTCAATCATATTACAGTCTGTCACTTTGATAAAGGGGAGAGCGGGGCACAGTGAGACGGGGGCACAGTGAGACAAAGCCCGTAGCATCTATGTGGTACTGTTTACACATCAACCCTCTTTTCTATAAAACAAAAAGTAAGTAAGTGAGAGTCTGACTTATATCCGGAACGCCTACACAGCATATCGAGAGTGGAATTTCGATATTTTGGTTTTTAGGTAGTAAAAGTAAATAATTTTGCTAAACGACTTTTTGTTATAATTCCCAAGAAAATTGGGATAATGCTAATCAATTGCCAGGGATTCAAACCTTGGTCATTTGTCTTAGTTTAGTGAGATGATGAACCACAGTGCAGGCATCCGGTCCACAGGATTAAAACATTTTAAAAAGAAAGCTGTGTGGGGCACAGTGAGACAGTTTGAGGCGGGGCACAGTGAGACATCACTAAACACACTTGAAATGACCTGAATATGATGCACAGCTCGCAATTCACCATTAAAAACAAAATTCAGTGTAAAAACTACTGATTTAAGTGAGTCATATCCAAAGAGAAGCATCAGAAAGAATTTTGATTAGTATGTAACAGGTGCGGCAGGTTAAATAAGTCGTGCATGTGTCCTGTGCGATGAAGTTTCGAAACATGCTCAAAAACAGACCTAAAAAATCAC
The DNA here is from genome assembly GCA_026936325.1 of Platynereis dumerilii. NCBI lineage: Eukaryota > Metazoa > Annelida > Polychaeta > Phyllodocida > Nereididae > Platynereis > Platynereis dumerilii. The sequence goes on from JAPTHN010000006.1 coordinate 33,073,409, forward strand.
TTAGCCAGCTGCTTTTATAAAGAACAGTAGTTTCTGTAGCAACAATTGATAGAACAAATCAGTAGGTCCCGAGGATCGGCGGTTATGGCAGCAGATACCCTGTCTCACTGTGCCCCACCTGCTGTCTCACTGTGCCCCGCCCACGGGGCACAGTGAGACACTTAACGAGCATGGATGTAACTGAAAATTTCTCCAAACCTGTAAAAGGTAGGAACCTGAAACTACTTTACAATATACCCAACGTCATTACCTATAATGTGGACCTGATCTCATTTAACTGGTTGCTGCCAACATTTTGGAACACTTGAAAACAAAAAAAGTGTCTCACTGTGCCCCGCTCTCCCCTACACAAAATGAGTTCAGGTTCCTGCTGATTTTTGCATTCTGTGTTGAAGATTCAGATCACGATACCTGTTGGTTTGTAAGATCCAAAGCAATATTTATGATATATTTGGAAATGAGATTATGAGTCGTCATTGGCATGATTTGTCATAATTAACCCATCTGTGCAGCCTCTAGCAGTGATAGGTCTACTTGGCACTTGCCATGATGACAGATCATCCAACTGAGTTGAGATGGAGAGTTTTAATTTTATCTGAGAGTTTCGATTGCTTGAGACATGTATGCTTTGACTGATCAATGAATGTCAATCTCTAACATATATAGCCTAGATTCACTGAGCCAGAATACTGTCACCAATAGCGATTATTTGAAATTGACATTGATCTCTAAGTTCAACAGATTGTTGACGTATAGGACCAACCAAATGATACTTGGGGAGGCTCTGGATTTTTTCACAAGGACAACCTTTTTTGGGCTAAGCAAATAATTATAAAAATCACATGTAACATTATACAGTTATCGCACAGCATATTGAGTGCAATGTCAGTTTTTATGGCACCGAGGTGACTAATATTGCACGAGGGTGCAGCCCGAGTGCAATATTAGTCACCGAGGTGCCATAAAAACTGATATTGCATAAGGTGATGTGCAATAACTGTTATATCATAAAAGCTTCTCTCTTTGGGAATCCATAAATGATAGGCCTATACTTGATGACAGGTCTTTTTTTAGCAGACTTTAGATAGATCTCTTAACACAACAAAGTCACTGAAACTGGGGGGAAAATGTTTTTCGGCCTCTTAATGCCCCATTCTCACAGGAGATGACGGTAAGCTTTTTATCAACGGCGGCGCAGAGCCAGACGAATTCTTGCAAGATTTTCAGTTAGGACGGCGCGAAGGGCAATTATGTAATCAATTAAGGCTGATCGATAACCATGCAGCGAAAGCCACGGCGGGGTTCTTTTTGTTCCCTGCGGGGAAGAAAAGTTGTACGCCGTCATCAAAAGTTCGCCGGGGGGAAAGAAATTTCCTCCTCCTGCGGGATACTTTTATATCGCCCCGTGATATAAAAAGTACCCCGCAGGGAACCTATAACTGCCCCTCAGTGAACCTATTTCACCGCGGCGGACTATATTTTCACAACGCCGGGGATTGCTTTTACGACTGCGGGAATGGTTTTGTTCTCCACGGGGATGTCTGTAGGCCCGAGGGCACATCGCCGGGAATGAAAAGCATGACGCCGTTGTCAAGGGCACCGCGGCGGAGGAGGGCGCTGCGAAAGCCAATAAAAAGGGCCGCAGAGGGCCGCCTTGCTTCACTTGCTGCTTGACCTTTGAAGGGGACACTCCTGGATGCTGGACAGACATGATGGCTGATGAAGATGCTTGGGAAGACCTTGACGTTGCTGTTGTTGCTGCTGTTGCTGGTGCTTATTATCTAAGAAGAATACGGAGAAGGAGGAAGATGAAGAGATGGTGGATTCGGAATTGGCTGCTGCAGAGGGAACAACATGGCCATTTCTACCAGCTGCTGCCTGAATTGGCCAACAATGATGTCTCTGGCTACTACAACTTCTGCAGAATGCCTCCTGACATT